>JABWTJ010000163.1:0-459358 GCA_016801875.1 Solanum sitiens
AAGGTAATTTCTAGGTCAATCAAACCCACATCATCACCCTACAAAGATGGGAATACTACCCTCAATTCTAGTGGAAACATCAATTCCACAACATTAAGGGACTCACAACACAATAAGAAGTTAGAAACAAATCTATGACTCATCATGCCATAAGACTCTCATTCTTCATTCCAATAGCAAAACTCCTTTTCACATTCATTATCATGTTCATATACATCAATTCAATACACATTTCAACAACATTCAATCAAAGGACAACTTAGTTGGTTCTCCAAAAATGTTACAGTAAGTTGCCTAGATTTACTGTGAGCATGCTTCCAAATATCCAAAAAAAAAAATGCAACATTTAGACAATTGATTGGAAAAGCATGACAATATGAGATACCAAAACATTACCAAGACAAGCATACTATCATCACACCTAGGATCAAGTCTATACAAAGAACTCCAAATCCATACTAGGCAACTTATCAAGGACCACATGTATACAAAAGGAAAACAATTAACACTTTTATACACATATTCTTAGGGTAGCATACTTCCATAGGTAATTTCTACACATCTCAAGTTCAAATAATAGTATTCGGCTACCAACATATAATGCCATATAGTAATACAACACTCCAAAAGAATTCACTTTAACCATAATAACTTTTAACATGCTTTAACGATATCATGACACACATTTCTCAAATATAACATGTTATTTCACATAAGTTTCATATCTAGCCATAATTGGCATCACATCATCAAATAAGCCAAAAGTCACCTTCACACATACTCATTCAAACCATAAAACAAAGATATGCATTTAAACTCAACTTTTCTCCCTCAAGCATAGAGAACAATCTTATCCAAGTAATCACATCTAAAAGACCACCGGACAACAAAACATAAGAGAGATCTTATAGAGTTAAGTTCTATGGCACGACATTAGAATGATGAAGAAGGGAAACTCTATTGTCCTATAGCCTCTCGTACCATTTGATGTGTCGCGACTCACCACCAATGCTACGAGACTCTACTAGACGTGTCAATATGAGACTCTTAGAACCTAAGACCACTTTAACAACCTCGTGCTCTAATACCGCATTTGTCACATCCGGGGGAACCCCCTAGAAGTAACACGGCATACTCGACCTCTCGGAGGTCTTATACAAGCCCATAGTTATCATTCATCGCATTAACATAGTAAATTTAAGCGGAAAATTTAAAAAATTTCATAGCACATCATATGCTAGAAACTTCAACTCATATATGTATAAAACATAAGCCATAATACATTTATAGACCTTAAGTCTCTTTGCCATATTAGACTCAATAACTTTATATTACATTAGGGACACGGCCCATAAGACACATTACATAACTATACAATATTTAAAGACTTTACATTAAAGACATTAGTAGGATATCCTTGAACTTTAAGGATTCCTTTCATTGAGCTTGAGAATCATCTATCAAGCTCTTCACCATTCAATACTTCCTTTAAGCATCCATAACCTACACTTTGTGTAAAAAGTAGAGAAGAATGGAATTAGCACAGGAATGTACTAAGTATGACAACCATGCAAAAATATGCATTTAAAAAGGGAAATTTTCTTTGAAATCATACTTCATGCCATGTTGAGTAAATCTTCATAAAACCTTTAAGCAATAGCATTTATATCATTTTCATACTCCATGGAAACACAATTAAAGTCCAAACATCATAGAAAAGAACTTATAGAATATAAATCCAAATTGAGGTCACTTTACTTTGAACTCAATTTCCTTTACAGTGAACTCTTCGTTTCAATGCATTAGTCTTCCAAGAAATCCTTTAGGAATACTTGGTGCAATGAATCACCTTAAGACCACAAGGAAAACCATACAAACAACTAACATAAGTCAAAACATACCATCATAGAAGTATAGTACAACCTAGACATAGTTAAGTAAAGAATATGAGGACATTACAATGAACTCCTAGTCATCATGCACAAATACTTAATTTACTTCAGATAGAACCTTCTAAAACCTAACTCATGCCCTCAATCTAAATCTACTAGTGCAATGTAAATGTAAGGCCCCATAACCTCACACATACTTAGTAAACCTATCATGAAACCACAAGCCTTTACATCCAAATCATATATTAACATAGTAAGAGAAGACAACTTCATTTATATCAAGTAAGACCTTCACCATATAGTTAACAAGATCAACATCATGCATAGAGTCTCATAAAATGCACATCTTCATGACAAATAGACAAATACTACAATGTCATAAATAAAGGACATATACTTAGTAATCATGCATTAGAACACCTTCCTAAGACTTCCCTCAAGAGTCACTTGTGCAATGCATAGGTGAAGTCCCATACCCCCACCTACACTAAGTAACTACCCTTAGGTTATCCTAGTTAGGGTTCTTACATTGTTCATTTTACATTAGGGAAATTATATCCTTAACCGACATAGACCATGGGTGCTAATCATGGAATCCGGTGTCATAAAGCCCCACACCGAAAAAGGTGGTCTACCGGCCAAAGTAGAACAAAACATAACATAGCTTTCTAGGTGGAATCCACTAGCTAGTATCCTATGGTGGCAACATAGTTTATGGAACTTGGAGGATTCATGGAAATATCAACTCTACACCCTATGTTGGGTCATGAGGCTATCCACCCCGTGAGGACCGTAGTGAACCCTACCTTTCCTTATGTAAGAAAGTGTCACCCCTCACATAAGGACTGTAGTGAACCCTACCTTTCCTTTGTTTGAAAGTGTCACCCCCTCATCTACAAGTTCACTCGGTTCTAGGCTAAGTTCCCTTTTATTTAAAAAGCCTTTATTATCATTTACTTGTAAAAACATAGACTTAGGAGAATCATCCCCTCATATGCTTAGCTCATAGGTCATAGATGAAAGTTCATTGACCTAAATCATGTGAGAAGATCCTTTCACATAACACCTTAAGTCACACATATTCAAACATCATATTCATACATATAGAAACCATAACTAGAATTATCCTATCAAGGTACACATGTGTGATGCATAGAAAAGGTCCCATACCCTTGCCCACACTAGAAAACCTATCAAGTCATCCTAGTTGAGGAAACATATCATACTTTCATATCCATAAACTTAACATGCATAGTAGTAGACAATAGTGAATATGAGAACTACCTTTCATTTAGACACCATGACCTATACTACTTGTATCATGCATGTAAGTGAGAGTGTGTGTACGTTGGTCAACATGATCACATAATGGCTATCAAGACATTTAGGCAGCCACCCTCTTAGATGATAATACTTCATCAAGCACAGACCACACGACACACAATAAAATAGGAGACAAGCCATCTTCATAATACACTTAAGACTCCTAACTTGTCTATTCATGCATTCACATAGGGGTACATAGGTAAGGGATTATAAACCCTTTTTGACACATCAATGGCAGCACCTATACCTTACCCAAACATGAATATACACATGCTTATACAATATCTATAAAACCTAGATCACAACTAGAATAGGAAAGTAGGCATAAGCTCTTCTCATAGTATCATCTTAAGCACATGTTCATAAGTTCATCAATTTGCCTTCAAAGCCATGGTCAACACATATATAATGACAATAAAGTAAACACCACCACCATAAGTTGACTATACCATACAATGCCATACATGGCCTCACCAACATTATTATAGAAGAATAGAGAAGTCGAAGAGTAGAGGGAATAAGCATTCTTACCAACTCCTCAACCTTTCATCCTCATTGATCAATACACCTTGTTTATCATTAATTCATATATATGGCAGTTTAAAAGCAGCTATAGACATTAAACATGATCAATTCCTATAGAAACTAACCTAACGTCAAGGTCACAAGTTACAACTCCATAGACAAGAAGAACCTAGATTAATTCAAAACAAGCCTTCTCTACTTTGGTCATACATGATTTATATCCACAATTCAACCATGGTATTAACCTAAAATAGTAGCTACAAGAACCACAACTTAATCGAAATTCACTTTAGATCATAAGGAAGCCAATGTTACAGTTAAGTATAGAAACTAGGCTAAACATGCTCAAATCTTCATACATTGATCCTCATGGATCCTTCAACATCAATTTAACATAAATTCATGTAAATAACAGCATATACAATCATCTCAACGTAATAGAATCATAATTCAATCGATAGCAATTCAAGATCACAAAGCCCATGCAAGGCTAAATCGTTTTGGTGAAGGAGCATGGGTTCATCATGCACTTAGAAAAATCACGTTAAAACGACTGTATTAACTTCAATTAATCATGATTCAATCGTTCAAAAATGTTTTAGAAAGAACTCATGGCTAGATTGAAGAAGAAGGACTTTGATCATATTTTTCTTCTTCGAAATATTTGAGAATGGCTCTCTAGATGAAAGGATAATTAGAGATGAAGATCACCATACCTTTATCCACATGAAAACCTCTAAGACTTAATGATTCATCCATTGAAAAACCAGCTTAAACCTGATCTTGAGCTTCACCAACAATGGTGGTTTTAGAGAGAACATTTTTGGAGGGAAGAGCTCAAAACATGTGAGTTGATTTTAGAATGGGCTGATCACATTTTAGATGACTTATTGTAACCACCCTAAAAATAGATATGCTAGGTAATGCTTAATATGCCAAGAATGCCTACGATTAGACCAGGGTTCACACGGATTGATGCGCGTAGAATCAGACCTCAGAACCCTTGGTACAGCCAAGCCAACTAACTTTGGGAGTTAGTTGATATAGGAAAGGTTGGGACCAACCATGTAGGGCTCTCGAATACGAAGATTTACTCAAAGGAGTCTTTACCGGACTTAAAGAGAGGAAATCTTAAGTTTTGAGGGTCTAGGGGTAAAATTGTCACGCCTCAAAACCCATTAAGACGGACAGGCACCCGATGCCCTAAAGGCCCGAGAGAACCAACCTGCAACCTGTTCTTACTGAGCATATACTATAACAATTTAGACAAGTTAACTTTGGATGCAGCGATATAAACCAACGTAAGTAGGTCCAAAAGTTATATACAAGACTTGGCCGTTTAGACCACAAATACTTAAGACACAACTGAACCATGTACATACGTCTACAAAGCCTCTAAAAGATAGAAGACTAGAGTAGGTCGGGACAGACCCTGCCTTACCCTTAACTACGATACAATACCAAACAAATTTACCAAGGACTTAATAAAGCTCCGAATCAACTTGGAGCTCACCAAAAGTAGCAGAATTTCAAGTGCTTCTACTGAGGAGGTCTACTAGCTGGAGTACCTGAGCCTGCAGCATGAAATGCAGCGTCCCCAATACGGGACATCAGTACAAAAAATGTACTGAATATGTAAGGCAAAAAGTATATGTAATACAAGGCACAAATGAAAATCAAGTAGCAACATATGAGTGCATAGATTAGGAGAGAAGACCACCTTTGCTTACTCTTGTGGGATCAAGTAAGCTACATTCTTTTCTTTACCTTCTTTGTATGTTATAATCTTTGTTGGGATTGTGATACAAGTGACCAGCTGATCAATGGTAGAAGAGGATGACCCATGCTAGGCGTATTAACCCCTGGGATGCGGTCCTCATAATTACACAACTTGGGATCGGCCCATGCTAGGCTTTCGCCCCTCAGCTGCCACCCTTCTATACCAATAGGGATCGGCCCATGCTAGGCTTTCGCCCCTAAGCTGCCACCCTTAATTAAATAGATTTCTTCACTTAGATTCTTTAATCTTTGAGATTATTGTTAATCAGTTCATAACTCTTTTGAGATGTTAAATTGGATAATCGTAACACTTTGAGATGTTGATTTGGTTGTCATAATCATCTTGGAGACATGAAATTACGGAACAGTAGTGGAATACATGAAAACAATACTTTGAGGCAGTAACAATGACATAAGGAGCTATGAAACATCAACACCTTACTTTAAGACCTTAATGGCACAATTGACTTCAATTGGCTTAGGAGAAGGGTTCATCAAACTTTGTTTTGCAAATACCATTTCTATAATAGCACAAGGGAAAATTACACAAGTATAGAGTAGTGAACATATAATGAAGTAGTTCCATGTACTTAGAATGGGGAAAGAAATATTGTTAGCTATTTGGAGATAGTACGCTGCCACCATGCTTCCTTTTCTAGAAATAGAACTTATGAGAATCACTTTATTGATATTAATTGCATGTGGCAGATTTCATGCCAAAAGGATATAGAATCAATAGCCTTACATACTTATATTATGACCAATACCACTATCACGATTCAGCCTTCCTATTGGGTGCTAATCTACAACATAAGTCATGATTAAGATAACATCAGCAGCTAATCACAATAAGGTTCTCCAAAACAGTAGCTAAAAATATTTGATGGAAATCAGGCCCATACAACCCTTACATAAATGGTGAACCACCACACCCTTCCTCCACACATTAATACAACTTCATACATCATCTTCCAAGATACCAAACTGCCCTCAACAACAATATTCATAAGGCAGCCACTATCAATCTCAAATCTTTCAGCATAATAGGAGAATATTGACTCAAAGATTTATCATCATCATGAATTCTTGATAAATATATACAAAAATTCTCCAATCCAAACATGATCAAAGAGAGGAAAACAAATGGGTTGAAGTCTTACCTTAATTCTGGAAATTTATCCTCTAAACTTGTACTTCATGAATTCAAACTCTCCTTCAAACTTCTTACTTGAAAATGAGACAGCACTCAAGAATCCCTAAGGTGTTTTAGGGCTGCTTATTGAAGCCAAGAGAGACCAAGAAAGAAACTTAAGAAATTCTGAAATTTTGCAAGTTCAAAATGGAGAATAAGACTTGATCCTTATCCTTTGAAAAAGGAGGTGTTATGGCCGACACTCTTGACCAATTTTGGGCCATATAATGTCAAGTAGGTGCCCCACCTGCTTGTCCTTTTAACTTGGGCCCTTTTGGACTTAATATTATTGGACCTTGGCTGTCCATTTTTCCTTTGTTCTTTTAATCAGCTTGGGACAGTTTAGTGCAAGTAGGTGGTACACACTTGGCCCAATAACATGGTAAAACAAATCTTAGGAGGTCATGTACTTACTTAGTTTCACTTGGGCTTTATCCATAATGTCCAATTGGCAGATTTGGCTCTTGGGCCTTCTTTCATTCACATTTTCTTTAATAGGTTTGGACTTCAAATGAGCCCCTAAATATAAGCCTAAATCTGGTCAATCAAACTTGGGCCCTTTAACTATAATATAGATCAAGTAGGTGATGCAGCTGCTAGCTCAATTACCACCTTACTATAATTACTTAAATACTTTCCATCGGAGTTAACTTGCAATACATATGCTAAAATGCGCAAGGCTATCACCTTCCAAGCTAGTTTAAACCAACACTAATCATGTAAGAAACATGATCCCTCACCTACACTATAAGTATATGTCAAGTATAGCATGAATAGAACTACCACATACAAAAATACAGGCCGTTACAAATATGACCCCATCTAGACTCATGGTGTATGCACAATCTATTGAGGAGTCTAAACTTAGAAGGATGGCTAGAAGTTTGAAAAGCGGTGTTGCTAGTGATCAAGAGCAACCTAGGTTCAAGAAAAGAGTTCAATCTCAAGATGGACCTAGAGTTCCTAAGAAGAAGTTTGAGAAAGGAGGTGGTTCTAAGGATGGCAAGCTTACTTGTGCAAATTATGGCAAGAGTCACTATGGTGAGTGTCTATTGAGTATCGGTAGTTGCTTTGGTTGTGGAAAGGATGGGCACAAAGTTAGAGATTGTCCAAACATTGCTTCTAGGAAGGATGGCAAGAGGGTTGAGCCTAGTGTTCCAAAGGATGATGCTTCAACTAAGAGGCGTTTCTATGCACTCCGTACTAGAATTGAGAAGTCGGGTGATGGTGATGATGATGTTGGTAAGTTCTTGTTTCTATTTTTGATAGTATGAGTTCCTTCTAAGTGGGGGAGTATGGTTTGTAGATGGGATAAAAGTTCTTGAATTGTTGCATGTGCATGATGTTTAGGAGTTTGGTTGAAATTGAATTTCATTTTCTTCTTGAATTGTGTGTTAGCATGTTGTATGATGTGTTTACATGATGTTATCTTGCATTCTAGCATGTCTATATAAAGAATTGCCTAAAGATTTCATTTTTGGAAAAGTTGCTAAAATC
The DNA here is from genome assembly GCA_016801875.1 of Solanum sitiens. Classification (NCBI taxonomy): domain Eukaryota; kingdom Viridiplantae; phylum Streptophyta; class Magnoliopsida; order Solanales; family Solanaceae; genus Solanum; species Solanum sitiens. Next base: position 8,212 of record JABWTJ010000163.1, read on the forward strand.
ACTGTAGCCTTATGAACTGCTCACTATAATAATTTTGTAAAAATGACTATTTGATTCTTTGGTCTAAAATTCTTATTATGTGGTTAGAACTGATGTATATGAGTATGATGTTGTATATAAAATGAGTTTTTTCTATTTGGATTGAAGCATGTGAGTTTTGTAGCATAACGAGTTATAGAATTGTCTTCTAGTTTCTTGTTGTGTTGTGAATCTCTTGATTATGTGAAATTGATGATTTCTTCTTGATAATGTGTTGTATGGTTTGTTTATGTGCTACTAGTTGAATCTCTAATCTTGGAAGTGTTCGGAGAGTGGCAAGTGTCATTCGAGGACGAATGTTGTCCAAGTGGGGGAGATTGTAAGACCTCAAAAATGACATAGGTTAACTAGAGCCTAATATGTTGGTCTTAGTGTTATAAGGTCATAAATATGTTTAATATGTTGTATATAGGCAGTAGCTAAAGCATTAGAGGTGTTGGAAGTCAAACGTCAAGGGACGACTAAGACGTTTGACGACTAAGTCATCTAAATGTCTAAAATGTGGTTCTATGTGTTTATGTGTGTTTCATGGTGTTTTAAGGTTCTTAATAGAGTTAATATAGCATGTATAGGCAGTGGTTAAAGTTTCGTGAAGTTTGAAGTTCAAACGATCAAGAACGTCCAAGGCATTCGAAAGATGTGCCTTGAGTCGACCTTGTACGTCTAGGCAAGTTTCGTTGAGTTTTACGTGTTCGTTTTGGATGAAATTCATGTGAGAGGTGTTAAACTCATAGACGATCGTATTTGGGTTGGAAACGTCCGGGAAATTATCCCCAAGGACCATCAAAGGGTCCTTGAGGAAAGGACCCAAAATCTGATGGCAGGCTGTCCCAGGCAGCCTTGGTGACGGAGCTGTCAACGGCCAGTCATTGCTGTGACGCCCCGTCACAAGGGTTTCGTCGTGGGGTACTTGTCCAAGGTTGTAGGGGGAACCCTTGTCAAGCCACAGGAGCTTGCAACGGATGGCCATGACGGGCCGTTGCACCCGTGACGCCCCGTCACAAGCCAGGCGTCGCAGCCAAGTTCTCCTGCGCAGATTTTCTGCCAAGTTAGGGGTGAATTGGTAAATTCACCCCACGTCCAAATAAGAGTTTAGGCGGTTGTTTAGGGGTCTTATGGGTATTTTAATTAACTATTTAAGTGGTTAAGACCCTAGAGACTTCATTATTCTTCTAAAAATCAAAACCCAAAGTCTCTTAGAAATCCCAAAACCTCCATTGAAGACTTCATTGAAGAGGCAGTTTGGTGAGGGGTTCTTGAGTGGAAATTCTTCATCAAAGTGAATAATTATCATCCTTGAGGTATGGCTTTTGATCCTTGAAACTTATTTCATCAAGGAGCCCAATCCTCAAAGTGTTTTACAAAGTTTTCTAAAGTGAATTGTCCAATTTCGGGATTCTACCATGGGTTCTTGCATAAATGATTTCTAAACATTGAATTATGATCTAATTGATATTGTATTTATGATTTCAACATAAATTACCTATGAACCCATGTGAATTGATGAACCCTAGTTTTGACTACTTTTTGGGTTACTTGATATTAAACTAATGTTGATGAATTGTTGTGTAGTTTCTTATGGGCTTTCTAATGATATAAGAATTGTGTTCAATTGATATGTAATTGATATTATATTGTTAAACCTAGATTGAATTGATGTAGATTCATTGAGTTTTATGGTTATTGCTTTGAATTGTTGTTCATGGCCATGGGTAAGGGCCTTGTGATGTTGAATTGGTTGGATTGACATTGAATTGAAGTGTGGATATGGGTATGAAGGTATTCTGCCCTGTTTTCCTTAATTTGATATTAATTATACTTCGATTCTATAGTGATTGGTATGGTCCACTTATGGTGGCGGTGTTATGTGTTTAATTTGCAATTGATGTGGCCTTGTCATCGTTACTTTATGCAATATTATGAGCATGGCCTTATTGGCAATTACTTGAAGTTATGTGGCTATTTGTGTAGTTGATGATGTGAGTATGTCATTACCTATCTACATGTGAAGTTATATAGTCATGTATGTATTCTTCTAGTTATGTTGCCTTAAGTGATCATGTTAGACTTTGACTTGATATTATGAATGTAGTGTTAGGTTAAATTTTGGTTATTCCTACTTGACTTTATGAGTCTATGTGGAGTATATTAATGATGTTATGATGATATTGGTTGACTTGTATCTCTTACTTGATGTATATATGGTTATGAGTATGTGATGTCTTGATATAGGGTGTTATAACTCTTAGTCTTGAATAATAATATAAGTGAGACCTTAATGATAAGAAGGTCAATGTTATGTTGAACCTTGAACCTAGTGGCGAGGTTATGAATTGTGAAGTAGTTAGCCGTAATGGTATCCTTCATGTTATGAGTGATGGACTTAGGGATGGTTGGCTGGAACGGCATCATATCATACCTTAGGGAAATCGCTATGAGCTTCTTGTCGCTAAAGTGAGATATGCCCTAGTGGAACTTGCTTTGGTAGGGTGAATGTAAAGGGGGTCATGAACTAGATAAGGACCTATTTATATGAACCTTAATGTGAATTAATCTATGAGAACAAAGGCTAGCACCGAGTGAGTATGAGTAGGGTTAAGCGGATTTAGTTAAAGAACAGACTGAATGCTTAATACGCCCTTCATATTCCTTAACCATATGCCTATATGGGATGTTTCCAAGTTCTACCATTGGCAAGTAGAACAACCTCATCGAAGTAGGATAGAACTTCGGATTCCATGTCTTGCTACCATGGTCTATGTCGGTTATTGCCTATTCTCATCATGTGGAATACCTATTAACAATAGATAAGTTTATGAGGTTTAGGTGGTGGTATGGGACGCTATCTAGACATTGCACAATAGACTTTGAAGGTGTTATGTGGAGTTCCTAGGTCTTGTCCAAAGACCATTATGTGATCCATTATGTGAGTGTCTTATGTGATGTACTATGTGAGTGTCTTAGGTGATGTATGAGTCTTAATGAACTAATGAACTAATGACCTTTGTAGTAACTATGTAAGTGATCGAGTACCTAATCTAAAGTGACTTAAGCATTCCTTAGCTAAAGTGTGAGGAGGACATGAAAAGATGGTCTCTTCATGTCTTATCTTTGGAAGTCTTGAGGATGACTCTAGTTAGGGAAGTTGATTAATCTTGTTGACATGATCTAAACCTTAGGAAGTCTTAAGGGCTATTTAGGTCATCTTGAAGAGGTTATTGCACTATGGACTTTATCTTCTCGATTTACTTAAGTAGGTCTTTTGATAGGCTTTGGAAGGAGAATGTCTTCTAATTCTAAGTGTTGGTGTGTTTAGTGAGAATGATTCTATTTGAGGTAGTCTATAGGATCTCTTGTGTGTGTGTGATAGAGATTGTATGGGCGGTCGCTCCACACTCACTCAAGTGAACCTTGGAATTGACCTTTGGTAGATGAATCTTACCTTGATGTTTATGATTGTTTTCTAAGTATGTATGTCACTCATCGTAGGTAATCTTAAGGGTAGTTTAGGCACATCTAGAGAGGGTGTATGGGCGGTCTCTCTTTGTGTGACTTAAGTGAATCTTAGGATGACTTTAAGTGAGGGAATTTCATGCTAGAAGATGTTAAAAGGGAAGGTTTGGACTTCACTGTAACAGTGAAGGGAGTTCACTGTACAGTGAAGTGAACTCACTGTAAAGTGAGCTTTTAAATGCTATCTTTGGTTAATTGTTATCTTATGTGTTACTTAATTGCTAAATGATGTTCTTATGTTTAATCTATGATATCTAAATGAAAAGATGCATATTTCCAATAAAGTCCATTTTCATGATTTTATGCATATAGCCATACTTAGTACATGTGGTTGTACTAATTTCATGCTTTATTTTCTATCTATAGTCCTTGGTAGGTAAGGAACTTTTGGAGAAGAAGACTTGGGCTTAGAAGGATCGTCCGAGTAGAAGAGTTGAAGTATGTCCTCATTGTTTCGAGGGCATATATGTCGTTTATGTTTCTTTTACGAAGTATTGTAATAAGACTATGTTAGTTCTATTTTCGCATTAAAGTACTCTTGTGTCTTTAGATGATGAGATTGAGACTTAGCATTTCTATTACTTTTATATGAAAGAGATTTTTAAGACTATATTATGTTTTTGTGAAAAGTTTTAATTCCGCACTACTTTTCACTATGTATATGCGATGAATGATATGAATGAGGCTTGTCTTAGAACTCTGAGAGTTCGACGATGCCGGTCGCAATCCGAGATTGCACCCTATCTTCTAGGGTATGGTCTCGGGTTGTGACACCTATGCTCTGATACCAAGCTTGTCACATCCCAAAACCACACCCTAGAAGTTAGGGTGAAATCATGGATTGCGACCGGCGTATTTGACCTCTCAGAGGTCTCATGAAAGCATATCATATAATTCATTGCATATACATAGTGAAAAGTAGTGCGGAATTAAAAAATTTCATAAAGACAATAACATAGTCTTAAAACTCTTTATATATGTGGAAATAGGAAATGTTAAGTCTCTAATTATCATCTTAAGACACAAGAATACTTGGGACACAGCCCATACGAATTATAAAGCATACTACTATATAGTCTATTAAAATACTTCATAAAATGACATATATGCCCTCGAGTCAAGTGAGGACATACTTCAAACTCTTCTTGAACGATCTCCTAGTCCAAGTCTTCTTCTCAAAGCTCTTCACCTACCAAGAACTATATAGATAGAAATAAAACATGGAATTAGTACAACCACATGTACGCTTATGCATAAAAATCATGAAAACGGATATTTATTGAAACTATGCATCTTTTCATTTGGAAATCATATTATAATCATAAGAGCAACATTTATCAACTTAGAAACACATAAGATAACATTTAACCAAAAATTACATTTTTAGAACTCACATTACAGTGAGTTTAATTCACTGTACAGTGAAGTTCTTCACTGTTACAGTGAATTCTCTTGTCTTCCCTTTTAACACTTCCTATCATGTAATTCCCTAACTAAAAGTTATCCTAAGATTCACTAAGTCACACAAAGTGAGAACTCCGATACACCCTCTCTAGATGTGCCTAAACAACCCTCAAGATTACCTATAATGAGTCACACATACATTTACAAGCATCATAAACATAAATGTAAGATTCTTCTACCAAAGGTGAATTCTAAGTCTCACTTGAGTGAGTTATGAAGCGACCGCCCATACAATCCCTTACACACACACTCAAGAGATCCAATAGACTCCCTAGGATAGAATCATTCTCACTAAACACCCCAACACATAGATGATTATACACTCTCCTTCCAAAGGCTATCAAAAGACCTACTTAAGTAAATCAAGCAGATAACGTCCATGATTGACCTCTTCAAGATTACCTAAATAGTCCTTAAGACTACCTAAGGATTAGATCATGTCTACAACACCAAACATCTTCCCTAACTAGAGTCATTCTCAAGACTTCCATAAATAAGACATGAAGAGACCATCCTTTATGCCCTCTTCACACTTTAACTAAGGAATCCTTAAGTCACTTTAGATTAGGTACTTATTCGTTTACATACTTTATATCATTAAATCATTAGTTCATTTAAGAGACATACATCACATAAAAGGACATTCAAATAATGGTCTTGGGCAAGACCTATGGACTCTTATTAACATCTTCAAAGCCCATTGTGCAATGTCTAGATAGCGTCCCATACCACCACCTAAACCTCATAGAACTTCTCTAATGCTAATATGTATCCCATATGATGATAATAGTCAATAACCAACATAGACCATGGTAGCAAAGCATGGAATCCCGAGTTCTATCCTACTCCGATTAGGTGTTCTACTTGCCAATGATAGAACTTAGACACATCCAATGTAGGCACATGGTTGAGGAAATATGAAGGTCTTCTTTGTATTCTAGTCTCATTCTTTAACTAGAACTACTTCCCTTACCATACTCACTCGGTGCTAGCCTTCGTTTCTCATAGATTAAGTCACATTAAGGTTCATACAAATGGGTCCCATATCAAGTTCATTACCCAATTACATTTACCCTACCAAAGCAAGGTCCGCTAGGGCTATATCACTATGGAGACAAGAAGCTCATCATGACTTTCCAAAGGATTGATGTGATGCCATTCCAGCCAATCAACCTTAAGTCCACCATTCATTACATGAAGGATATCATTACGGCTCTCGACTTCAAGTTTCATAACCTTACCACTTGGTTCAAGGTTGCACATAAAGGACCCTCTTATCATCATTCAAGGTCTCACCTACATTCATTTATTCAAGACTAAGACTCTTTAGGTTCCTAAGTCAAGACATCACATATTCACATAAGCATCAAGTAAGGGACACAAATCTACCTAAACAAGACACAACATACTTCCATTTAACACATATAGTCTATCTTTCTTTAGACACTTAGGAATGACCCTTAACATCATCTAGTCAACCTATTCATTAACTTAACATCATTAATATAACTATTTTAGACTCATATATCCAAGTTAGGAACAACCATGTATTATCTCTAAGACTACACACTTAACACATAGTGATAGCATAACATGATTACCCAAATAGTATCAATAGTTTAACACATACTTTCACATATAAGTAGATATGATCATACATCACCAACTCAACTACACAAATAGCCATATAACTTCAAGTAGTGCCGACGAGGCCATGATTATCAATGCACTTAAAATAACGCCGACAAGGCCACATCAATTCACATAACACCGCCACCAAAGGTGGACCAAACCAATCATAAAATAATTGAAGTCTAATTAAAATTAAAATAGAGGAATTAGGGAAGCGTACCACCTCTTCATCCTTAACACTTCAAGTCAATACCAAATCACCAAATTCAACATCATAAGGCCCTTACATATGGCCATGAACACCAATTCAATACATAATTGTGATAATCAATGAAATCTAAGCCAATTCAACATAGATTCAACATTCTAAGATCAACTACATAACAATTGAATTCAATTCTTACAACATTAGAAAGACCATAAGAAACTACACATGAATTCATCAACATTAGACCAATATCAAGTAACCCATAAGTTAGTAAAAATCTAGGGTTCATCAAATTCATGGGTTCATAGGTAATTCAGGTTAAAATCATTAATACAACATCAATCTAATCCATAATAGACGTTTGAAAACCATTAATGCAAGAACCCATGGTAGAATCATGTAATTGGACAATTCATCTTTGAAAACTTCAGAAAACATCTTTGAAATTGGGCTCCTTGATGAAACGAGTTTCAAGGATAAAAAATCATACCTCAATGAAGCAAATTCATTACTTTGATGAAGAATCTCCACTCAAAACTTCACACCAAGCTCTTCCTTGATTTTGCACTTCAATGGAGTCTTGGGGAATTTTTAAGGTATTTTGGGATTTTGATTTTTAAGAATGAAATCTTCTAAGTGTTAAAACCTTATAAACACTTGTAAAATACCCATTATACCATTAGGGAACCTCAAAACTTTCCATTTATAAGTGGGATGAAATCACATTTTCACCCCTAGACTTAACTGCGAAAACTGCACGCAGGGACATTGGCCATCGATGAGGCAGTCGACGGACCGTTTGTCCACAAACGGACCGTCATGTTGTCACGTCGATTGGGTCAGAGGCTGGACGTGGTTCCTCAACCTTTCCCAGACTAATTACCAACCTACGAGACCATCGAAGGACTGTCCTTTGACCTAAGGACCGTCCTTTGGTCCGTGGTCTTGGGACAAGGTCTCTCATCGATGGTCTGCCCATCGACGGGACGTAGGTACACTTACGGTCCATCCTGTCCTCCGAAATGGGTTCAGAGGCTTGGTACAGGTAGATTAGCAACCCAGGCTAAGTGTATATCCACTCCCATCACCCACGGACCGTCAAACAGCCTACAGGCCGTCGATTGGCTTCCGTAGGTGAGGCTGCCTTGGGCAGTCTTGGCCTCCGACATGGGTCCTTCTTCAATGACCCTTTGTTGGTTCTTGGGGATGTTTTCCCTGACGTTTCCAACCCAAACATGACCGTATATGATTTTAGGACATCTCACATAAATTTCACTCAAAACGAACACGTAAAACTCGACAAAACATGCCTAGACACACAAGGTCATTTCTAAGCACATCTTTCAAATGTCATGGATGTTCTTGAGTGTTTGACGTCCAAACTTCTCGAAACTTGACACACTATCTATACACATCATATTATACTCATTTAATACCTTAGAATCACAATAGACACACATAAACACATAGGCCCTCACATGAGACACTTAGGTGACTTAGTCATCGAACGTCTTGGTTGACTCTTGACGTTTGACTTCCAATGCGCCTAATACTTTAGATAATGCTTCAATACAACATTATAAACACATTAAAGACCTTTTAACACCTTGAAAACAACGTTAGGATCTAGTTCACTATGTCATTTTCGGGACCTTACAAGTGAAATCCCTTAGACGAGAGGCCATGGTAGCAACTTGTTGGTTTGCTCGGGGTACAACCTCCCGATTAGCTTGGGTTGTCATGGCTTGGGCTTGAGTAGTGGTGGATTGTTCTTTGGTAGTAATGGCTTGGGCCATTTGGAAAAGAGCATCCCTTATGGCACCATCCGTCAAATGAGGATCGATCGAAGCTTGGTCATCATTCATATCTTCATCAAAAGGAGGGACTTGATAACCACGGGGAGGATCTCCCGCATTGTCAATCTCTTCGTCTAGTATTCATGCCGCATTCCTTCGAGTATTCATTTCCTATAATCACAACAAGAGGATTATATGCAAAAGCACATAGAGATAAACTCTAGAGGCACGATATCGGACTTCCAACAAAGTGAGAGTTTCCTAAGCATCACATAGATTCATATTCATAAGTGTGGCGCGCTTCACAATTGTGAATACAAACCTACATAGATGTGGTTGAGAGAGACATCGACTCAAAGATATTCAACCTCATGCTCTAATACCAAGTTTGTCACATTCGGGAACACCCCCCTAGACGTAACCAGCGTCTTCTTCTTCTTTGAGGACTAAGACTAGACTCTTAGCTTACATCATTACATTCATAGGTCAAAATTAGCGGAAATTTAAAACTTTTTACTACTTCTACATTGAGGTTATATATATATATATATATATATATATATATATATATATATATATATCGAGTATACATAGACACTTCGTATAGGAATATTACTTAGTCTTCTACTTTTATTGCACATAAAAATAAAGAACATAACATAGTCTCGAATAGTCTTCTCATCTCATAACCATCTAATAAGACTATATCAAGTTGGGCTTAGCCCACACATAAATGAAACAAGACCACATATAGGTCATACAATGTTTAATATCCAAATGAAAAGGAAAGAAACATAAGAGTCTTGAACACTAAGCAATATCATAGGCTTGATAGTGGCATCGCTCTCGGAAAGTGAGGACCAACCCTACTTGGATGATTAAGAAATCCTAGTCTTCTTCAAGTCGTCTCCAAAAGCCCTTCAACGACCGAAACCTAAAATATTTGGGAAAAGGAAGAAATGGGGTTAGTACACCACTTGTACTAAGTATGAGACCATATGCACACATATCACGAAAAAACATGCTAAAATAGGACATTTGATTAAGTATGCAACTTACTTTGAGAACCTTTATGCACATTCAACACTATACCAAATCAATAAGGCATATTCATTAGGTCATAGGCATGTATATCACAAGACCAACAATATCAAACTAGTCAAGTCAACATGCATATCATGTAATTTAATACATGGTCAAGTAACTCTATCATCAAGTCATAAATAACCACAAGCATGAATAAGAGTTCATTATAACATAACCAAAGTAAGATAATTACCCATCAACCCCTATCAAGTCAACAAGTGCAACGACCAAGAAAAGCCCCATAACCTTACTCAATCAAGTAACCTAACAAGAATCATGACCAACATCCTACTTCACATAGCATGGCATTTAAGAGTACATATCATCATACTTTAACAATGTAGACCAACACATATTCATAAGTGACACCAATCAACATATAGTATCAACATTGTGCAAGTTCACCATATACATATCATGTATCATCATAAGCATATACATACATAATAACAACCTCCTAAAGGTCACTTCAAGGAAAACTAGTGCAAGGCATAGGTACAGTCCTATACCCCTACCTAAGCTAAGTCAACCTATCAAGTCACCCTAGTTAGTTTGTACTTCATTACTTCATATTAGTTTAGGTAACACTTGCCTTAACCGACATAGACCACAAGAGCTAAGTGTGAAATCCGGTGTTATAAAACCTTACACCGAGGGAAGGTGGCTTACTGGCCAAAGTAAAACCAAACATAAACGTAGCTTTCTAGGTGGATCCACTAGCTAGTCTACCTATGGGGGAAACATAGTTCAACAACTAAGAGATAGGTATAATCCCTCTACATACCACTTTGAAATTGGGGCCTCCTCTCATGGGAATCCAATGGATGAGTATCTCTCATAGGGGAGTCAACACCTCATGTGGAGCTATAGGGTGAATCTTCCTCTATGGGAAGTCAACACCTCCCATTGCTGATTCACTTGGTCCTAAGCTAAGTCCCGTTTTGAAATGTCTTTAATGTCTTTATTAATCATAATAACTTAATGTAGGACATGGGATTTAACCCTTGTATAACAGTATCATCATCATCTTAGCTCAATAAGAATTGCATGAGTATAATCCTTTCATCACAATTCATATAAGTGAGGTTAGCACATTTACATATTACTTCATAATAAGGCACATTGGTAAATCATTCACCATCCTTATAACATTTACATCTTATCAAACACCTCACAAACCATAGTCAAGACATTTCAATACAACATCAAACCAACCCTATAAATCCTAATACAAGGCATACTCCAATACAACATCATGACTTAATCACAATTAACCATAATTGAAGTAAAGAATAGGTATCACAAGAATTACCAAGTCTCCTATATAATTTATCATCAAGGTCTTACCATAAACCCTTATTCAACCCAATTAGGGTGTAGTATCATCATATAACCATAACCATCCTGATAACAAAGCCAATTGAATCACTATATCACAATTCATCACTAGTTCATAGCTTACGATAAGATACTTAGGTCAGTTCACAACATACTTCATAACCTAGATCAACTTCTCAAGAACTAGCATAATAGGACTATAATTCATCCTAATTTATTCATTATTTATAGAACAACATCATCTAATAGTGATTCAACCAATAACCAATTCAATTAAACCAATATAATACAATTCATATCAAGATCACAACCTAGGGTTAAGGGGTAAAGGTCATCTTCTACAAAATAGATCAATTCATAAAGATATATCATAAAAGAGGTAAAATACATGTTAATATATTTATAATATCCAAAGGAAATCATAAACAAATCAAATCACAACATCAATTTCGAGATTGGATGAAACCCACTTGAAAATCCAACTTTTGAAATCATTTTTGATGGAACCCTTTGAGGAAAAAGGTCTCAAAGGGGAAAGAGATCTCATACCTTATTAATTGATGAAGATTTATGGAGGAAATTGACCCTTTTGCAGCCCTTAAACCCTCCCCTAGCTTGGTCTTCAATGGAGTTCTTCACTAGAGAGAGAAGGAAGAGAGAAGGAAGAGAGTTTTGGGTTTGGGAATTATGTGAGTTTAGGTTAGTCTTTATTAGGTTAGGGATTTATATAGGGGGTTAACTCACTTAATTAGAAATCCCCTAACCCCTAATTAACTTCCTAATTAAGCCAATTAATTAATTAACCTAAGCTAAAACGGGCAGTGAAAACAGGCCCACACAGACGACACCACGATCGACAGATCGTGGGTCAATAGATGGCCAGTCCACCTTTCTGTGCTGCATATCCTTAGGTAAGTTCAGAGAGTTGTCAAAAGAGGCCCTTCAAGAATTTGGCTAAGTTTCCATCGACGGTGGCCATCGACGCCCCGTCAATTGGACCACGCCTCGTCAGTGGCGATCGACGGATTGAAGTTCATCTAAAAATCATTGATTAATCATAAATTCATCATGAGAACTTTTGAAATCAATTTGACAATGAACCCATGGATAGATTGAAAGATAGCAATTCTGATCATGAATTCTCTTTGAAAAACATTTTAAGGAACTCCTTAGATGAATGGATAACTAAGGATGAAGGATCACCACACCTTAATATATATTAAGCCTACAAGAAATTGAAGAAGAAACCATTGAAATCATCCCCTAGCTTGAACCTTGAGTTTTCCCTCCAATGGAGGTTTGAGAGGATTTGGAAGCGAAGAGAGATTTGGGATTTTTTATTTTCTTAGTGGGTGTTGGGGTTTTGGCTTGGTAAAGGGGTTAAATAAGTCATAAAAAAGTTTATAACCGTCTCCCCAAGTTACCAAAACACCCCCATACTTATTTGGACTTTTAGACATGTCAAACTTGACTTTAAAACGACGCAACCGAATCTGGGAAGTGGCTGCGCGTCGCGGAGGCAGCCTCTGATTTTGCCCCACATAATTTTTGAGATAGTGGGCCTAGGTTAGGGCACGCTACGAACAGTAACTTTGAGTGACAGAAGCGTAACACGAGGTCAGCTCCACATTCTGGTTCTGCACGCTGCCTTGGACAGCCTCTTTGTCCAATGTTTGGGTCCTCCTCGGGGACCCTTAGGGTGGTCCTCGGGGAGTCGTTTCCGGACGTTATGACCCTTAACATGTCTATTAAGATTCTAGGGTCACCTATACTGTTTTTCAACTCCAAACAACACATGAAAACAAGACAAACATACAAGGCCACACTAGCACGTCTAAAGACCAACTTTCAAATGTCTCGGATGTTCTTGGACGTTTGACCTCGAAACCACTTCAAATCAATTGTACAAGTTCTAAAACACTTTATTAAGATGTTTTTAACCTTTTTAGACACATGTAAGGCTCTATCTACCTTAGTTCATTTTGAGGGACCACAATCGACGTGCAGTAGACCCATCGACGGGCCATACTAGCTACCGTCGTTTAGGTATGAGGATCAAAATTTTGGGGAATACGCCTCCCGTCGACGGGGCGTCAATAAGGCTACTGACCATAGTTGCTTGGACGTAGGTAGACAGTGCCAAGGCAGTGTTTGTGGTCCTCCTTGAGGGCCTTTTGCAGGGCCCTTGGGGATTCGTGCCCAGACGTTTCCAACATAAATACACTCTATACATTTTAAGTACCTTCCATATCAATTTCAACAAAAACAAACATGTAAAACATGCCAAGACACAACAAGACACACATGCACGTCTCAAGGCTAACTTCCAAAAGTCATTGGACATTTGACCTCCAAATAACTTCAAATAAATCATTCATACTGTAAAATACTTAATAACATATTTTAAACCCTTTTAGACACATGTAAGGCTCTGAGAACCTTAATTCATTTTGAGGGTCCTTAGAGACGTTTCATAACGTTTTCACTTTAACACTTCCTAACTAGTTTAAATACATTATTTTAGGCCTATAAACAGTGTTCTATGTCTTAATTCTTCATGTGAGGCTCTAGATTAGGTCATGGACTTTGGAAGTATTACACTTAAGGGGTTCTACTTAGTGTAGGTAAAGGTATGAAACTTTACCTATGAATTGCACATGTTGACCTTGAGGGAGTCCTAAGAGGATGTTTTTATGCACTTATGTTAGCAATGAAATGCATGATGTTAGTCCTATATAATGTTGTTCTTATATGATGTTGAATTCATTTGATGAACATGATATTGGTCCTAATTTATTTGTATGATGATGACTATGCACGATATGATGTTATACGAGGTAAAGTCATTGCTTATGGTCTCTTTACTAGTTGACTTAGTTTATGTTGGGTTATGGGGCTTCACATGTGCATTGCACTAGTTGGATTGGATTGGGGTTGTAGGTAAGGGTCTTGTATGCTTTGATGGAACTCTAAGGTATGAAATGTTGATACGGCTTTATGATGATGTTGTTCTTGTATATGAATATGAACATGTCTTAATATTATTGTGATTGTGGACTTGTATATCTGCTTGTGTGTGCATAAAGGTTTTAAAGTAACTTAGCATGATTTTATGCAAAATGTCCCTTTGTGCATGATTTCAAATGTGTGACTTGCCATACTTAGTACATGTGGTTTGTACTAACCCATATTCTATCTATTTCTACATAATGTAGGTTCAGGACATTAAAGAGCATTCAAGGCCATTTTCAAAGAAGACTTGGATCATTTTCCCAAGTTGTTGGTGAGTCCTCAAGTCCGAGGATGATGCCACTTTTCTAGCTTTACTAGTATTGACTGTGTCTAAGACAATTGTTCTTTCCTTATCTTTTGAGACTTTGTTGTAAGCCTATATGCGACATATTTTAATAGTGTATAGGTTGTGCCCAAATCTTATACTTCTATGATCGATAGTTATATGTGATATAAAATATTAGACTACCATAATGAATTGGCTATGTTGCATAAATGTGAAGTCCATGTAAACTTCATAAGAGAAGTCTACGTAAACTTCATATATATATGGATAAAGGAGAAGTCTAAGTATACTTCATATGTAAAAGTTTTAATTTTCCACATTTTTCTCTACCTATGATTTGCAATGATGTATGCTAAGGGATACTCTAAGGCCTCTTCAATGATGAAGATGCTGGTTACGGCTAGGGGGTGCTCCCCTGTAACACTCTGGAAGTCTAAGACCTAATCTAGAGCCTCACATGATGAACTATACCTTTTACTATTGTTTTAAGGACTAAAATAATGTATATAAATCATTTACAGAGTTTTAGAGTCAAAACGTCAAGAAACGTCCATGACGTCCGGTGAATTGTGAAATAAAGTTGCTAGTGTGCCTTAGCCTATTTCACGAGGTTTTAAGAGTCTGAGTCTAATGAAATTTGGTATTGTAACACCTTGAAAATGACCTAGGTGAAGCTATAGCCTAACATGTTTGTCATGAGGGTCTAAGGTCCTAAATTGGTTTATAAGGTGGTATTCAGGCAGTGTCTAAAGATTTAGGTGCGTTGGAAGTCAAACATCAACGGATGACTAAGAAGTTCGACGACTAAGTCAACTATGTTCCTCATGTGTAGTTATGTGCATATATGTATTTTTCATGAGATTATGAGGTCCTTATATGAGTTATAATAGTTTTTATTGGCAGTGTGTTGAGTTTCATGAAGTTTGGAGGTCAAACGTTCAAGAACGTCCATGACGTTCGAAAGGTTTGCCTTGAAACGACCTTGTGTGTATTGGCATGATTCGTCGAGTTTTATGTGTTCGTTTTGGATAAAATTGATGTCGGAGGTCCTAAACTCGTATACTAGCATATTCGGGTTGGAAACTTTTGGGGAAACATCCCCAAGGACCATCAGAGGGTCCTTGAGGATGGACCCTTCACAAGTGCCCAAGATGTCAAAACCAGCCCAACCTACGGATGGCAATCGACGACCAGTAGGTCAGTCGATGCCCAATAGGTGAGGGGCGTAGGTTGAAAATTAGGTGTAGGAGTAGGCCCTACAAAAAAAAAGCCTCAGTCCCAAACCACGGACCAGCAGGACGGTCCGTTGGTTGGGAAACGGGCCGTCGTTTGGCAATTGTCTATGGGTATGTCAATTTCACAGATTCAGTCTAACTCTAGGGGTGAAGTGGTAAATTCACTCAACGTTCAAATAAGAGAAAGGTAGGTTATTTAGGGTTATTTTAGGTCTTTTAAATGGGTTTATAAGTCCTAAATATCTAGATGAACTCATTCTTCAAAAAATCAAAACCCAAAATATCTTAGAAATTCTCTAGAACTCCATTGAAGACAAAACTCAAGGAAGAGCTTGGATTTGAGATTTGAGTGGTTATTCTTCATCAATTTCGTGTTTTAGCTTCATTAAGGTATGTTTTTTCTTCCTTGGAACTATTTTCTTCAAGGATCAAATCTTCAAAGTGATTTTCAAAGACTTCTCAAAAGATGAGTTTTCTAAATTGAAATCTATCCGTGGGTTCTTGCATTAAAGGTTTTAAATCATTGAATATTGATTGAATTTGTTGTTAATTAGAAAATTTTAACATAATTAACCTATGATCCCATGTAATTAATGAACCCTATATTTTGACTACTTTATGGGTTAAGTGATATTGACTTAATGCTTATGAATTCTAGTGTAATTTTCTATGGGCTATTGAATGATGTAAGAATTATATTCAATATGTACAGGCTGTCTTATATTGATAAATCTATGTTGAATTGACTTAGATTCATTGAGTATTATGGTTTTTGTATTGAATTGATGTTTATGGCCATGGGTAAGGGCCTTATGGTATTGAATTGGATGATTTAGCTATGGATTGAAGTGGTGAGAATGGATTGGTGAACGCTGCCCTAACTCTTTATTTTATGTTAATTATTCTTAAATTATGTTGTCATTGGTATGGTCCACTTATGTTGGAGGTGTTATGTGCTTTACTTGCAATTGATGTGGCCTCATCGGCGTTACTTTATGTAATAAGATCATGGCCTTGTTGGCACTCACTTGAAGTATTATGATGCTTTGTCTAGTGATTTATGTGAAGTATGATCCTATCTCTACATGTGATTAATGTGAAAGCATGTGTTCTTCTATTGATGTTGTTAGGTGATCATGTTAGACTATGACTATGTCATTATGTTTGTAGTCTTAGAGTTGATGCATGATTATTCCTACTTGACTATATGAGTCTATGATGGTTATATTGATGATGTTATAGTAGTGGATAGGATGACATAAAGATGATATTGGTTGTGCCTATGTTCTTCTAGAACGATATGCTAAAGGTTATATGTAAAGTATGTTGTGTCTTGTGTTGGTAGACTTGTGTCCCTTACTTGATACATGTATGAATGTGAATATGAGATGTCTTGACTTAGGATGCTAAAGCCTCTTAGTTTTGAATGTATAAATGACATGTGACCTTGAATGATGTTAAGAGGGTCTTTATGTGAAACCTTGAACCTAGTGGTAAGGTTATGAATATTGAAGTCGAAAGCCGTAATGGTATCCTTCTTTTAATGAATGATGGACTTAGGGTTGGTTGGATGGAACGGCATCATATCATCCTTAAGAAAGTCATGAACTATCTTCGTCGCCATTGTAAGGCAGCCCTAGGGGACCTCTTTGATAGGGTGAATGTGATTGGGTTATGAACTTGATATAAAACCCTTTGTATGAACCTTTAACGTAAATTACTCTATGTGAACAAAGGCAAGCACCGAGTGAGTATGGTTTGGGAAGTAGCTCCAGTGAAGAACGAGACTAGAGTACAAAGTAAGCCCTTCAGATTCCTTAACCATGTTCCTACATGGTATGTATCCACGTTCTACCATTAGTAAGTAGAACACCCTCCATCGGAGTAGGTTACAACTCCGGATGCTTTGATGAATGTCTCTTAAATGAACTAATGAATGTAATGACTTGAGTTAAGGAAGCATGTTAAATGAATAAGTACTTATCTAGAGTATTTAATGGTTGTCTAGTTAAGGTGTGAAGGGGGCATAGGAATGGTCACTTCGTATCTTACCTTGATAAGTCTTAAGAATGACTCTAGTTAGGGAAGATGGTTGATTATGTAGACATGATCAAACTTAGGTAATATTAAGGATTATTTAGGTAATCTTGGAGAGGTCCATCATAGACGTTATCTTCTTGATTTACTTAAGCAAGTCTTTTGATAACCTTTGGAAGGGAGAATGTCATATTTTTTGTATGTTGTTATATTAAGTGAGAATAATTCTATCTTAGGTAGTCTATAGGATCTCTTAAGTGTGTGTGTTAAGAGATTGTACGGGCAGTAGCTTCACAACTCAATCAAGTGAACCTTAAATCACCTTTCGCAGGAGGATCTCATGTTCATGTTTTTGGTGTATCCTAAGTGTGTATATCTCATTATAGGTAGTCTTAAGGATCATTTAGGTGTTCCTAGAGAGGGTGTATGGGCGGTCTCTCTTTGTTTTACTTAAGTGAGTCTTAGGATAAATTTTAGTGAGGGATTTGCATGCTACAAAGTGTTCTATGTGAAGTTGATAGGCTTCACTGTAACAGTTAATTAGTTCACTGTAAGTTGTTCCTAAAAATGTGCTACATTGTTTATGTGATTTCTGTGTGTTTCTAAGGTATTAAATGTTGTTCTAAGCTTATGATATGATGTTTAAATCAAAAAGATGCATATTTCTAATAAATTTCCGTTTTCTTGATTTTATGCATTAATTCATACTTAGTACAAGTGTTTGTACTAATTCCACACATTTTGTTATATCTAAAGGTGTAGGTGGAAGGTGAAAAGGATCGTGAACGAAAGCTCGGATTCTAGAGTCATTCAAGCAAAGTTGAAGTATGTCCTGACTTGACTCGAGGTCATATATGTCTTTTATTTCAATGTATTGTAATAGAATAAGTATTTCTATATTCGTATTGTATGGGCCGTGTCCCAAGTATTCTTGCGTCTAAGAACGGCATATGTTGATACTTAGAGTTTCTATGATTTTAATATGAAAGATGTTTTAAGATATTCGTGTGAAAGCTTTAATTCCGCACTACTTTTCATATGTTTATATCTGATGAACGACACGGAAAGGGATTGTACAAGACCTCTGAGAGGTCAAGTACGACGGTTGCACTCCGAGAGTGACATATCTTTTAGGGTGTGCTCTCGGGATATGACAGGTATAGAGGTGTTAAACATGTATTAGAGTGTTTTTAGGGTCGAAATGTCTGGGTATTACTCTCCAAGGACCACCCTAAGGGTCCTTGTAGAGGACCCTTCAATTTGACCGCAAAAAGGTTGTGTTGGCAATGGCTACCTACGAAGCCAATCGACGGGGCGTCATCTTAGTGACGGGGCGTCGATTTCTCCATAGTCCCACACTTAGCCAAAACTCTGCATAAAACAACGGTTGTGCATTACGGTTGGGTGGAGCAGGCGTCGACTGACCTACGAATCGTAGGTCGGGGTCTCGTAGGTCAGGCCTGTGTTGGACTGTTTGATTTTAAGTGTGATTATTTAATTAGTTAGTTGGTTGGTTGATTAATTAAGGGTTTTGGGGTGTCTAATTAAGTAAATTAAGGGACTATATAAAGATCTAAGCCTAATTAAACTAAATCAACTCCCCACAATTCCCAAACTCACATCTCTCTAACATCTCTCTAGTCTCTCTCTTCCCTGACTTCAACCTCCATTGAATCCAATTCAAGGAAGAATTCACCAAGGTTTGGACCTCAAATTCGTGGCAAGATCATCACCAAGGTATGTTTTCTTTTACTCTTGGGATTTCTTTCCCCAAGAGGCCCTTCCAAAGATGATTTGAAACTTCCCCAAAACTATGGTTTCAATCTAGACATGGGTTCTCTTTTCAAAACAAAATTGTTGATCAGTTGTGATGGATTATAGTCTTTTATCATTGTTTAACTAAGTATTAATGGTCAATTATTGTTAATCAATCTAGATTGCCCCTTAGAACCCTTGTTCTTTCCTACATTCAATATATCTTGTAATTCTATAGTAATTGTGAAAGATGATGATTATATGAAGGTGTAGAATAGTAATTGATATGTATTAATTCTTGGATTTACCTTGTTTATACATTGGCTATGAAATTCTTGGTAATTGAAGTATGAAGGCAATGAGAGGGCAATAAGGTATGAAGATTGATTCTTCTTGAATCCGATTATGAAGTATGATTCACTTTGATTGTAATGCTTCTATGTCTAATGTGTGGTTGTGATGTTGATAGCAAGTTTTCCTCATCCTTAACCCTAGACTATTGAATTAGTTATCAAATATGCAAGTGTGTTATGGTATGATTATTATATGATTGAAAGTAACTTCTGATGATTATGATAAAGTGTTGAGTGAAAGGTTTACTCACTTGTATATGGTCTTCTAAAGTGAAAGGACAGTTCTCACTTATGAATATCTATGAGCCATGATGATTGTTCACATAGGGGTCTAGAAGAGACTAATGTGATCTTGTATGAAAGGTTTGGCTATCACTAAAGGGAATATATGTTTAGTACCGAAAGGGCATGTAAATGAGATGGAGGTCTCACGTTTAGTAAGTCCAGCCTCCCACATGGGTTTCTTCACGATTACTAAGTCCAGATTCCCAAGATATGTGTTGTCTCATCATATAGAAAGCTCCACGTTTGTAAGTCAAGGCTTCTAGTAAGAATCTCCTTGACCCTTAACTATGTGCCCACATAGGACTATAGCTTAGTGGATCCACCTAGATAGCTATGTAAATTGGTTAAACCTTAGGCAAGTGTTAACCCTATCTTTTTGGTGTGGGAGGAGAACACCAGATTCCATGTAGGTCACATGGTCTCATGTAGATTATTGCACTATATTCCCTAATTTAATAAGGTAAATGAATAAGTCAAGTATGTAAACTATTATTAGGATTGTCTTGAAGGTTACTACATAGGGTGAGGGAGGGTATGAGACTTCTCTTACTCATTGGACATGTGGGATCCTACGGGATGATTCAAGTAGTGGGTTGTATGATCAAGTTGGTTATATGTTATGCTTTTTGAGCTTTATATGACCTTATGAATCAAGCAGGTTATGATTAATTATGAGATTATGTGTATGCATGTGGTAAGTAACTTAGTGTGATGCTTAGCTTTGGATAGGGTTATGGGGTTCTATTCTTGGAATTACACAAGTATTGTTTTAGGTTTCTTATGTGTTGGGTTAATATCATGTTGGGTTGAATTATAAGTGTTACATAGATATGTATGATTGTGTTATTAAACATAAAGCATAGTTGTCACGACCCGCAAGACACCCTAGAAGTTAGGGCAACCCTTGGGTCGCAACACGGCGTACTTGACTTCTCGGAGGTCTCCTACAAGCCTCTTGACTTCATTGCATAAAATCATGCATAAATGGAGGGAATTTACAAACCTTTTATAGACATAAATCGAAAGGTGTTTCATAATAGCCGAAGCATCTCTAATAACTTTGTATCAAAAGCCATCTAACTTTAACATGAATGAAACATCTTGGGACGCAGCCCACGTAAAGTCTAAAATATAAAGAAAACATAAAGGAACATAAAGGTTCGTCCTCAGAGCTATGAGGACTCACCACTTCTTCTCTTCTTGGAAACCTTGGAACTCTACCCTTCAAAGCAACTCAAGAACCTTCCATATCAATTTCAAAAAAAAACAAACATGTAAAACATACCAAGACACACCAAGACACACATGCACGTCTCAAGGCTAACTATTAAATGTCATCGTACATTTGACCTCCAAATAACTTCAAATCAAGAATTCATACTGTAAAACACTTAATTAACATATTTTAAACCTTTTTAGACACATGTAAGGCTCTAATAACCTTAATTCATTTTGAGGGTCCTTACAAAAGTTTCATAACGTTTTCAGTTTAACACTTCCTAACTAGTTTAAATACATTATTTTAGGCCTATAAACAGTGTTCTATGTCTTAATTTTTCATGTGAGGCTCTAAATTAGGTCATGGACTTTCGGAGTGTTACACTTAAGGGGTTCTACTTAGTGTAGGTAAAGATATGAAACTTTACCAATACATTACACAAGTTGACCTTGAGGGAGTCCTAAGAGGATGTTTTTATGCACTTATGTTATGAAATAAATGCATAGTGTTTGTCCTATAGAATGTTGTTCTTATATGATGTTAGTTTCATTTGATGAACATGATATTGGTCCTTATTTATATGTATGATGATGACTATGCACGATATGATGTTATATGAGGTAAAGTCATTGCTTATGGTCTCTTTACTAGTTGACTTAGTTTATGTTAGATTATGGGGCTTCACATGTGCATTGCACTAGTTGGATTGTATTGGGGTTGTAGGTAAGGGTCTTGTATGCTTTGATGAAATGAACTCTAAGGTATGAAATGTTGATATGGCTTTATGATGATGTTGTTCTTGTATATGGATATGAACATGTCTTAATGTTATTGTGATTGTGGACTTATATATGTGCTTGTGTGTGCATAAAGGTTTTAAAGTAACTTAGCATGATTTTATGCAAAATGTCTCTTTGTGCATGATTTCAAATGTGTGACTTGCCATACTTAGTACATGTGGTTTGTGCTAACCCATATTCTATCTATTTCTACATAATGTAGGTTCAGGATATTAAAGTGCATTCAAGGCCATTTTCAAGGAAGACTTGGATAATTTCCCCAAGTTGTTGGTGAATCCTCAAGTCCGAGGATGATGCCACTTTTCTAGCTTTACTAGTATAGACAATGTCTAAGACAATTGTTCTTTCCTTATCTTTTGAGACTTTGTTGTAAGCCTAAATATGACATATTGTAATAGTGTATGGGTTGTGCCCAAATCTTATACTTCTATGATCGATAGTTATATGTGAGACAAAACTTAGACTACCTTAATGAATTGGCTATGCTGTATAAATGTGAAGTCCATGTAAACTTCATAAGAGAAGTCTACGTAAACTTCATATATATATGGATAAACGAGAAGTCTAAGTATACTTCATATGTAAATGTTTTAATTTTACACGTTTTTCTCTACCTATGATTTGCAATAATGTATGCTAAGGGATAGTCTAAGGCCTCTTCAAGGATGAAGACGCAGGTTACAGCTAGGGGGTGCTCCCCTGTAACACTCTGGAAGTCTAAGACCTAATCTAGAGCCTCACATGATAAACTATACCTTTTACTACTGTTTTAAGGACTAAAATAATGTATATAAATCATTTACAAAGTTTTAGAGTCAAAACGTCAAGAAACGTCCATGACGTCCGGTGAATTGTGAAATAGAGTTGCTAGTGTGCCTTAGCCTATTTCACGGGGTTTTTAGGAGTCGGAGTCTAATGAAATTTGGTATTCTAACACCTTGAAAATGACTTAGGTGAAGATATAGCCTAACATGTTTGTCATGAGGGTCTAAGGTCCTAAATTGGTTTATAAGGTGGTATCGAGGCAGTGTCTAATGATGTAGGTGCATTGGAAGTCAAACGTCAAGGGAGGACTAAGACGTTCGACGACTAAGTCACCTATGTGCCTCATGTGTAGTTATGTGCATATATGTGTTTTTCATGAGCTTATGAGGTCCTTATATGAGTTATAATAGTTTTTATAGGCAGTGTGTTGAGTTTCATGAAGTTTGGAGGTCAAACGTTCAAGATGAGGCTGCTACCCATAAGGTCATCTCGGGCATGGAAAGAAAGGCGGCGGACAACTGACTTAACTGCCCCGTAGGTGAGGGTCGTAGATAGAAACTTAGGCGTAGGAGGAGGCCCTACAAAAGACAAGCCTCAGTCCCAAACCACGGACCAGTAGGACGGTCCGTTGGTTGGGAAACGGACCGTCGTTTGGCAATCGTCTGTGGGTATGTCAATTTCACATATTCACTCTAACTCTAGGGGTGAAGTGGTAAATTCACCCAACATTCAAATAAGAGAAAGGGCGGTTACTTAGGGGTATTTCAGGTGTTTTTAATGGTTTTATAAGTCCTGAATACCTAGATGAAGTCATTCTTCAAAAAATCAAAACCCAAAATATCATAGAAATTCTCTAAAACTCCATTGAAGTCAAAACTCAAGGAAGAGATTGGATTTGAGATTTGAGTGGTGATTCTTCATCAATTTTGTGGTTTAGCTTCATTAAGGTATGGTTTTCGATCCTTGGAACTCTTTTCTTCAAGGAGCCAATCTTCAAAGTGATTTTCAAAGACTTCTCAAAAGATGAGTTTTCTAAATTGAAATCTATCCATGTGTTCTTGCATTAAAGGTTTTAAATCATTGAATATTGATTGAATTGTTGTTAATTAGATAATTTTAACATAACTAACCTATGATACCATGTAATTAATGAACCCTATATTTTGACTACTTTATGGGTTATGTGATATTGACTTAATGCTTATGAATTCTAGTGTTGTATTCTATGGGCTATTGAATGATATAAGAATTATATTCAATTGATGTACAGGCTGTCTTATATTGATAAATCTATGTTGAATTGACTTAGATTCATTGAGTATTATGGTTTTTGTATTGAATTGATGTTTATGGCCATGGGTGAGGGCCTTGTGGTATTGAATTAGATGATTTAGCTATGGATTGAAGTGGTGAGAATGGATTGGTGGTACGCTATCCTAATTCTCTTAATTTTATTTTAATTATTCTTGAATTATGTTGTCATTGGTATGGTCCACTTATGTTGGCGGTGCTATGTGCTTTACTTGCAATTGATGTGGCCTCGTCGGCGTTACTTTATGTAATATGATGATCATGGCCTTGTCGGCACTTACTTGAAGTATTATGATGCTTTGTGTAGTGATTTATGTGAAGTATGATCCTATCTATCTACATGTGAGTAATGTGAAAGTATGTGTTCTTCTATTGATGTTGTTAGGTGATCATGTTAGACTATGACTATGTCATATGTTTGTAGTCTTAGAGTTGATGCATGATTATTCCTACTTGATTATATGATGGTTATATTGATGATGTTATAGTAGTGGATAGGATGACCTAAAGATAATGTTGGTTGTGCCTATTGCTTCTAGAATGATATGCTAAAAGGTTATATGTAAAGTATGTTGTGTCTTGTGTTGGTAGACTTGTGTCCCTTACTTGATACATGTATTAATGTGTATATGAGATGTCTTGAATTAGGATGCTAAAGCCTCTTAGTCTTGAATGTATAAATGAAATGTGACCTTGAATGATGTTAAGAGGGTCTTTATGTGAAACGTTGAACCTAGTGGTAAGGTTATGAACATTGAAGTCGAAAGCCGTAATGGTATCCTTCTTTTAATGAATGATGGACTTAGGGTTGGTTGGCTGGAACGGCATCATATAATCCTCAGGAAAGTCATGATGAGCTATCTTCGTCTCCATTGTAAGGCAGCCCTAAGGGACCTATTTGATAGGGTGAATGTGATTGGGTTATGAACTTGATATGAAACCCTTTGTATGAACCTTTAACGTAAATTACTCTATGTGAACAAAGGCAAGCACCGAGTGAGTATGGTTTGGGAAGTAGCTCCAGTGAAGAACGAGACTAGAGTACAAAGTAAGCCCTTCAGATTCCTTAACCATGTTTCTATATGGGATGTATCCACGTTCTACCATTAGTAAATAGAACACCCTCCATCGAAGTAGGTTACAACTCCGGATTCCATGCTTTGCTACCATGATCTATGTCGGTTATTGCCTAGTCTCATCATATGGGATACCTACTAGCATTAGAGAAATTCTATGAAGTTTAGGTGGTGGTATGGGACACTATCTAGACATTGCACAATAGGCTTTGAAGATATTAGTGAGAGTCCCTAGGTCTTTTCCAAGACCATTAGTTGAATGTCCTTATGTGATGAATGTCTCTTAAATGAACTAATGAATGTAATGACTTGAGTTAAGGAAGCATGTTAAATGAATATGTACTTATCTATAGTAGTTAATGGTTGTCTAGTTAAGGTGTGAAGGGGGCATAGGAATGGTCACTTCGTATCTTACCTAGATATGTCTTAAGAATGACTCTAGTTAGGGAAGATGGTTGATTATGTAGACATGATCCAACTCAGGTAATATTAAGGATTGTTTAGGTAATCTTGGAGAGGTCAATCATGGACGTTATCTTCCTGATTTACTTAAGTAAGTCTTTTGATAACCTTTGGAAGGTAGAATGTCATATTGTTTGTATGTTATTATATTAAGTGAGAATAATTCTATCTTAGGTAGTCTATAGGATCTCTTAAGTGTGTGTATAAGAGATTGTACGGGCGGTTGTTTCACAACTCAATCAAGTGAACCTTAGAATCACCTTTGGTAGGAGGATCTCATGTTCATGTGTTTGGTGTATCGTAAGTGTGTATATCACATTATAGGTAGTCTTAAGGATCATTTAGGTGTGCCTAGAGAGGGTCTATGGGCGGTCTCTCTTTGTCTTACTTAAGTGAGTCGTAGGTAGCTTTTAGTGAGGGATTTGCATGCTACAAAGTGTTCTATGTGAAGTTGATAGGCTTCACTATAACAGTGAAGGAGTTCATTGTAACAATTAATTAGTTCACTGTAAGTTGTTCCTAAAAATGTGCTAAATTCTTTATGTAATTTCTTATGTGTTTCTAAGGTATTAAATGTTGTTCTGATGCTTATGATATGATGTTTAAATCAAAAAGATGCATATTCCTAATAAATGTCCGTTTTCATGATTTTATACATTAATTCATACTTAGTACAAGTGTTTGTACTAATTCCATACATTTTTTTATATCTAAAGGTGTAGGTGGAAGGTGAAAAGGATCGTGAAGGAAAGCCTGGATTCTAGAGTCGTTCAAGCAAAGTTGAAGTATGTCCTGACTTGACTCGAGGGCATATATGTCTTTTATTTCAAAGTATTGTAATAGACTAAGTATTTCTATATTCGTATTATATGGGCCGTGTCGCAAGTATGCTTGAGTCTAAGAACGGCATATGTTGATACTTAGCGTTTCTATGATTTTAATATGAAAGATGTTTTAAGATATTCGTGTGAAAGTTTTAATTCCTCACTACTTTTCATATGTTTATATGTGATGAATGATATGGAAGGGCTTGTACAACAAGACCTCCGATAAGTCAAGTACGACGATTGCACTCCGAGAGTGCCATATCTTTTACGGTGTGCTCTAGGGATGTGACAGGTATAGAGGTGTTAAACATTTATTAGAGTGTTTTTAGGGTCGAAACGTCTGGGTACTACTCTCCAAGGACCAGCCTAAGGGTCATTGGAGAGGACCCTTCAATTTTACCCCAAAAAGGTTGTGTTGGCAGTGGCTACCTACGAAGCCAATCGACGGGGCATCATCTTAGTGACGGGGCATCGATTGCTCCGTAGTCCCACACTTAGTAACAAATCCAAGACTGGTCCAAAAGACCAGTCTCTGCATCAAACAACGGTTGTGCAGTACAGTGGGGGGGAGCAGGCGTCCACTGACCTACGGATCGTAGGTCAGGGTCTCATAGGTCAGGCCTGTGTTTGACTGTTTGATTTTAAGTGAGATCATTTAATTAGTTAGTTGGTTGGTTGATTAATTAAGGGTTTTGGTGTGTCAAATTAAGTTAATTAAGGGACTATATAAAGATCTAAGCCTAATTAAACTAAACCAACTCCCCACAATTCCCAAACTCACATCTCTCTAATATCTCTCTAGTCTCTCTCTTCCCTAAACTTCAACCTCCATTGAATAACACTAGGGCTCCAATTCAAGGAAGAATTCACCAAGGTTTTGATCTCAAATTCGTGGCAAGATCATCACCAAGGTATGTTTTCTTTTACTCTTGGAATTCCTTTCCCCAAGAGGCCCTTCCAAATATGATTTGCAACTTCCCCAAAACTAGGGTTTCAATCTAGACATGGGTTCTCTTTTCCAAACAAAATTGTTGATCAGTTGTGATGGATTATAGTCTTTTAGTAAGTATTAATGGTCAGTTATTGTTAATCAATCAAGATTGCCCCTTTGAACCCTTGTTCTTTCCTACATTCATTATGTCTTGTAATTCTATAGTAATTGTGAAAGATGATGATTATAAAGAAGGTGTAGGATAGTAATTGATACGTATTACTTCTTGGATTTACCTTGTTTATGCATTGGTTATGAAATTCTTGGAAATTGAAGTATGAAGTCAATGAGAGGGCAATAAGGTATGAAGATTGATTCTTCTTGAATCTAATTATGAAGTATGATTTACTTTGATTGTAATACTTCGATGTCTAATGTGTGGTTGTTATGTTGATAGCAAGTATTCCTCATCCTTAACCCTAGACTACTGAATTAGTTATCAAATATGCAAGTGTGTTATGGTATGATTATTATATGATTGAAAGTAACTTCTGATGATTATGATAAAGTGTTGAGTGAAAGGGTTACTCACTTGTATATGGTCTTCTAAAGTGAAAGGACAGTTCTCACTTATGAATATCTATGAGCCATGATGATTGTTCACATAGGGGTCTAGAAGAGACTAATATGATCTTGTATGAAATGTTTGGTGATTACTAAAGGGAATATATGTTTAGTACCAAAAGGGCATGAAAATGAGATGGAGGTCTCACGTTTAGTAAGTCAGCCTCCCACATGGGTTTCTTCACGTTTAGTAAGTCCAGATTCCCAAGATATGTGTTGTCTCATCAGATCGAAACCTCCCCGTTAGTAAGTCAAGGCTTCTAGTAAGAATCTCCTTGACCCTTAACTATGTGCCCACATAGGACTATAGCTTAGTGGATCCACCTAGATAGCTATGTAAATTGGTTACACCTTAGGGAAGTGTTAACCCTTTCTTTTCGGTGTGGAAGGAGAACACCGGATTCCATGTAGCTCACATGGTCTCATGTAGATTATTGCACTATTTTCCCTAAGGTAATAAGGTAAATGAATAAGTCAAGTATGTAAACCATTATTAGGATTGTCTTGAAGGTTACTACATAGGGTGAGGGAGGCTATGAGACTTCTCTTACTCATTGCACATGTGGGATCCTAAGGGATGATTCAAGTAGTGGGTTGTATGATCAAGTTGGTTATATGTTATGCTTTTTGAGCTTTATATGACCTTATGAATCAAGCATGTTATGATTAATTATAAGATTATGTGTATGCATGTGGTAAGTGACTTAGTGTGATGCTTAGCTTTGGATAGGGTTATGGGGTTCTATTCTTGGTATTACACAAGTATTGTTTTAGGTTTCTTATGTGTTGGGTTAATATC
Source organism: Solanum sitiens (assembly GCA_016801875.1). Lineage (NCBI taxonomy): Eukaryota > Viridiplantae > Streptophyta > Magnoliopsida > Solanales > Solanaceae > Solanum > Solanum sitiens. The sequence continues at coordinate 37,065 of JABWTJ010000163.1, forward strand.
ATGTTGGGTTGAATTATAATGTTCCATATATATACACGATTGAGTTATTAAACATAAAGCATAGTTGTCACGACTCGCACGTACACCCTAGAAGTTAGGGCAATCCTTGGGTCGCAACAAGGCGTACTTGACTTCTCAGAGGTCTCCTACAAGACTCTTGACTTCATTACATAAAATCATGCATAAATGGAGGGAATTTACAAACTTTTTTTAGACATAAACCGAAAGGTGTTTCATAATAGCGGAAGCATCTCTAATAACATTGTCTCAAAATCCATCTAACTTTAACATGAATGAAACATCTTGGGACGCAACCCACGTAAAGTATAAAACATAAAAAAAACATAAAGGAACATAAAGGTTCGTCCTCAAAGCTATGAGGACTCGCCCCTTCTTCTCTTCTTGGTAACCTTGGAACTCTACCCTTCAAAGAAACTCAATCTTCTCAATACCGTACATGGAGAACATGTAGGCAATATGCGTTGGTACGATATGTACTAAGTATGGAAACTACCACACCAAACACAAGATATCTCAACGGGTTAGTCAACAATGGACATAATCATAAGAGATAAGGACATAAGCATAACATGTATATCATAAGCATATTAAAGCATCTTAAAGAATATAAGAGTTCATACTTACTTACTTGTCCTTCTTACTCAACTGAACTACTCAAAAGCGACCTCCAAGTATACTAGTGAAAGGCTACGGTAGCATCCAATACTACTAACAAAGATAAGTACATCTCTTTGGTCATTCTTGATCGTAATCCACTTTCATAATTAAGACCTAAGTTCATCATATCATATGAGCACTATGCCCTTAGGCTACCCCCAAGCGTACTTGTGCAATGCATGTGAAGCAATCCATACTACCTCACACACTAAGCATAATATGAAGTCACACTATCTTGCTTTATGCAATCTAGGAGTCTCTAATATACCTACTTCATACTAAAGAGTAATATACCCTTATGATTTCCTGAAAACATGCTTGTGCAATGTACATAAGGCAGACTATACCACCTCACATACTAAGCCTATCTTGAAGTTATCATTAACATGTTCATCCTCCATAGCCTTATCATTACTTAGCTTCATTTATTAAGATTCTCTCATCTTTAGTCTACTTTACTAGGAAAGGCAACTCTAGTCCAATCCTATCTTCAATCTCTTCTTCATTAGTGACTTTAGGTTATACCTTGTGCAATGCACTTATGATTCCCCATAACACCACTCATGCAAGGTACTACCTTTGGATCCTTTGCTATTACTTCTTACCTTGGATCCTAGCCCCTATCTTTATCTTTTGAACACTATGAGATACTTTTTTAAGCATGTCTAAGTTCCTGAATCATATGGATCCTACGAGATACTTTTTAATGTATGTCATGATCCCTTAATATTCATGAACACTACGAGATACCCCTTGGGTATGTCTAAGTTCATTCACACACTATGAACACTACAAGATACCCCTTGGGCATGTCTAAGTTCATTTTTCGGTTTAAACACTACGAGTTGCTTCTCAAGCACGTCTAAGTTCATAGGATTTGGAGATCTCTACTAGGATACCTTGACTCTACTACGTGAAGGACACCCGTTGTAAGATCCCAAAAATGACTTAGGTGAAGCTAGAGCCTAATGTTGTTGTCATGATGGTATAAGGTCCTAAAATGGTCTATAATGTGGGTTTGAGGCAGTGTCTAAGAGTTTAGGTGCATTGGAAGTCAAACATCAAGGGACGACCAAGACGTTCGACGACTAAGTCACCTAGGTGCCTCATATGTGGTTTTATGTGTTTACATGTGATTCATGAGTTTATAAGGTCCTTAAATGAGTTATTATGGTGTTTATAGTCATTGTGTCAATTTTCATAAAGTTTGGAGATCAAACGTCAAAGAACGTCCATGACGTTTGAAAGGTTTGCCTTGAAACGACCTTGTGTGTCTATACATGTTTCGTCGAGTTTTACGTGTTTGTTTTGGATGAAATTCATGTGGGAGATCCTAAACTCGTATAAGATCATGTTTGGGTTGGAAAAGTCTGGGAAAACATCACCAAGGACCATCGAAGGGTCCTTGAGGAAGGACCAAAAGTTTGTGCCAAGCACTGTCCAAGACAACCCAACCAATGGATGGCAATCGACGCCCAGTGGGTCAGTCGACGCCCCGTTGGTTAGGTCTCGTCATTTGAGATTTATTCATGGGATAGGAGGTACCAAAGACAAGCCTCAGTCCCAGACCACGGACCAACAGGACGGTCCATTAGTCAAGGGATGGGCCATCGATGGTCCATCTGTTGATGGTACTGTCCTGTGTGCAGTTCACTCTAAGTTCAAGGGGTGACCAATTCACCCCACACCCCAATAAGACTTTGGACGGTTGTTTTAAGTTTTATGGGCATTTTAAGAGTATATAAGTCATTAAACTCTCAATTAAACGCTAACACCTAAATCAAAACACATTCCCTCCCAAAGTTTCTTCAAAAACCTCCATGAGAGTTCAAGGTGAAGATGGAGCTTGAAGATGGTTCTTCAATGTAGTTTCTTCTTCAATTTTCATTGGGTTCTTCTAATAAGGTATGGTAGTTCTTCATCTAAGGCCTGCTATCACCTTAGAGCCAATTTCAAAGATGATTTTCAAAGATTTCAAAAAGATAAAAAGTCCAATTTCTACTCTAAGTCTTGGGTTCTTGCATGAAAGGTTTTCAAACATTAACATATGATGTTATTGATGTATAATTGATGTTTTCTAATGAAATTCTCCATGAACCCTTGAACTTCTCAAATATCTCAATTTGGACTTAAATATGGGTTATGTGATCATGCTTTGATATTGGTGAATTCATGTATAGATTGTTATGGGCTTTTGATTCATGTATAGATTATGGTTGTATGGTTTATAGACTGTTTCAATTTGATCAATTGAGTATTATATATTCTTAGATCTATTGAATGTTAAGCTTATTGAATTGATATTGACTAAATGCTTATAGATTGTAGTGTAGTTTTTTATGGGTTATTGAATGATGTAAGAATTGTATTCAATTGATGTTTAGTTTGTATTAGATTAATAAATCTATATTGAATTTACCTAGATTAATTGGGTATTATGGTTATTGTATTGAATTGATGTTCATGGCCATGGGTAAGGGCCTTATGGTATTGAATTGGATGATTTAGTTTTGGATTGAAGTGGTGAGTTCAAGTGGGTGGTATGCTGCCCTAACTCTTTTAATATTGTGTATATATATTGTAATTTAGCTCTTGACTTATGTGTGATTGGTATGATCTACTTATGGTGGCGGTGTTATGTGAATTGATGTGTTCTTGGCGGCGTTACTTTATGCAATATGATAATCATGGCCTTGTCAGCACTACTTGAAGTATTATGATGATTTGTGTAGTTAATTTATGTGAAGTATGAGCATATCTATCTATATGTGAAGTAATCTGAAAGTATGTGTTCTTTCTATGTATGTTCTGAAATCATGTAGACTATGACTATGTGCTTGTGTGTGTAGTCTTAGGGTTGATGCATGGTTGTTCCTACTTGACTATATGATTCTATAATGGTTATATTAATGGTGATATGGTAGTGTATAGGATGACATAAAGATGATAATGGTTATCCCTAAGTGACTTAAAGAATGACATGTAAAATGTGTTAAGGTGAAGTATGTGCTGTCTTGTCTTGGTTGACTTGTGTCCCTTACTTGATGCATGTATAAATGTGAATATGAGATGTTTTGACTTAGGATGCTAAAGCCTCTTAGTCTTGAATGTATGAATGATATGTGAGATCTTGAATGATGATAAGAAGGTCCTTTATGTGAAACCTTGAACCTATTGGTAAGGTTATAAAACTTGAAGTTGAAAGCCGTAATGGTATCCTTCATGTAATGAATGATGGACTTAAGGTGTATTGGCTGGAACTGCATCATATCAATCCTTAGGAAAGTCATAATGATCTTCTTTTCGGCATTGTGAGGTAGCCCTAGTGGACCTTTCTTTGGTAGGGTAAATGTAATTGGGTTATGAACTTGATATGGAACCCCTTTATATGAACCTTAAATGTGAATTACTCTATGAGAACAAAGGCTAGCACCGAGTGAGTATGTTAAAGGAAGTAGTTCTAGTTAAAGGATGAGACTAGAATACAAAGCACACCCTTCATATTACTTAACCATGTGCCTACATGGGATGTGTCCAAGTTCTACCATTGGCAAGTAGAACACCCTCATCGGAGTAGGTTGAACTCCGGATTCCATGCTTTGCTACCATGGTCTATGTCGGTTATTGTCTATTCTAATCATATGGGATACTTACTAGCATTAGAGAAGTTCTATGAAGTTTAGGTGGTGGTATGGGACGCTATCTAGACATCGCACAATAGGCTTTGAAGGTGTTAGTTGGAGTCCCTAGGTCTTATCCAAGACCATTACTCGAATGTCCTTATTTGATGAATGAGTCTTAAATGAACTAATGAATGTAATGACTTAAGTTAAGAAAGTATGTTAAATGAATAAGTTCTTATCTATAGTAGTTAAGGGTTGTCTAGTTAAGGTATGAAGGGGTCATAGGAATGGTCACTTCTTATCTTACCTAGATAAGTCTTAAGAATGACTCTAGTTAGGGAAGACGATTGATTATGTGGACATGATCCAAACTTAGGTATTCTTAAGAATTACTTAGGTAATCTTGAAGAGGTCAATCATGGACGTTATCTTCTTGATTTACTTAAGTAAGTCATTTGATAACCTTCGTAGGGGAGAATGTCATGTTATATGTATGTTAATGTATTAGGTGAGAATGATTCTATCTTTGGTAGTCTATATGATCTCTTAAGTGTGTGTGTAAGGGATTGTATAGGCGGTCGCTTCACAACTTACTCAAGTGAACCTTAGAATCACCTTTGGTAGGAGGATTTCATGTTCATATGTTTGATGTCTTGTAAATGTATTTTGATCTCATTATAGGTTGTCTTAAGGATCATTTAGATGTGTCTAGAGAGGGTGTATGGGCGATCTGTAACAACCCTAAAAATTAATAAGATAAGAAATGCTTAAGGTGTCAAGAATGCTTGCGATTAGACCAAGGTTCACACGGATTGATGCGCGTAGAACCAGACCTCGATACCCTTACTACGGCCAAGCCAACTAACTTGGGGAGTTAGTTGAGCTTGGAAAGGTTGGAACCAACCATATAGGGCTCTCGAAAACGAAGATTTAATCGAAAAAGTCTTTATCGGACTTAAAAAGAAGAAATCTTAAGTTTTGAGGGTCCAGGGGTAAAATGGTATTTTCCAGGCCAAGGGTAATATCGTAATTACCCTAAGGAATTTAATTAAAGAACCGGTTAGGGTCGGGTCGACCCGATATGATCCATTTTACGGTGGTCTCTCCACCCGGGTTCGAGCCCCAACGGAAGCATCAAATTGGTGATTTAATTATTGTTTAAAATCTGATTTCATAAGGGCAAAATGGTCCTTTCACGTATTAGTTAAAATAAATCAGATTTTATTAATTTAATTAAACCCTATTTGACTAAGTCTTGAATTAGACTCCTAAACCTATGGTAACACTCTCCTATCACGTTTATCTCTCACTCACACGTTCAAACTTCACAATTTCTCTCTGCCAAAAACAACTTCAAGAACAGAACAAATATTTAAGTTCTTCACACTTGAAGAACAAACACGAAAAGTCTAAGAAAACAAAATAACCAAAAATGTTAAGGCAAAGGGGAGATTTTTGTCGAGTGGTGGTGAAACTTTTGATGAGTTGGACGTGGTTTTGGAGAAAGGTTTGGGCAGCAACTTCAACGTTTAAACAATCAAACAAGGTATGGGTTTTTTCTCTCTTGGTCCCTTTCCCAAGAGACCCCTTAAGCTTCAGTTATTCAGTCCGAAAACTAAGGTTGTTTCCCCATTGCATGTCCCTGTCACTAGCTCCCAATGATTCGTAGGTTGGGTATGATTGCTGGTAGATTTAGGTATATGTGATGTTTTTGTGCTGAATGTGAATATATTTGTGTACGTGAAATCATGAAAATGACAACCCATGTGTGTTCGAAGTTATGTGCAATTGTGTACAAATTTGTGACTGTGACTAGGGCCTCGGCTTAGGCTTCATTTCGTGAAGTTTTTTGTTGTTGATTACGTGCATAAACATATGTAAATAGTGATGTTCACTGTAATGAAATGTGGATGATTTGAGTGACAATCTTTTAGCCAAGCGAACGTATGAAAGATGCACCTAAAGATGTGTTGAATGGTCTACGAATTACCTTAGGAGTTCAAGTGAAAACGTTGATATAAATGAGCTGAAAAATGACCAAAATTTCCAGCAACAATGCAGTGTTAATTTAGACTAAATTTTAATGAAGAAATCTGGAAATTTAATGAATTTTAAAGGGGTGAGGCCACCAGGATTCGAACCTGTGACCTCACCCGAGTGACAGTTGTAATTCGCGAAAAAAGAAAAGAAAAAGGGGCTGGGGGGAATCGAAATCGGGTCCACTGGTTGGGAAAGGAGAGAACAAAAATTAAATAAATAAATGGGAGGCGTGGGAATCGAACCCACGACCTCCAGGCTGCGAATGAGAGAACAAAAAATTAAAGAAAAGAAAATGTAAGGCGTGGGAATCGAACCCACGACCTCAGGGCTAGAAAGGAGAATGGCGGAATTAATTAAGAAAATAAAGTGAGGCTGTGGGGGCTCGATCCCACAACCTCACTGCCAAAACGCCTAGCTTAGTGGATTTTAATTAAAAATAAAAATAGGAGGTTGTGGGGGTTCGAACCCACAACCTCACAGCCCCTAGCGGATGTAAAATTAAAATAAGGAGGCTGTGGGGGTTCGAACCCACAACCTCCCAATTCCCAGCGAAAATAAAGAGTGAAATATAAGAGGCTGTGAAGGTTTGATCCCACAACCTCTTGGTCTAGGCGAAATGGGACAATAAGATTTTAAGGAAAAATAAAAAGGGGTTGTGGGGGTTCGAACCCACAACCCTTCGGCCAAATTAAGAGAAAACCCAAGGAGAAAAATAAAGATAGAATGTTGATGTTGTGGTTCGATCTAGGGTCCCAATGTCATGAAGACTAATAATAAAGTCAAGGAAAAATGTAAGTATTGTCCAAGTGGTTTGAACTTGGGTTCCCTTGCCCAAATTTCTGTGTTGATACATAAGTCATACGTGAATTAAATGTTCAAGAATAATGCCACCTACTTAGATCGAAATCAAGATCTTGGAATATATACAAGATACATAAGTCTTGTAACACATAATCTTAGGAATGTATGAGTCACTTAACGAACTATGAATGAAACCTCATGGCTTGTATGTATAGACCCATAAGTCTAACATACGTTTAAAAGTAAGTGAACCTAAGATGTATGTGATGAAATGATGAAACCCTAGAAGGGTTAAGTACGAGTGTAAGATACACTAAATGGCAAAGTATATTGGCAAATGATGAAATGAACAATGAAATGATGAAATGAACAATGAAATGATGAAACCCTAGAAGGGTTAAGTAAGGGTGTGAAACACACTAAATGGCCAAGTGCATTGGCATATGATGAAATGAACATTCACGTAATAAGGGGTGAGTAACTATGAAGAGCAAATGTGCTAATGATAATGAATGTGGTGACAACATGATATGAGGCTAATGCAAATGATGAGAGCAATCTCAAATGAGCCTAAGTAAATGTTACCAAAATGTACTCACCTATGAGAGTGTAAGATAATGAAGAGACCAGTCTCTATGAACACTCTAATGAAAGTATTGAGATTAACACACTTAATACTAATGATGAGATGAGAAATCATCTAATGAGCTATGATGTCCTCATACTAGAAGTCAGCTTCCATGACGTATGAGTTGAATGTAATGGAACTTTATACTGAGCACCGATAGACTAGCTATGAGCGGTGATGCCTTTTTTTGGAAAGGGCGGAGGTTCACGTAACTCTCATGAGATGAGACTGTCTTGCTTGCCGGGTATGGGACTCCTTATATCTCCTGGTCTTCGAACCTATACTGACAAAATAGGGATCTGGCGGGGATGAATTCCCATGTATGCTAGCATGTTTTGGGTCACTTTGGCCGGTGATTCCACCTCTTTTCGATGTGGGGGAGACACTGGATTTCATGATGCTCACATGATCTATGTCGGTTAAAGTTTAAGTTCCCAATGATTGAATGAGGCCAGCCTCAAATAAAGCACATAATGAAATGAATGATACCAAAGGTGTTAGGATAGGATAATCAAGAGGTGATCTAGACTCAAGTAATGACACTAGGTTATTCTTGATCATTGCACAGCAAACCTGATGAAAGTCTTAAACTACATCCTAGGTATAGTTGGTGTTCACACTGGCCTATGAACGAAAGGAAATGAAGTACGTATGAATGAATGAAGCAGACTCTGTGTTTGCTAATGAAGACTCCCTAGTTGAGGTCCCATATGTTGAGCCCTCATTTGGAAAGTCTTAATGCCAAGTCCATGATTCCAAGGTCTCATGGCATATGAATGAATGTTATAAAAGATGTTATGTGTTGTATGCTATATGATATGTGCTATGTGTAAGATGTTATGTGCTGTGTGCAATATGATAAGTATGATGATGCATGTTATTCTCATGGCATAACTTTCCTAATCCAAATTTGGAAAGTTCACTAACTTTTCTAATCCCATTTTGGCAAGTCCACTAACTTGACTTTCTATAATTATGTTGTTAGGAAAGAGCTATCCTTTCTCATGCATGTCCTTGCTGTGTGCTTGCATATACCCATACTTAGTACAAGTGTGTACTAACCCTATACAACTCTACAATTTTAGGTGCAAGCACAAGTGGACGCTAGAGCTACAGGTTGACGCTGAAGCTATCCGGACGTCGAGCATTCATCCGGACTTGGTAGGCCCTCATGCTTTCGAGGATGCTGCCATTTATATTCTAGCTTAGTTTTAGAGTTGAGCTAGTGGAGTATGTTCCACTAGCGTTTCTTTCCTGTTTTATTCAGATATTGTATTTGTGCCATTTTGGCAAGTACAGCTTTATTACTATATTATACTATTTCTTTCATTTGATGATATTAATATTAGATGGTTGATGGTGAACAATTATGTAATGATGAGAATGTTTAATAAGTATGTTAAGAAACCAAAAAGTTTCAACTTTTCCGCTAAAATTAACCTAGATGAAGTAAGAATGACGTAAGTAGGCTTGTCTGCAACCTCTGAGAGGTCAACGACGTTGGTCTCGTCTGGAGTCTAGATTCCAGTCATGCCAAAGTTGGTATCAGAGCACTAGGTTAAATTGCGAGAATAATGAGTTCACATCAACCACATTGAGTAGTTTCTAAGTCATGGTAGAAGTGCACCACTATCCTGAATTAGAGACTACATAATGCATAGGAAAATTTCCCTTCTTCTGATCTTATCGTGCTTTTCCTAATGTCTGATTTCTTGGTGTTATGGGCGTGTCTAACATCAATTCTTATTGTTTTCAGAGAATGAATACTAGGAGGAACATTGGTCAGAGGAGAGGAGGAGCAGCTGCTGGGAACAATCAGGTTCCACCCCAGGCTCCAGCTGAAGGAGTGGCTATGCCAGTTAACCCAGCTGGGTTGACTGATGCTGAGGTGAGGGCATCTCTGGCCCAGATGGCACAGGCCATTACTATGCAGGCCCATGCTATGACTGCCCAGGTCAACCGGCAGGATGTTTAGAGGGAGAACCCACCGATTCGTAGCATTGCTGGCAGGCTGAGAGACTTCACGAGGATGAATGCTCCTATTTTCACAGGGTCCAAGACTTCAGAGGATCCCCAGGAGTTTGTGGACGAAGTGCATAAGATTTTGCTGGCTATGGGGGCCATAGATACTGAGAAGGCTGAGCTGGCTTCCTATCAGCTCAAGTATGTTGCACAGACTTGGTGCAAGATATGGCAGGATAGCTGAGCTTTGGGCGGAGTTCCAGTCACTTGGGAGCTATTTAAAATAGCTTTTCTGGAGAGATTCTTTCCCAGAGAGATGAGGGAAGCCAAGGTTGAGGAGTTTATCAACCTTAAGCAGGGATATATGACAGTCAGGAAGTATTCCCTGAAATTTGTTAAACTATCCAGGTATGCTACCTTCCTTAGTATCTAACAGCAAGGATGAGATGAGTACTGAAGTTTGTTAAATTATCCAGGTATGCTACTTCCCTTGTATCTAACAGCAGGGATGAGATGAGCAGGTTCCTCACAGGAATCAATGGAGATCTGGAGGAGGAGTGTCGGTCTGCGATGCTCCATGATAATATAGACCTCTCCAGGTTGATGGTGCATGTCCAGCAGGTAGAGGACAGCCGCAAAAAGAGGGATATTCGTGATGCTAGGAGGCCTAAGCCTCAAGATCAGGCAGGTCCCAGCCATGGAGGCCACAGAAACAATTTTGGCGTCCATGAGCAGCCCAGGTTCAAGAAGGGGCAACAGAGTTCTGGGAACTCTAATTCTCAGAGGAGTACAACACCTAGAGGAGGCAGACCTGAGCCCAAGAAGGGCAATGGAGGTGAGCGTCCCAAAAAGAATTGTGCTAAGTGTGGTCGTGCTAACAGTGGAGAGTGCAGACAGGGCACTAATGCCTGCTTCGGTTGCGGTAAGAGTGGGCACATGGTTAGAGACTGCCCATAGAACAGAGGTCAGGCTGTAGGTAATGCTTAACCTAGGCCTAATCCACAGGGTGCAGCAGCAGCCGAGCCTCCTAAGAGGAACAGGTTCTATGCCCTGAAGGGCAGGGAGGAGCAGGAGAAGTCCGCTGATGTGGTCACAGGTATGCTGCAAGTATTCTCAACTTCTTTTTATGCTTTACTTGATCCAGGGTCTACGCTTTCCTTTGTAACTCCTTTGATTGCTCTCACTTTTGAGATATTGCCTGAAGTTCTGCATGATCCTATAGTGGTTAGTACACCTTTAGGAGAAAATGTAAGAACTGATAGAGTATACAAGGATTGCCCAATAGTTGTAACTGGTAAGACTATGTGTGCAGACTTGGTTGAGTTACCCATGCATGATTTTGATGTTATTCTTGACATGGACTGGCTTCACAGTTGTTATGCTTGTTTGGACTGTCGTAGTAGAGTGGTGAGATTTCGTTTCCCTGATGAAGAGGAGCTAGTCTGGGAGGGGTACAACTCGAGTCGTCCTAACCCCTTGATTTCGAACCTTAAGGCCAATAAAATGATGTCCAAGGGGTTATTGTGTCATCTTGTGAGTGTTAACGATTTAGATCATGACATTCCTTCCATAGACTCAGTGCCTGTAATGAATGAGTTCCTAGATGTATTTCCTGATGATTTTCCTGGAGTCCCTCCCCCTTGATAGATTGATTTTGGTATTGACTTAGAACCCGATACTAAACCAATTTCAATTCCTCCTTACAGAATGGCTTTAGCTGAACTCAAAGAGTTGAAGCTGCAGTTAAAAGATCTCACTGATAAGGGTTTCATTCAGCCGAGCATATCCCCTTGGGGCGCTCCAGTGTTGTTTGTGAAAAAGAAAGATGGAACCCTTAGAATGTGTATCGATTATCGGCAGCTCAACAAAGTCACTATAAAGAATAAGTATCCACTTCCCAGAGTAGATGATTTGTTCGATAAGCTCCAAGGGTCTAGTTTCTTCTCTAAGATTGATCTTCGTTCAGGGTATCATCAGCTTAGGGTTAGGGATGGAGATATCCCAAAGATAGCCTTTCGTACCCGTTATTGTCACTATGAGTTCTTAGTCATGTCATTTGGTCTTACGAATGCACCTACTGCATTTATGGACCTCATGAACCGAGTCTTCCGTGAATACCTTGACTTTTTCGTCATAGTATTCATTGATGACATTCTCATCTACTCTAGGACCAAGAAGAGCATGAACAACATTTGAGACTAACCTTGCAGGTACTTAGACAACATCAGTTGTATGCCAAATTCAGCAAGTGTGAATTTTGGCTTAGATCAGTGACCTTCCTGGGTCATGTTGTGTCCGATCAGGGCATGGAGGTGGATCCTAGGAAGAATGAGGCTGTGAAGAACTGGCCAAAGCCTCTTACTGCCACTGACATCCGTAGCTTTTTCGGATTGACTGGTTACTACCGCAGGTTTGTGGAGGGCTTTTCTTCCATTGCTACCCCATTGACAGCTTTGACTAAAAAGAAAGCCAAGTTCTAATGGACGGAGACTTGTGAGAGGAGTTTCCAGGAGCTCAAGGACTTCAGCCCCGGTGCTTACTTTGCCTAAGTGTGGTGAGAATTACACTGTTTATTGTGATGAATCTAGGGTTGGTTTGGATTGTGTTCTTATGCAGGTTGGTAAGATGATAGCATATGCGTCCAGACAGCTCAAGGTTCATGAGAAGAATTATCCCACTCATGACCTGGAGTTGGCAGCTGTGGTGTTTGCACTGAAGCTGTGGAGGCACTACTTGTATGGAGTGCATGTGGATGTATTCACAAACCACAAGAGTCTCCAGTACGTGATCACACAGAGAGAGTTGAATCTACGTCAGCGGAGATGGTTGGAGCTGTTGAAGGATTATACATGAATGTTCACTACCATCCATGTAAGGCTAATGTCGTAGCTGATGCTTTGAGCAGGATGAGCATGGGAAGTACAGCCCATGTTGAGGATGAGAAGAAGGAGTTGGTGAAAGATGTACACAGACTGGCCAGACTGGGTGTGCGATTGGTTGACTCTACTAGTGGGGATGTTTCAGTTCATCCTAGTTCTGAATCATCCTTGGTAGTTGAAGTCAAGCAGGGTCAGCATCTAGATCATGTGTTGATGGAGCTGAAGGACTCGGTGCTGATGAAGATGAATGAGTCTTTCGCTTTGGTAGGTGATGGCATATTTAGGTATCAGGACAGGCTGTGTGTACCAGATGTGGATGATTTGCGGACCAGGATTATTGCAGAGGCCCATGGTTCCAGATATTCCATACATCCAGGTTCCACCAAGATGTATCATGATCTTAAGCAGATTTATTGGTGGGATGGCATGAAGAAGGACATTGCAGAATATGTGGCCAAGTGTCCTAATTGTCAGCAGGTTAAGGCAGAACATCTTAAGCCTGGCGGTCTGACTCAGATTATTGAGGTTCCGACTTGGAAGTGGGAGGCCATTAATATGGACTTCGTGGTTGGTCTTCCGAGGGCTAGGAGGCAGCAAGACTCCATACGGATTATTGTGGAAAGATTGACTAAGTCTGCCCACTTTATCCATGTGAAGTCTACTTACAGAGCCGAGGATTATGCGAGACTCTATATTGATGAGATTGTGAGATGGCACGGGATTCCTTTGTCTATCATTTCAGATAGAGGAGCTCAGTTTACTTCACACTTCTGGAGATCTTTCCAGAAGAGCTTGGGCACGCAGGTAAAGATTAGTACTGCCTTTCATCCTAAGACTGATGGGCAGGCAGAGCGCACCATTCAGACATTGGAGGACATGTTGAGAGCGCGTGTGATTGACTTCAGAGGTAGCTGGGATGACCATCTGCCATTGATAGAGTTCTCGTATAATAATATCTATCACTCTAGCATTGGGATGACACCGTTTGAGGCACTGTATGGTAGGAGGTGTAGGTCTCCAGTTGGGTGGTTTGAGGTTGGAGAGTCATCCATTTTGGGTCCAGAGATCATTCATGAGTCCTTAGAGAAGGTCAGAGTGATTAGGGACAGGTTGGCTACTGCCTACATTCGACAGAAGTCATATGCAGATAACAGGAAACGACCCTTAGAGTTTGATGTTGGTGACCAGGTTTACTTAAAGATATCACCTATGAAAGGGGTGATGAGGTTTGGCAGAAAAGGGAAGTTGAGTCCGAGGTATGTTGGGCCATATGAGATCCTACAGCGTGTGGGTGAGGTGGCCTATGAGTTGGCATTGCCTGCGGAGCTAGCTTCTGTCCATCCAGTCTTTCATGTATCCATGCTAAAGAAGTGCCTAGGTGATCCAGCATCATTCTACCTGTGGAAGGTTTGGGGGTCGATGAAGACTTCTCCTATGAGGAGGTACCTGTTGAGATCTTAGACAGACAGATCAAGCGGCTGAGGAACAAGGAGATTGACACAGTGAAGGTATTGTGGAGAAATCATCTTGTTGAGGGTGCTACATGGGAGGCTGAGGCCGACATGAGATCCCGCTACCCTCATCTTTTCAGCTCTTGAGGTTAGACTTCCTACTCTTAAGTCTATGTTTCCTTATCTCTCCATATTTTGTTGCTATTGCTTGACTGTGCATAGTGATTATGTTATGATTTGACTGGCATTACGATATATAGTGGTAGTGTCATTCGGGGACGAATGTTCCTAAGGGGGGGATAATGTAACAACCCTAAAAATAAATAAGATAAGAAATGCTTAAGATGTCAAGAATGCTTGCGATTAGACCAAGGTTCACACGGATTGATGCGCGTAGAACAAGACCTCAGAACCCTTACTACGGCCAAGCCAACTAACTTGGGGAGTTAGTTGAGCTTGGAAAGGTTGGAACCAACTATGTAGGGCTCTCGAAAATGAAGATTTAATCGAAAGAGTCTTTATCGGACTTACAAAGAAGAAATCTTAAGTTTTGAGGGTCCAGGGGTAAAATGGTATTTTCCAGGCCAAGGGTAATATCATAATTACCCTAAGGAATTTAATTAATTAATTTAATTAAAGAACCGGTTAGGGTCGGGTCAACCCGAAATGATCCATTTCGTGATGGTAACTCCACTCGGGTTCGAGCCCCAACGGAAGCATCGAATTGGTGATTTAATTATTGTTTAAAATCTGATTTCGTAAGGGCAAAAGGGTCCTTTCACGTATTAGTTAAAATATTCACTATTTCTCTCTGCCAAAAACAACTTCAAGAACATAACAAATATTGAAGTTCTTCACACTTGAAGAACAAACACGAAAAGTCTAAGAAAACAAAATAACCAAAAACGTTAAGGCAAAAGGGAGATTTCCGTCGAGTGGTGGTGAAACTTTCGGTGAGTTGGACGTGGTTTTGGAGAAAGGTTTGGGCAGCAACTTCAACGTTTGAACAATCAAATAAGGTATGGGTTTCTTCTCTCTTGGTCTCTTTCCCAAGAGACCCCTTAAGCTTCAGTTATTCAGTCCGAAAACTAGGGTTGTTTCCCCATTGCATGTCCCTGTCACTAGCTCCCAATGATTCGTAGGTTGGGTATGATTGCTGGTAGATTTAGGTATATGTGATGTTTTTGTGCTGAATGTGAATATATTTGTGTACGTGAAATCATGAAAATGACAACCCATGTGTGTTCGAAGTTATGTGCAATTGTGTGCAAATTTGTGACTGTGACTAGGGCCTTGGCTTAGGCTTCATTTCGTGAAGTTTTATGTTGTTGATTACGTGCATAAACATATGTAAATAGTGATGTTCATTGTAATGAAATGTGGATGATTTGAGTGACAATCTTTTAGCCAAACGAACCTATGAACGATGCACCTAAAGATGTGTTGAATGGTCTACGAATTACCTTAGGAGTTCAAGTGAAAACGTTGATATAAATGAACTGAAAAATGACCAAAATTTCCAGCAACAATGCAGTGTTAATTTAGACTAAATTTTAATGAAGAAAACTGGAAATTTAATGAATTTTAAAGGGGTGAGGCCACCAGGATTCGAACCTGTGACCTCACCCGAGTGACAGTTGTAATTCGCGAAAAAAGAAAAGAAAAGAGGCTGGGGGGAATCAAAATCGGGTCCAATGGTTGGGAAAGGAGAGAACAATAATTAAATAAATAAATGGGAGGAGTGGGAATCGAACCCACGACCTCCAGGCTACGAATGAGAGAACAAAAAATTAAAGAAAAAAAAATGTAAGGCGTGGGAATCGAACCCACGACCTCAGGGCTAGAAAGGAGAATGGCGGAATTAATTAAGAAAATAAAGTGAGGCTGTGGGGGCTCGATCCCACAACCTTACTGCTAAAATGCCTAGCTTATTGGATTTTAATTAAAAATAAAAATAGGAGGCTGTGGGGGTTCGAACCCACAACCTCACAGCCCCTAGCGAATGTAAAATTAAAATAAGAAGGCTGTGGGGGTTCGAACCCACAACCTCCCAATTCCCAGTGAAAATAAAGAGTGAAATATAAGAGGCTGTGGGGGTTTGATCCCACAACCTCTTGGTCTAGGCGAAATGGGACAATAAGATTTTAAGGAAAAATAAAAAGGGATTGTGGGGGTTCAAACCCACAACCCTTCGGCCAAATTAAGAGAAAACCCAAGGAGAAAAATAAAGATAGAATGTTGATGTTGTGGTTCGATCTAGGGTCCCAATGTCATGAAGACTAATAATAAAGTCAAGGAAAAATGTAAGTATTGTCCAAGTGGTTTGAACTTGGGTTCCCTTGCCCAAATTTCTGTATTGATACATAAGTCATACGTGAATTAAATGTTCAAGAATAATGCCACCTACTTAGATCGAAATCAAGATCTTGGCATATATACAAGATACATAAGTCTTGTAACACATAATCTTAGGAATGTATGAGTCACTTAACGAACTATGAATGAAGCCCATTGGCTTGTATGTATAGACCCATAAGTCTAACATACGTTTAAAAGTAAGTGAACCTAAGATGTATGTGATGAAATGATGAAAACCTAGAAGGGTTAAGTACGAGTGTAAGATACACTAAATGGCCAAATATATTGGCAAATGATGAAATGAACAATGAAATGATGAAATGAACAATGAAATGATGAAACCCTAGAAGGGTTAAATAAGGGTGTGAAACACACTAAATGGCCAAGTGCATTGGCATATGATGAAATGAACATTCACGTAATAAGGGGTGAGTAATTATGAAGAGCAAATGTGCTATTGATAATGAATGTGGTGACAACATGATATGAGGCTAATGCAAATGATGAGAGCAATCTCAAATGAGCCTAAGTAAATGTTACCAAAATGTACTCGCCTATGAGAGTGTAAGATAATGAAGAGACCAGTCTCTATGAACACTCTAATGAAAGTATTGAGATTAACACACTTAATACTAATGATGAGATGAGAAATCATCTAATGAGCTATGATGTCCTCATACTAGAAGCCAGCTTCCATGACGTATGAGTCGAATGTAATGGAACTTTATACTGAGCACCGATAGACTAGCTATGAGCGGTGATGCTTTTTTTCGAGAAGGGCAGAGGTTCACGTAACTCTCATGAGATGAGACTGTCCGGCTTGCCGGGTATGGGTCTCCTTATATCTCCTGGTCTTCGAACCTATACTGATAATATAGGGATCTGGCGGGGATGAATTCCCATGTACGCTAGCATGTTTTGGGTCACTTTGGCCGGTGATTCCACCTCTTTTCGATGTGGGTGAGACACTGGATTTCATGATGCTCACATGATCTATGTCGGTTAAAGTTAAAGTTCCCAATGAATGAATGAGGCCAGCCTCAAATAAAGCACATAACGAAATGAATGATACCAAAGGTGTTAGGATAGGATAATCAAGAGGTGAGCTAGACTCAAGTAATGACACTAGGTTATTCTTGATCATTGCACAGCAAACCTGATGAAAGTCTTAAACTACATCCTAGGTATAGCTGGTGTTCACACTGCCTATGAACGAAAGGAAATGAAGTACGTATGAATGAATGAAGCAGACTCTGTGTTTGCTAATGAAGACTCCCTAGTTGAGGTCCCATATGTTGAGCCCTCATTTGGAAAGTCTTAATGCCAAGTCCATGATTCCAAGGTCTCATGGCATATGAATGAATGTTATAAAAGATGTTATGTGTTGTATGCTATGTGATATGTGCTATGTGTAAGATGTTATGTGCTGTGTGCAATATGATAAGTATGATGATGCATGTTATTCTCATGGCATGACTTTCCTAATCCAAATTTGGAAAGTTCACTAACTTTCCTAATCCCATTTTGGCAAGTCCACTAACTTGACTTTCTATAATTATGTTGTTAGGGAAGAGCTATCCTTTCTCATGCATGTCCTTGGTGTGTGCTTGCATATACCCATACTAAGTACAAGTGTGTACTAACCCTATGCAACTCTACAATTTTAGGTGCAGGCACAGGTGGACGCTAGAGCTACAGGTTGACGCTGAAGCTATCCGGACGTCGAGCATTCATCCGGACTTGGTAGGCCCTCATGCTTTCGAGGATACTGCCAATTATATTCTAGCTTAGTTTTAGAGTTGAGCTAGTGGAGTTTGTTCCACTAGCGTTTCTTTCCTGTTTTATTCAGACATTGTATTGGTGCCATTTTGGCAAGTACATCTTTATTACTATATTATACTATTTCTTTCATTTGATGATCTTAATATTAGATGGTTGATGGTGAACAATTATGTAATGATGAGAATGTTTAATAAGTATGTTAAGAAACCAAAAAGTTTCAAATTTTCCGCTAAAATTAACCTAGATGAAGTAAGAATGACGTAAGTAGACTTGTCTGCGACCTCTGAGAGGTCAACGACGCCGGTCTCATCTGGGGTCTTATTACAGTCCTGACACGATCTCTCTTTGTCTTACTTAAGTGTGTCTTAGGATAGCTTCTAGTGAGAAGATTGCATGTTAAATGGGTTTCACTGAAATGTTGGAATTGATTCACTGTAACTTGGCTAGGATTACTGTAATGTTTTCTTAAAAATGTTATAATTGTTTAAATGATTTCTTATGTATTGGTAAAGTGTTAAATGTTTTTCTTATGCTTATAATATGATGTTTAAATCAAAGTTCATGAAAATCATGCTATTCACTAAATGTCCCTTTTTCATAGTTTTTGCATGGCTTCCATACTTAGTACATCTAATGTGCTAACCCCTTCTTTTCCCTTTTTGATTTAGTGTAGGGAATTGGAAGTCTTGATGTGCCATGGAGGATGGATAGGTTTCTAAGGGTTGAAGATGAAGTATTGATGAGTCCTCATCGATTCGAGGATAATATACACATGTTCCTTTATGTCTTAGTCTTTATTTTATGTCTTGTATGGGTTAGTCCCAAGTGTTGTATACTCCAAAGTTTAGATGGTTCAAAGAGATGTTGTAAAGGTTTAATGTTTTAAATGAAAGTCTTTTGCTTGTGTAATGATTATGAAAAGAGTTCTTCGTGTGCGAAGAAAGTTTTAAATTCTTACTCATTTTAGTATGTTTATTATGCAATGAATGATACAAGTGGCTTAGATGAGACTTCTTGAAGTCTCATTTACCGTGTGACGACACAAGGACGCTCTAACTTCTAGGGTGTACTTGCGAGTCGTGACACCCGCCTCATGAGACCTAAGTAGATAGTCATCATAACTACAAGGTGTGGCTCTCCTTTCTACTTGGAGTCCGGACTCTTGCTAGACTATCCGTCTCACTTTGCATATCCACTTGGAGTAAAACATATACTCCATGGTTTTATTGTCAAGCCTCGCTCAACCTTCTTTCTCATGGAGGGATGTCCTAGACAACCTCTCTATGCTCAAGTGAATCTATCACTTTCATTCAATCATCCTAAATTTACAGCCAACACAACCATCCTAAGGTTCAGTATTCATCAATTCATTCTATCTTCATTCATAGGTAGATTATAGGATCTTATAGCCTTAGGTTTCTTCTCTAAATCTTCAAGGTGAATATAGCCATAATTAATCTTTAACGTTAAATTCCATCAAGACCAATCTTAATCACTCAAGTCAAGTTCAACTCATACCAAGGTGATTCAATCATAATCAATTAACATAGAATACAATCAAGTTAAGAAGAATCAACACAAAACCTTCATCTAGTCTGTATTTCCTAAGATCACCATGATCAACTTCAAATTCAATTACTATAATTCACCATGAAAATTGCTTCAAAAAAAGTATATAATCATCATATAAGTTTCATTGAATGCTACCCACTAGATTGGGATCACAATCAAGCCTTACCCACAATGCAATCACAACCCTCTCTTGAATGGGGTTCTTTGAATTCACAATTAAAGGGAAACTAGGGGACTTCATGGATGGAAGAATCCATGAATGAATAAGCTTCACATAACTTATATTAGAGCCTTAAACCCAACTTGAAACCTTGGTGAATTCGTCCTAAAGCTGCTGCAATTCTCTTCTTCTTCAATGGTGGTTTTGGGAGAATTTTGGGAGAGAAAGGTTTTGATTTGGCAGTCTAGGGTCTTATTATCTATTGTGCTTCTTATATACTCCTCAAATACCTACAATAACCACAAATAATTAATCCCTAAAGTTCCCAAAATGTCCCTGCAACTATTGGACATTTTAACCAACTTAAATTTGACTTAAAAACAACGTGACCAAATCTGGGCACTCACTGCACGTCCTGGAGGCATTTTTGATTCTTGGTTCAGGAAAATAGTTTGGGAAAGAATATTTGAGATTTCCCCACGTCGGAGGGCAATAATTGACCTTTGTGTTATGGCTCTGCGTCGCGCAGCCACTGCCAGATCTAGGCTGCCCGGCAGCTTCACTGGCCTATGTTTGGGTCCTCCTCGGGGACACTTAGGATGGTCCCCGGGGCATCGTTCTCGGACGTTTCGATACTTTACATGTCAGGATATGTATAGGAATTATATATACTAAATTTCACCCTCAAACCATCCTCCAAAACTCCACTAAAAATCATTACAACACACTATTTTGACTTCGACTAGTTTCCGGACATCTTGGACGTTTTTGGGCGTTTGACCTCCAAAAACCTCCAAACTTTATATACTGACTCTTAACACTGTTTTTAGTCATTTTAGGACCTTATAATATTATGACACCCATGTTAGTCTCTATTTATCTACCATATTTTTGGGGTGTAACAATAGTTTTGACTAAATTGTGTCTTTTCTCATGCATTGATGATTTTTATGCATAAGAACAATACTTAGTACATGTGGTTGTACTAACCCATATTTCTCCCCTTTTTCCCAACATTGTAGGTTCCGTCCATTGAGTTCCTAGAAGGCCAATTAAAGAAGACTTGGACTCTTTTCTCCAAGTGTTGGTAGGTTCTCATATTCGGGGATGTTGCCTATTTCTACATTATATATTTGAAGTTGTATTGTCTTAAAAACATTGTTCTTTCCTTTATCATTTGGATATTGATGTAAGCCTATATTGCCATGTTGACTTTGTATTGGCTATGCCCAAGATTTGTAATCGTTTAGATGGTTCAAGATGAGATGAAGTATTAGACAAATTCCTATGTATCTAATGTTGTATAAATGAGAAACCTATGTATGCTTCATATGCGATGAGTCTATGTAAACCTCACTATATAGTTATATACGAAAAGTTTTAATCTTCCGCACTTTTTTACCTATGAAATGTAATGATGAATTCTAAGAGTGACAACGCCGGTTACGTCTAGGGGGCGCTCCCCGGTCGTGACAATGAATATGTCTGGTTGCATCTTATCGTATACAAATAATTATTATTATTTTATGAGGTATGAAAGTAGTAGGTTGCTTCAAGTTTATACTTAGCTTTGATGGGATTATGGAATTCTATCCTTGACATTGCACTAGTTTTGTGGGTTGCTTACATGTTGGGTTACTATTATGTTGATTTGGCTTATGTTCCTTATATTTTATGCATAATGGATTTTACTTGATTAAGAGAATGTTTTCAACTAAATGTCCTTTTTATGCGTGTTTTAAATGTTTTGAGTGCATGGCACCATACTTAGTACGTGTTTTGTACTAACCCATATTATTTCCCTTTTTCCCCCATATGTAGGTTCGGGCCATTGAGGTGCTTGAAGTCCATTCTTCAGGAAACTTGGATTTTCTATCCCCAAGTTGGTGAGTCCTCAAGTCCGAGGACGGAACCCCTATAATTCTAGCTTTAGTTCTTTTTGTCTATTGAAAGACTATGTTGTACTTTCTTATTCTAAGGCTTTATATTGATATAAGGTCTAAGTCCCAACATTTATATTCTTATGTCTAGATGATATATTGAGACAAAGTTAGTTCCTATTTTGATATATAGAAAAAGTTGACTTCTACATTATAAAAGTTTTAATAATTCTGTATTTTTCTAAGACTATATGCGATGATGAATGCTAAGGGATTGTATAAGACCTATGAGAGGTCAAGTTCGCTGTGTCCAAATTGGGGGTTCTCTTGGGTTGTGAAATTCACATTTTGCTCTTCCGCCCTCCTTGCAATATCCCTTCTTGTATTAATTGCCTATAATCACAAGAAAAGGGTTAGGAAAAAATACTTCATAGGTTTAGGACTCCACAGAACGATTAAAGAGAAATTAATGAAGTGAATGTTCCTAAACATCTCATAGCCTCTCATTCATAAATGTGTAGCGCTTCACACTCATGAACAAGACTCTACTAGACCTGGTTCATGAGACATCAACCTAAATATAATCACAAAACCTTATTCTCTAATACCAATTCTGTCATGACCCAGGGTAGCCCCTAGACGTAGCACGACGTACTTGACCCTGAAGGGGGTCTCATTCAAGCCCTTAGCATAATCATACATATAAATCCATATGAATGATGCAGAAATTTAAAACTTTTGCAATTGAAGTCAACTTCTTTTTCATAAACTAAAATAAGATTCCAGACCTTGTCTAAATCACCATCTAAAACATTAGAATACAATCTTAGGGAAATAATATTTTACATCAATAATCTCGAATATAGAAAGTAAAATAGAAACTAGAAAATGATAACATCTTTTACTCAAACTTGAGGACTCACCTAGCCTAGGGAACACTCAACCCAAGCTTCACTTGAAGAAAGGAATACGTCTCAACGATCGGAACCTACACTTATAGTACATGTAGAAGAAATGGGTTAGCACATAAAGTACTAATTATGGAAGCATGCACAAATATCTCTAAAATATGATAATAAGGAAATTTTAGTTGAAAAGTATGCATGTGTCAAGTTTGTAAATCAACATGCACTTTCAATGTAAAAACAAGCCATAATCACATTTATAATCATGTCATAGTAAAACCATTACCTTAGCAACCTCTAAGGTGTACTTGTGCAATGTATGGTTGGCATCCCATAATACCAACCATACTAAATACTCATTTGAAGCTACCTTAGTCATACATATCATTTGTAGACCTCATCATAATCAATAGTCATAAATAAAAAAATAGTCATGTACATTACTTCATCATACAGAAAGTCATTCATAGCAACTATCCATTCAACGTACATGCATATATTCATGTCTCATCATAACATAAAGGAACAATCCCATAACATCCTACTAAGTCTACTTGTGCAATGTAAAAGTGAAGTCGCACCCCCATTCCTACTAAGTAAAACTCATCAAGAAGTCATAGTATAGTTCGTGTCTTATTCATTATCTTATCATATTGGGTGAATAGCCATAATCAACATAGACTACGTGAGCTACATGAAATCCGATGTCATGTAACCCCACACCGGAAAAAGGTTTTCTACTTGCCTAAGGTAGAACTACATGTATTAGCATTTAGGTGGATGCACTAGATAAAGTCCTATGTGGGCACATAGCTTTGGGATAGGGAGCTTGCTTCTAGAAACCCGACCTATTGTATTGGTGGAGGAGTTTCCATCTCATGAGAATAATCTGGATGACCTGTCCTATTGTATTGATGGCAGGTCCTCTACCTCATTTACCGTAAACATTATTCCCAAAATTATACGTAATTAGTCTTAAATTTTATTTACATGTGTGAAGTAATACTTTACCCTTCATTTAATGTAACTCATAAAATAGCTCATAGATTCATTTAGGTGAGGATGGACTTTTAACCTTAGAATCAACATTAACATGTGAGTAAGCCTTTCACATTATTGATTTGTGTTTCATGAGAATAGTCTTTGAATCAACAACAACAATATCATCACCTTAGACAGTTCATACATAATCAAATATAAAGGTAAGGGAATAATGACCTTCCAACAGTACCTCAATTTACATAATAGTCATAGGATCTTCACTTTCTAAGTGAATCATAAGTTCATACACAACTTTCATCAACCTGTACAAACCCTAGCAACTTACCCCCTCAAGGGTCATAAATCATGTTTCACAATTAAACCTAGAATTACTACAGTAGTAATGAATTAAACAAGATACAATAACTAAAATATCGTAAACACAATTCATAGTATTCATCTTGCATCAATACACCCATCACAATTCATGAAATTGGGGTCATGGGGTGATTCATGGGTTCATGGGGAATTCTACTATAAATATCTCTATTATACATCAAATCATCCATATTATAAGACAATTAACTCAATGAAATTATTTATAGGAAGAACCCATGGCTAGATTCAAAATCCTAGTTTCATTGACGAATCTATCAATTTGAAATTAGAGTTGAAGTGCTTTATGGAAGGAAACTTTCCATAAATAAAGACTGATATAGCTTGACTTATGTCTTCCTCACAAAATTAGAGTGAAAAGGCTGGAACTTAAACTCTAATATTGACCTTGCTATTGCTCTTCAATGTGATCTTAGAGAGAATATTTTGAGAGATGAGAGGTGGTTATGTTTTGAGCCTTGTGAGTTATGAGTGTTAAAGGAGTTGGCTAATAGTTAAAAGTACTTAAATATGTCTAACATAACTAATAGAAATCGTCCTCACCCTTAATTAATTAATTAGGATTTTACCCTTTTTCCCTTTAGTTGGCAAAGACTAAGCAGTCCCAAGGATTGGTTGCATGCTTGTTTTGCTTCCATTGATTGTAGGACAAGAGTTTTCAAGTTTAACTTTCCTAATGAACCCGTCTTAGAGTGAAGGGGGGAAGTTCTATTCCTAGAGGTCGTATAATTTCTTGTCAAAAATCTTGTAAGATGATCTCTTAAGGGAGTTTATAACATATTGTAAGAGTCAAAGATTTAGACTTCGAAGTTCCTCCGATTGAGTTAGTCCCCGTAGTGAGGAAATTTCCGGAGATCTTTCCTAATGATCTTCCCGGAATTCCTTCCGAATGGGAAATTGACTTTGGTATTGACTTGCTACCGGATACAAATCCCATTTCAATTCCTCTGTATCGGATGGCTCCGGCCGAATTGAAAGAGTTGAAGGCTCAACTCAAGGATTTACTAGACAAAGGCTTCATTCAACCTAGTATTTCCCCATGGGGTGCTCCTGTTTTATTTGTGAAAAAGAAGGATGGGTCGCTTAGGTTGTGTATTGACTACCGACAACTCAATAAAGTGACCATTAAGAATAAGTACCCTCTCCCTCGAACTGACGACTTGTTTGATCAACTCCAAGGGAAAGCTACTTCTCCAAATTGACTTGAGGTCGGGATATCACCAATTTAGGGTGAAATATGAAGATATTCCCAAAATGTACTTTCGAATAAGATATGGTCACTATGAATTTAGGGTGATGTCTTTTGGGTTGACTAATGCTCCGGTGGCATTTATGGACCTAATGAATAGGGTGTTTCGAAACTACCTAGATTCCTTTGTGAATGTTTTTATAGATGATATGTTGGTGTATTCGAAGAATGAGGGTGATCATATGGATCATTTGAGAGTGCTGTTCCAACTCTTGAACGAACACCAATTATTTGGTAAGTATAGAAAATGTGAGTTTTGGTTAAGGTCGGTGGCGTTTCTTGGTCATGTCATCTCTAGTGAGGGTGCAGAGGTTGATCCAAAGAAGACCGAGGCGGTTAAAAATTAGCCTAGACCTTTGTCTCCAACGGACATAAGAAGTTTCTTGGGTCTAGTCGGGTACTATAGGAGGTTTGTGAATGGTTTTGCGTCCATTGCATCTCCTTTGACTACTTTGACCCAAAAAAATGTAAAATTTGAGTGGTCGGAAACATGTGAAAGAAGCTTCCAAACCTTGAAGGATAGGCTTACCACCGCTCTAGTGTTGACGTTACCAAAGGGTACTAAGGGTTTCGTGGTATATTGTGATGCATCCCGAGTGGGATTGGGTTGCGTCCTTATGCAACACAAGAAGGTTATAGCATATGCTTCTAGGAAACTTAAGGTTCATGAGAAGAACTACCCAACTCATGATCTTGAGTTAGAGGCCATGGTATTTGCCTTGAAAATATGGATGCATTACTTATATGGTGTTCATGTTGATGTGTATACCGACCATAAGAGTCTTTAATATGTGTTTACCCAAAAAGAGTTAAATTTTTACGAAGATCGTTTGAGTTTTTGAAAGATTACGACATGAGTGTTCTCTACCACTCGACAAGGCCAACGTGGCTGTGGATGCTCTAAGTCGTATGACCATGGGTAGTGTGTCTCATGTTTAGGAGAGCAAGAAAGACCTAGTGAAAGATGTTCATAGGTTGGCTCGTTTGGGTGTCCGATTGGAAGATTCTCCTAATGGTGGTTTTATAGTCCATCATGACTCCAAATCATTTTTGGTGGTTGAGGTGAAGTCTACGCAACACATTGATCCGTCATTGATGGAGTTAAAGGAATCGGTTCTTGGCAAGCTTAATGAGTCATTCTCCTTAGGGGGCATGGTGTTTTCAGGTACCAAGGGAGGTTGTGTGTGCCCTATATGGATGATTTGAGAAATCGGATCCTAGAGGAAGCTCATGGTTCTCGTTATTCGATTCATTCGGGTTCTACTAAGATGTATCATGACCTTAGAGAAGTGTTTTGGTGGGATGGCTTGAAAAAGGACATAGTGGAATTTGTTGCAAAGTGTCCAAATTGTCAACAAGTGAAAGTCGAGCACCAAAACCCGAGTGGTTTGCTTCAAGAAATCCATGTTCCTACCTGAAAGTGGGAGGACATTAATATGGAGTCTGTAGTGGGTTTGCGTTGGACACGAAGGCAAAATGACTCTATATGGGTGGTTGTGTTAGGTTGATAAAATATGCTCACTTTATCCCTATTAAGTCTACTTATTCGGTGGAAGAGTATGCAAGGATCTATATCAATGAGATTGTGAGCCTTCATGGTATCCCTTTATCCATTATTTTGGATAGAGGTTCTCAATTTACGTCTCGATTTTGGATGTCGTTTCAAAAAGGGTTAGGTACGCAAGTGAAGTTAAGCACCGCTTTTCATCCCCAAGTGGATGGTCAATCGGAGCGTACTACTCAAACCCTTGAGGATATGCTTAGGGCTTGTGTAATTGATTTCAAGGGAAGTTGGGATGAATACTTGCCCTTGGTTGAGTTCTCTTATAACAATAGTTACCATTCGACTATATACATGGCTCCTTTTGAGGCCTTGTATGGTAGGATTTGTAGATCTCTGGTTGGATGGTTTGAAGTTGGCGAGTCTTCATTTGGTCCCGAAATGATTTATAAAACTTTGGAGAAAGTTCATATCATAAGGAACCGGTTGAAAACAGCCTATAGCTAGCAAAAGTCTTATGCCGACAATAGGAGAATAGAGTTAGAGTTTGAAGAAGGTGATAAGGTGTACTTAAAAATTTCACCCATGAAAGGGGTGATGAGGTTTGGCAAGAAAGTGAAGTTAAGTCCTCGTTATGTGGGTCCCTACAAAATTTTTCAAAGGGTTGGTAAGGTTGCACATGAGTTGACATTACCTAGTGAGCTAGCTTTGGTTCATCCGGTATTCTATGTATCCATGCTTAAGAAGTGCATTGGGGACCCTAAGTCCATTCTTCCTATTGAAGGTCTATATGTGTATGAGAATTCTCCTATGAAGAGGTTCCGATTGATATTCTTGATAGACAAGTAAAGAAGTTGAGGAACAAGGAGGTGGCTTCCGTGAAAGTGATATAGAAGAATCACCTAGTTGAGGGAGAAACATGGGAGGACAAGGCCGACATGAAGTCTCGTTATCCTCATCTCTTTGCTAATTAAGGTTAATTGTTCTTATGAATAATGAAAATAACGAATTAATTAGTATTTGACTTGTTTAGTAAAGGTATGTATGTTTATGGTAAAAAGGTTTTGCTAAGATGAGTCATCATGAAAAATGCTATTTTGCTTGATTGTACTTATATTGTGTATTTGGTATGTTGTTGCCTTCATGAAGTGATATTGAGCATGTTGATGTGTTTTGAAAGGAATCTTTGCATAAGTGACTCTTTTATGTTATGTGAGCTCTTGTTGATGTTGAGAAGGAAAATTCCTCATGTTGTGATGTTGAGCTCTTATATAAAGTAAATAATGTTTAGAGTTGCTATGTGTAAATTCCACGTTTTTATGTTTTTGAGTTGTAACTCATGTTGATTATGTGTGTTGTTGCTAGGGTTGCTAGTATTGAGTATATCTTTTCCCTTCAAAAGACTTTTAATGTCATTCAGGGATGAATGTTCCTAAAGGGAGGATACAGCACTCCGAAAGTCCAAGACCTAATTTAGAGCCTCACATGTTGAACTAAGGTTGGTAACACTGTTTCTAAGCCAAAAATAGTGTTTATAAACCATTTAGGAAGTTTTAGAGTCAAGACGTCAAGAAACGTCCAAGGCGTCCGGAAGCTAGTCTAATTGAACTAGTAAAACGTCCTTAGATTTCGTGAAGGTTTGGGGGTGTTGTATAAGGTCTAAAACTTGTATAGTGACTTTAAATGGGTAAAACTATGTATATAGAGTGAAAACGTCCAGGTCCGACCCCCCAAGGGTCGCCCTAGGAGTCCACGAAAGGACCCCAAACATGGCTTGGCAAGCTTCCAAAGCAGTAGCCAAAATACACATGGAAGAAATGTGTCCGCGTCGCGGACATGGTGGGCCTTTGGTCAAAAAATAATTCTGCGTCGTGGGAAGGTCGTGGACTATACTGTCTTGAAAAATAATTTAGAAAATCTTGCGAAGCAGCTCCGCATCGCGGACTTGTTCCCAAACAAAAATCTAAAATTTGTAATTCAAGTTTGACTTCATTAAAGGGTCAACTTAAGTGAGGGGTATTTTTGGTATTTCATGGGAGGTCTATATATTTATGTTAAATCATTTTTACCTAACATTAACTCACTTGAATCAAATCCCAAAAGCTCTCACCTCTCTCTACTTTCTCTCTCTATTCAACCTCCATTGAAGGAAGAAGGAAGCTTGAAGTAGAAAGCAAATTTCTCTAGGATTTCTCTTGAATTTTGTGGATTAAGCTTCATTAAGGTATGGGTTCTTCACTTTTGGGATTTCTTTCCCCAAGATGTCCTTTCAAAGTTGGTTTCTAAATAACCCAATTCCAAGGGTTTTCCTCTTCTAATGGGTTTTCTTCTAAACTTGAAATTGATGGTTGATTATGGTTAATTGTGATTACCCATGGATAATTGAATATAGATTGTTGAATAATTGATTTTAATTAGGGAATTTCGTGTGGATCATGTCGCTTTCCCCAATTTTCCCAAATTTTGGTCTTGCTTATGAATTGATGAGAATTAAAGGATGTATTGATTGTTAGACTTGTTCTATCTATTCTAATTCATTTATGGACTGCATAGGGTAATGTATTGTTGGGATTGGATCTAAATCTTGATGAATTCATGATGAACCCTAAATCCCCCTAACTGTATGTTATGAATTGAAGTTAATTGGGATAGTGATGATGTGATTGACTTAGTTCTTGTGTTAATTTCTATTGTATGATGTTTTTACACCTATTGATGGATGAAATTTGATTGGTTGAGGGTAAGACCATTGATGATGGCTTATGAAGATGAATTGGTAAGACTTTGTGATCTTGAACCTTTACTTCAATTGTGATGGCTTTTAATTGGTGATGAAGTTCAATTAAAGCATGCCTTGTGATTGAATTAGGTAAGTGTTGGTATGATGATGAAATTGAAATGTCTTGATTATGTGATTGTCAGATTATGCTGAATATGAAATGATATAAGGTTGGTTATGAATTGCCTATGTGCCATATTATGACATGAAGATGCTAATGTGTTGATCTCATATATGAGGGTTGTATTGAAAGGACATTCTCATGCAATTCCTAATGATCTAATGATATGATATACAAGGGATTAGTCTCCTATGACCTAAACTAAGCTTTGATTAATAATGAAGGCTTAAAGACATTTCAAAAAGGTACTTTAGCTTAGCACTGAGTGAACTTGACAATGAGAGGTGTTGGCTTCCCATAGAGGATGATTCACCCTATAGTTCCACATGAGGTGTTGACTCCCCTTGGAGGGATACTCACCCTATGGTTTCTCATGAGATGAGGACTCCAATGTTAATGATCATGTAGAGGGTTCAAGGCGTATCTCCTAGTTCCTTAACTATGTTGCCCCCATAGGAAGACTAGATAGTGGATCCACCTAGAAAGCTATGTTAATGTTTTAGTTCTACCTTGGCAAGTAGAGCACCTTTTTTCAGTGTAGGGTTCATCACACCGCATTCCATGGTTTGCTCACATGGTCTATGTCGGTTAAGCCAATTATTCCGAAAAGTCAAATGAAGTAATAAAGTTAACACTAACTAGGGTGACCGAAGAGGTTTGACTTAGTCTAGGTAGGGGTATGGGATTCTTCCTATACATTGCACTAGTTTGCCTTGACGGAAGTCTTAGAAAGTTGTTCTTATGTTATAGAAAGTAAATGATTATGTATATGTTGACTTTACATGTTGATGATTCTATATGATGTTAGTTTCATTTATGAATATGCTATTGGTCTATATTGCTAAATGTGATGATGACTACTCTTGATGCTATGTTATGTGAAGATAGACATTACTTGTGATCCTTTGTTGGGTTTACTTGGTTGAGTAAGGTTATGGGACTTTACTTGGTCATTGCACTTGTGGAATTGATGGTGAGTTATGAGTAAGGGGTCTAGTATATGTTGTATTGTTATGAATTCTTATATATGTTATGTTGTTATAACATGATGTTGGAATTGCATTGATTATGTACTTAACTATGCTATGATACATTTTTGACTTGATTATACTTGATAATTTTGGTCATGTGTTGTACATGATCTTGTCTTAAGTAATATGTGATTATTGGCTTATATGGGTTCTTGATTGTGCATAAGGCTTTTGAAAGTAACTTAGTATGGTTTTAAACAAATGTTCCCTTTAGCATGATTTCAAGTATTTATGTGCATATTCCCATACTTAGTACAAGTGATGTACTAAACCATGTTTCTATGTTTACTACAAAAATGTAGGTTCCGGCTGTTGAGTTTCTAAAAGGCCATTGAAGAAGACTTGGATTCTCATTCTCCAAGTTCGGTAGGTCCTTAGTTTCCGAGGACGATGCCACTATCTTGCTATTGATGTTTAGTCTTAAAGACACTTTTTTTCATTCTCGTTCATTTAAATACTAATGTTGTATATGCCTATATGCGGATTTTATTTTATGAAGTATGGACTATGTCCAATGTTGTATATCCTAGACTTCTTATGAATCTATATTGTTATCTTATGTATGTGAATTAAAAGTAGAAGCCTATGTAGTGCTTCCTATGCGACGGGTCTATGTAAACTCCCTATGTATATATTGTGTGTATGTGAGAGGTCTATTTAAACCTCAATGTAGAAGTAAATAAAAAGTTTTAAACTTTCCGTAATTTAACCTATGAAATGTGATAACGAATTCAAAGAGGTTAGTCTTAGTCCTCTTCGAGGAAGGCTACACCGGTTACTTCTGGGGGTGCTCCCTGGATGTGACAAACTTGGTATCAGAGCATGAGGTTGAATATCTTTAGGATGGATGTCTCATTAAACCACGTCTATGTAGATTCCTATTAATAATTGTGAAGCGTGCCACACTTATGAATAAGAGTCTATATTATTCTTAGGAAATCCTCGTTTTCTTGAAATCCTATGTCGTGCCTTTAGAGTCTACTTTATGTGTTCTTTAACCTAAGCCTTTTATTGTAGCTATAGGAATGAATACTCGAAGGGCAGCGGCACGAAGGGACGAGGAAAGGATTGCCAATGCGGGGGCTCATGACAACCAAGCTTCTCCGCAAGACAATCAAGTTTCGCCACTTGAAGAAGTTGCTATGGGTGATCAAGTTTCGATTGCTCCTCCAGCAATGACCGATGGAGAGATAAGGGAAGCTTTTCTTAATTTAGCCCAAGCCATAACTTCACAAGCTAATTTCGTCACTTCTCAAGTCTAAGCCATGACGGCCTAAGTGAATCGTGAAGTTGGGCCCCATGTGCCTCATCATGCTAGCACTATGGCATCTCGTTTGAGAGACTATACTAGGATGAACCCGCCTATGTTCTTCGGGTCAAAAGCGGATGAAGACCCTCAAGATTTCCCAGATGAGGTCTATAAAATCCTATTTGCTATGGGTGTGACTACAGGTGAAAAGGCCGAGTTGGCCGCCTACCAACTCAAAGATATGGCGCAAACTTGGTACACCCATTGGAGAGACAATAGGGTGCTAAGAGGAGGTCCAGTGACTTGGAAGATCTTCAAGAAAGCTTTCCTTGAACGGTTCTTTCCTAGAGAGTTGAGGGAAGCTAAGGTGGAAGAATTCATCAACCTTCGTCAAGAAGGTATGAGTGTACTTGATTACTCCTTAAAGTTTACAAAATTATCTAAGTATGATCCATCCTTGGTGAATAACCTAAGGGATGAGATAAATCGGTTTCTTACGGGAGTGTCTGATGACTTGGTTGAAGAATGAAGTTTGGCTATGCTTCATGATAATATGAATATTTCCCGTCTAATGGTTAATGCTCAACAAGTGGAAGAAAGTAGACTAAGGAGAAAGAATAGAGAGGCCAAGAGGACCAAGTCTTATGTAAGTGGTTCTTCAAAAGGAAGGTTGGAAATTCAAGACAAGTCAAGATTTAAGAAGAAGTTCTCCAACCAAGTTCCTTCAAAGTTTCCCAGGACTCGTGATGATAGGGTGCCTAAGCCTAAGACCCAAAAGGGAAAGAGTGGAAACATACCTAGTGAGAAGCCTACCTGTACCAAGTGTGGTTAGGGTCATGTGGGCGAATGCTTAGTTGGAACAGGTAATTTCTTTGGTTGTGGAAAGAATGGTCACAAGGTTAGATATTGCCCTAATTTGAAGGGTCAAGACAAGTGGAGTGGAAAAGTAAGTGGTTCTAATGTTGATGATCCAAGAAAGAATCACTTTTATGCTCTCCGTTCTAGGGGTGAACAAAAGAGTTCTTCCGATGTGGTGACTGATATGTTGCAATACTTCTCTATAAATGTTTATGCTTTACTTTATCTGAGTGATAACTTTTCATTTGTTACTCCTTTGGTAGCTATAAAGTTTGATATTTTGCCCGATATCTTGAATGAACCTTTTATGGTGATTACCCCGGTTGGTGAGTCGGTGATAGCATAAAGAGTGTATAGAAATTGTCCTATAATGTTGCCCAATAGAGTTACTCATGTTAAATTAGTAGAACTTGATATGGTTGATTTTTTATTTTATTTTGGGGATGGATTGGTTGCATGCTTGTTTTTCTTCCATTGATTGTAGGACAAGAGTTTTCAAGTTTAACTTTCCTAATGAACCCGTCTTAGAGTGGAAGGGGGGGAATTTATATTCCTAGAGGTCGTATAGTTTCTTGTGTAAAAGCTTGTAAGATGATCTCTAAAGGGTGTTTATACCATATTGTAAGAGTAAAAGATTTAGACTCCGAAGTTCCTCCCATTGAATTAGTCCCCGTAGTGAGGGAATTTTCAGAGGTCTTTCCTAATGATCTTCCAAGAATATCTCCCGAACGGGAAATTCACTTTTGTATTGACTTGCTACCGGATACAAATCCCATTTTAATTCCTCCGTATCGGATGGGTCTGGCCGAATTTAAAGAGCTGAAGGCTCAACTCAAGGATTTACTAGACAAAGGCTTCATTCAACCTAGTATTTCCCCATGGGGTGCTTCTGTTTTATTTGTGAAAAAGAAGGATGGGTCGCTTAGGATGTTTATTGACTACCGGCAACTCAATAAAGTGACCATTAAGAATAAGTACCCTCTCTCTCTCATATTGACGAATTGTTTGATCAACTCTAAGCGGCAAGCTACTTTTCTAAAATTAACTTGAGGTCGGGATATCACCAACTTAGGGTGAGAGATGAAGATATTCCCAAAATGGCCTTTCGAACAACATATGGTCACTATGAATTTAGGGCAGGGGTGGTTCGACAGTGTTAAAAAAAAAACATGTGACTTAGGACCCCAAATTTGGGGCCTCATTTTTAATAATAATAGGTAATGATTTGTTATTTTTTTAACAAAATATAGCATACTATTTGTAGAAAAAGTAAACTTTTCATGAAAATAAAGGAATTATTAGAAGAAATTTGACATATTTGGAGTACTACATCTCATGAAAAATAATTTAAAATAAGAATGGTTATATTATCAATTCAAAACTAGAACAAATCAATTATATAAAAGTTATTAACAATTCAAGTTTAAGGCCCCGTTTGATTTTTGCTTTAGGTCACAAACATCTTGAGCCTCTCCTGATTTAGGGTGATGTCTTTTGGGTTGACTAATGCTCAGGCGGCATTTATGGACCTAATGAATAGGGTGTTTAGAAACTACCTAGATTCCTTTGTGATTGTTTTCATAGACGATATCTTGGTGTATTTGAAGAATGAGGGTAATCATATGTATCATTAGAGAGTGGTGTTACAAGTCTTGAAGAAACACCAATTATTTGCCAAGTATAGAAAATATGAGTTTTGGTTAAGGTCGGTGGCGTTTCTTGGTCATGTCATCTCTAGTAAGGGTGTAGAGGTTGATACAAAGAAGACCGAGGCGGTTAAAAATTGATCGAGACCTTTGGCTCCAAATGACATAAGAAGTTTATTGGGTTTAACCGGGTACTATAGGAGGTTTGTGGATGGTTTTGCGTCCATTGCATCTCCTTTGACTACTTTGACCCAAAAGAATGTAAAATTTGAGTGGTCGGAGGCATGTGAAAAAATCTTCTAAACCTTGAAGGATAGGCCTACCACCGCTCTGGTGTTGACGTTACCGGAGGGTACTAAGGGTTTCGTGGTATATTGTGATGCATCCCGAGTGGGATTGGGTTGCGTCTTTATGCAACACAGGAAGGTTATAGCATATGCTTCTAGGCAACTTAAGGTTCGTGAGAAGAACTACGCAACTCATGATCCTGAGTTAGCGGCAGTGTTTGCCTTGAAAATATGGAGGCATTAACTATATGGTGTTCATGTTTATGTGTATATCGACCATAAGAGTCATCAATATGTGTTTACTCAAAAAGAGTTAAGTCTCCGACAACGAAAATTGTTAGAGTTGTTCAAATATTACGATATTAACGTTCTCTACCACTCCGGCAAGGCCAACATGATTGCGGATGCTCTAAGTCGTATGAACATGGAAAGTGTGTCTCATGTTTAGGAGAGCAAGAAAGACCTAGTGAAATATGTTCACAGGTTGGCTCATTTGAGTGTCCGATTGGAAGATTCTCCTAATGGTGGTTTTATGGTCCATCATAACTCTGAATCGTCTTTGGTGGTTGAGGTGAAGTCTAAGCAACACCTTGATCCGTCATTGATGGAGTTAAAGGAATCGGTTCTTGGCAAGCTTAATGAGTCATTCTCATTAGGAGGGATGGTGTTTTGAGGTACCAAGGAAGGTTATGTGTGCCCAATGTGGATGATTTGAGAAATCGTATCCTAGAGGAAGATCATGGTTCTTGTTATTCGATTCAATCCGGGTTCTACTAAGATGTATAAGGACCTTAGAAAAGTGTTTTGGTGGAATTGCTTGAAAAGAGACATAGCGGAATTTGTTGCAAAGTGTCCAAATTGTCAACAAGTGAAAGCCGAGCACCAAAAGCCAGGTGGTTTACTTCAAGAAATCAAAGTTCCTACCTGGAAGAGGGAGGACATTAATATGGACTTCGTAGTGGGTTTGCCTCAAAAACGAAGGAAAAATGACTCTATATGGGTGGTTCTGGATAGGTTGCAAAATCCACTCACTTTATCATCGTTAAGTCTACTTATTCGGCGGAAGAGTATGCAAGGATCTATATCAATGAGATTGTGAGCTTTCATGGTATCCCTTTGTCCATTATTTTGGATAGAGGTGCTCAATTAACGTCTCGATTTTGGAGGTCGTTCAAAAAAGGGTTAGCTACGCAAGTGAAGTTAGGCACCGCTTTTCATCCCCAAATGGATGGTCAAGCGAAGCGCACTATTCAAACCCTTGGGTATACTCTTAGGGCTTGTGTAATCGATTTCAAGGGAAGTTGGGATGAATACTTTCCCTTGGTTGAGTTCTCTTATGGTAACACTCCGAAAGTACATGACCAAAGCTAGAGCCTCACATGATGAACTAAAGTTTAAAACACTGTTTCTAATCCTAAAATAATGTTTATAAACTATTTAGGAAGTTTTAGAGCCTAGGCGACAAGAAACGTCCATGTCGTCCGGAAACTAGCTAAATTGAACTAGTTGACGCCCCTATGTTTGGTTAAGGATTGGGAGGGTCTAATGAAATCTAAAACTACAAAAAAGACTTTAAATAGGAAAAATATAGTATATAGGGTCCAAACTTCCAGTAACGACTCCCCAAGGACCGCACGAAAGGTCCTTGAGGAGGACCTAAACCTTGTGAGCAAGATGCCAAAGCAGCTTGCAGCAACTTAGAATTGAAGGTCACTGCGCAATGCGCAGCTAACATGAAGGGTGGAAAAATTTGCCTCGCAACGCATGCACTCCAAGAGGCTCACTACTTCAAACCAAATTTCAAAAATAAAATATGAAATTAGCCCCGCGACGCGCAGCTACTTTCCAGATTCGTTGAAATCGTATTTTAAGCATTTTGACTTCAAAAAAAAGACTCAATTAAGTGAGGGGTATTTTGGGTAATTTTGGGGGTGACTATATATAGCCTAAGGGTCAGTTTTAAGTCATTTTTACTCTCTTAAACCAAATTCCCAAAACAAAACCCAGAGGCTCTCATCTCTCTTTACTTTCTCTCTCCCTAAATCCTCCATTGAAGAAGCAAGAAAGCTTGAAGAAGAAGACCAATCTCTAGGATTTCACTACAATTTCATGGATTAATCTTCATTAAGGTATGGGTTCTTCACTCATGGTATTCCTTTCCCCAAGAGGTCCTTTAAAAGTTGATTTGTAAATCACCCAATTCCAAGGCTTTTCCTATTCTAATGGGTTTTCTTCTAAACTTCAAATTGATGATAAATTGTGATTGTCTATAACTAATTAAGTGTAGAATGTTGGTTAATTGATGTTAATTGATGCAATTTCATGTATATCAAGTCCTTTTCCGATTTTCCCAAATCTTGGATCTTGCTTATAAATTGATGGTAATTGATGAATGTATCGATTGTTAGACTTGTTTTATCTATCTAATTCATCTATGGACTGCCTAAGGTAATGTATTGTTGGGATTGGATATATTTCTTGAAGAATTTATGATGAACCCTACTTCGCCTGACCCTAGTTTATGAATTGAAGTTAATTAGGATAGTGATGATGTAATTGATCTATTTATTGTATTAATGACTATTCAATGATGTTACTACACCTATTATTGGATGAAATTGGTTAGTTGATGGTAAGACCATAATTATGTCTTTTGAAGGAGATAGGGTAAGTCATTGTTATCCTAAACCTTTACTTCAATTGTGATGGCTTGTACTTGGTGATGAAGTACAATTGAAGTATGTTTTGTAATTAGATTAAGTAGGTGTGGTATGATAAAGTAATTGAAATGTCTTGATTATTTGATTGTGAGACTATGCTTAAGATTTAATGATATAAGGTTGGTTATCAATTACTTATGTGCCTTACTATGATATAATTATGTTAATATGCTAATCTCACATATGACGATTGTATTGAAATGATGTTCTCATGCAATTTCTATTGAGATAACGACTATGACTATACAAGGAGCTATTCTCCTATGACCTAAACTAAGTTATAATTGTTAAATAAAGAAATTTTAAAAAGGGACTTAGCTTAGCACCGAGTGAACTTGACAATGAGAGGTGTTGACTTCCCGTGGAGAAAGATTCACCCTATAGTTTCATATGAGGTGTTGACTCCCCTATGAGGGACACTCACCCTATGGATTCTCATGAGATGAGGGATCCAATTTCCAATAAGCATGTAGAGGGTTCAATACATATCTCCTAGTTCTTGAAATATGTTGTCATCATAGGAATACTAGCTAGTAGATCCACCTTAGATGTTAGGTACATATTTGGTTCTACTTTGGCCGGTAGACCACCTTTTTTTGGTGTAAGGTTTCACAACACCTTTTTCCAAACTTAGATCATGTGGTCTATGTCAGTTAAGGAAAGCGTTCCCGAAAGTAAAATGAAGTAATGATGTGAACACTAACTAGGGTGACTTAAAGGGTTGACTTAGTCTAGGTAGGGGTATGGGACTCTACCTGGGCATTGCACTAGTTGGCTTTGAGGGAAGTCCTAGAAGGTTGTTCTTATGTTCTTATGATCTTATAAAGTGAATGTTATGCATATGTTGACTTTACATGATGATCCTACATGATGTTAGTTTCATTTATGAACATGATATTGGTCTATATTGCTAAATATGATGATGACTACTATTGATGCTATGTTATGTAGAATTAGACATTACTTTTGATCCTTTGTTTGGTTTACTTGATTATGTAAGGTTATGGGGCTTTGCTCGGTCATTGCACTTGTAGGCTAAAGGGTGGGTTATGAGTAAGGGTCTTGCTTATGTGATGAAGTTATGACCTCTATACATGTTGACTTGAGTATTACTTGTTGAGGTTGGTCTTGTGTTGTACATGGGTTTGACTTATGGAGTATGTAATTGTTGGTCTATATGGGTTCATGATTGTATATAAGGCTTTTCAAAGTATTTTAGCATGGTTTTGAACAAATGTCATCTTTAGCATGATTTTAATTGTTTTATGTGCATATACTCATATTAGTACAAGTGTGTACTAACCCATCTTTTATGTTTACTACAAAATATAGGTTACGGCCGTTGAGCTTATAGAAGGCCTTTGAAGACTACTTGGATATTTCCCAAGTGATCGGTAGGTCCTCACTTTCCAAGGACGATGTCATTATCAAGCTATTGATGTTGTTCTAGTTATAAGACTTCTAGCTTATTTCTTTTTCATTTGAAGACGTTTGTTATATAGCCCATATGAGGATCTTTGTTGTAATGAAGTGTGGGATACTCCCAATGTTGTACTCGGTTTAGATGGTTTAATATGAGACGTATCTTAGACATTCTTATGAATCTATATTGCTATACTATGTGTGTGAAGTAAAAGTAGAAGCCTATGTAGTGCTTTTTATTGCGAGGAGTGTGTGTAAACTCCCTAAATATATATTATGTGTAAGCGAGAGGTCTATGTAAACCTCAATGTAGAAGTAGTTAAAAAGTTTTAAATTTTCCACTAGTTTAACCTATGAAATGTAATGAAGTATGTAAGAGGTTAGTGTTAGTCCTTTTCGAGGACGACGACATCGGTTACTTCTAGGGGGTGCTCCCCGAATGTGACAAACTTGGTATCAGAGCATGAGGTTGAATATCTTTAGGATCGATGTCTCATTAAACCACGTCTATGTAGATTCTTATTCATAATTGTGAAGCATGAAACACTTATGAATGAGAAACTATGTGATGCTTAGGAAATTCTAATTTTCTTGGAAATCCAATGTTGTGCCTCTAGAGTCTACTTTATGTGTTCTTTCACCTAAACCTTGTATTTTGGTTATAGGTATGAATACTCGAAGGGTAGCTGCACGAAGACTTGATGAAGAGATTGCTAATGCGGGAGTTCCTCCCCGTGGCAATCAAGATCCTCCTCTTGAAGAAGTTGCTAATGATGATCAAGATCCGATCAATCCTCCGGCCTTGTCGAATGGATACATAAGGGCAGCCTTTCTCCATATGGCCCAAGCCATTACTACTCAAGTGCAATCCGTCACTACTCAAGCTCAAGCTATGAAGGCCCAAGCTAACCGGGAGGTGGTACCCCGAGGAAACCAACATGTTAGCACCATGGCCTCCCATTTGAGGGATTTCACAAGGATGAATCCCCCTACTTTCTATGGGTCCAAAGGGGAGGAAGACCCCCAAGAGTTCATTGATGAAGTCTACAAAATCTCTATGATATGGGGTTGACTAATAGTGAAAAGACCGATTTAGCCACCTACAAACTCAAGGACGTGGCCCAAACTTTCTACATCCAATGGAGAGACAATAGGCCTTTGAAGGGTTGTCCGGTGACATGGGATATTTTCAAAAAGGCTTTTCTTGATAGGTTATTTCCAAGATAAAAGAGGGAAGCTAAGGTGGAAGAATTCATCAACCTTCATCAAGGAGGTATGAGTGTGCTTAACTACTCTTTGAAATTTTCTAAGTTGTCGAAGTATACTTCTTCTTTGGTTTCTGACCCGAGGGATGAGATGAGCCGCTTTGTGAGGGGAGTGTCCGATGACTTGAAAGAAAAATGTCATTCCGCTATGCTATATGATAATATGAATATTTCTCGTCTCATGGTTCATGCTCAACAAGTGGGGGAGGCAAGGGTTAAGAAGAAGAGTGGAGATGCAAATAGGGCAAGGTCATATAATGGTGGTTCTTCAAAGGGTAGGCTTGATATCCAAGACAAACCAAGGTTCAAAAAAAGGTTCTCCAATGAAGTTCCTTCCAAGTTCCCAAAAGCTTGTGATGATAGGGTGCCTAATCCTATGCCTTGAAAGGGAAAGAGTGGAAACTCACCTATTGAAAAGCCTACTTGCACCAAGTGTGGTAAGGTTCATGTGGGTGAATGCTTAGTTGGAACGGGTAATTGCTTTGGTTGTGGAAGAATGGTCACAAGGTTAGATGTTGTCCTAATTTGAAGGGGCAAGACAAGGGGAGTGGACATGCAAGTGGTTCTAGTGTTGATGCTTCAAAGAAGAATCGCTTTTACGTTCTTCACACTAGGGGTGAACAAGAGAGTTCTCCCGATGTGGTGATCGGTATGTTACAAGTATTCTCTATTGATGTTTATGCTTTAATTGACCCGGGTGCTACATTATTATTTGTTACTCCCTTAATAGCTAGTAAGTTTGATATTCTGCCCGATGTCCTAAATGAACCATTTATGGTTACTACCCCGGAAGGTTAGTTGGTGGTTGCAAAGAGGGTATATAGAAATTGTCCCATAATGTTGCCCAATAGAATTACTCATGTTGAATTAGTAGAACTTGATATCGTTGATTTTGATGTCATTTTGGTTATGGATTGGTTGAATGATTGTTTTGCTTCCATTGATTGTAGAACAAAAATTGTCAAGTTCAATTTTCCAAATGAACCCGTCTTGGAGTGGAAGGGGGGAAATTCTATTCCTAGAGGTCGTACCATTTCTTGTCTAAAAGCTTGTAAAATAATCTCGAAAGGGTGTTTATACTACATTGTGAGAGTCAAAGATTTAGACTCCAAAGTTCCTCCCTTTGAGTCGGTCCCCGTAGTGAGGGAATTTTCCAAAGGTCTTCCCCAATGATCTTCTCAGAATCTCTCCCGAATGGGAAATTGATTTTGGTATTGACTAGCTACCGGATACCAACCCCATTTCAATTCCTCCTTATCGGCTGGCTTCGGCCGAAATGAAAGAGTTGAAGGCTCAACTCAAACACTTACTAGATAAAGTCTTCATTAGACAGTATCACGCCATGGGGTGCTCCGGTATTGTTTTTAAAGAAGAAGGATGGGTCCCTTAGAATGTGCATTGGTTATCGCCAACTCAATAAAGTCACTATTAAGAACAAGTATCCTCTCCCTTGGATTGACGACTTTTTTGATCAACTCCAAGGGGCAAGCTACTTTTCTAAGATTGACTTGAGATCGGGGTATCAACAACTTAGGGTAAGAGGTGAGGATATACCAAAAACGGCATTTCGAACTAGATATGGTCACTACGAGTTTCTAGTAATGTCCTTTGGTCTCACTAATGCCCCGACGACATTTATGGATCTCATGAATAGGGTATTTCTAAGTTACCAAGATTCGTTTGTCATTGTCTTCATTGGCGACATCTTGGTATATTCGAAAAATGAGGATGAACACATGAATCATTTGAGAGTTGTGTTGCAAGTGCTTAAGGAAAACCAATTATTTGCAAAGTATAGTAAATGCGAGTTTTGGTTGAGGTCGGTGGCGTGTCTTGGTCATATCATCTCTAGTGAGGGAGTTGAGGTTGATCCAAGGAAAACCAAGGTGGTTAAGAAGTGGCCTAGACAATTGAATCCAACCGACATTAGAAGCTTCTTGGGTCTAGCATGATACTATAGGAGGTTTGTGGATGGTTTTGCATCCATTGCATCTCCCTTGACTACCTTGACCCAAAAGAGTGTGAAATTTGAGTGGTCGGAAGCATGTGAAAGAAGCTTCCAAATCTTGAAAGATAGGCTTACCTCCGCTCCAGTGTTGACTTTACCGAAGGGTACCAAGGGCTTCGTTGTATATTGTGATGCATCCCGAGTGGGCTTAGGGTGTGTCCTTATGCAACATGGCAAAGTAGTAGCTTATGCTTCTAGACAACTTAAGGTTCATGAGAAGAACTACCCAACTCATGATCTTGAGTTAGAGTCCGTGGTGTTTGCTTTGAAAATATAGAGGCATTACTTGTATGGTGTTCATGCTTATGTATATAACAACCACAAGAGTCTTCAATATGTGTTTACTCAAAAGGATTTAAATCTCTGACAAAAAAGGTGGTTGGAATTATTGAAGAATTACGACATGAGTGTTCTCTATCACCCCGACAAGTCCAATGTGATTACGGATGCTCTATGTTGTATGACCATGGGTAGTGTGTATCATGTAGAAGAAGCCAAGAAAGACCTAGTGAAAGATGTTCATAGGTTGGCTCGTTTGGGTGTTAGATTGGAATATTCTCCAAATGGTGGTTTTATGGTCCATCATAACTCCGAATTGTCTTTGGTGGTTGAGGTGAAATCTAAGCAACACCTTGATGAACCATTGATAGAGTTGAAGGAGTCGGTTCTTGGTAAGATTAATGAGTCATTCTCCTTAGGGGGGATGGTCTCTTAAAGTATCAAGGAAGGTTATGTCTGCCCAATGTGGATGACTTGAGAAACCGGATTCTTGAGGAAGCTCATGGTTTCCGTTATTCCATTCATCCAGTATCTACAAAGATGTATCATGACCTTAGAGAAGTGTTTTGGTGGGAAGTCTTAAAAGGGGACATAGCGGAATTTGTTGCAAAATGTCCAAATTGCTAATACAAGTTCCCACTTGGAATTGGGAAAACATAAATATGGATCTCGTGGTAGATTTTCCTCGGACACAAAAGAAATATGATTCTATATGGGTGGTTGTGGATAGGTTGATCGAATCCGCTCATTTTATTCCCGTCAAGTCTACCTATTCGGCGGAAGATTATGCAAGGATCTTTATAGATGAGATTGTATGTCGCCATGGTATTATTTTATCCATCATATCCAATAGGGGTGCACAATTCACATCTATGTTTTGGAGGTCGTTCCAAAAAGGGTTGGGTACTAAGGTGAAGCTAAGCACCGCTTTTCACCCCCAAACGGATGGTCAAGCGGAGCGCACTATTCAAACCCTTGAGGATATGCTTAGAGCTTGTATAATTGATGTCAAGGGAAATTGGAATAAACACTTGCCTTTGGTTGAGTTTTCCTATAACAATAGTTACCATTCATCTATATTTATGGCTCCTTTTAAGGCCTTGTACGGTAGGAGATGTAGGTCTCCAATTGGATGGCTTGAAGTGGGCGAGTCTTCACTCTTTGGTCCCGATTTTTATTTATAAGACTTTGGAGATAGTTCATATAATAATGAACCTCTTGAAAACATCTTATAGCCGGCAAAAGTCTTATGCTTACCATAGGAGAAGAGACTTAGAGTTTGAAGAAGGTGATAAAGTGTATCTAAAAACTTCACCCATGAAGGGAGTGGTGAGATTTGGCAAGAAAGGGAAGTTGAGTCCTCGTTAAGTGGGTCCCTATAAAATTTTGCAAAGAGTTGGCAAGGTTGTATACGAGTTGAGTTACCTAGTGAGTTATCTTCGGTTCATTCGATTTTTCATA
The DNA here is from genome assembly GCA_016801875.1 of Solanum sitiens. Taxonomy (NCBI): domain Eukaryota; kingdom Viridiplantae; phylum Streptophyta; class Magnoliopsida; order Solanales; family Solanaceae; genus Solanum; species Solanum sitiens. Next base: position 81,037 of record JABWTJ010000163.1, read on the forward strand.
TATCCATGCTTAAGAAGTGCATTGGTGATCCCGAGTCCATACTTCCTATTCAGGGTCTAGGTGTGGAAGAGAACCTCTCCTATGAGGAGGTTTCGGTTTAAATCCTTGATAGACAAGTGAAGAGGTTGAGGAACAAGGAGGTGGCTTTCATAAAGGTGTTATAGAAGAATCACCTAGTTGAGGGAGAAACATGGAAGGCCGAGGCCGACATGAAGTCCCATTATCCTCATCTCTTTGCTAATTAAGGTCAGTTATTCCTATAAATAATGAAAATAATGAATAAATTGAATTTGGCTTGTTTTGCAAAGATGTGCATATTTTGATAATGGTTGTGTCAAAATGAGTTTTCATGAAAGAAGCTTTTTGTGTTAACTTGCACTTATATGAAATATATGCTTTTTCTTGAGATTCTTAGTCCTTCCTTTGATGTTGTCTTGAGAAGTATAGCATGGTAACTTTTTGGTGTCATTTTGAGCTTATGATTGGTGTTGAGAAGGTATTTCCTTAATATGTGATATGAAAGTAGAGCTCTTATGTGAAATGACATTTCATTTGAATTGCTATGTGTAATACTGTGATTATGTGTTGAATGGAGTTGTGAAGTACTCCTATGAGTTGTGACTCATGATGATTATATGCATGTTGTTGGTTGGGGTGCTAGTATTTGAATCTATCATTTCCCTACAAAAGATTTTAGTGTCATTTGGGACGAATGTTCCTAAGGGGGGATAATGTAACACTCCGAAAGTCCATGACCAAAGCTAGAGCCTCACATGATGAACTAAACTTTAAAACACTGTTTCTAAGCCTAAAATAATGTTTATAAACTATTTAGGAAGTTTTAGAGCCAAGGCGAAAAGAAACGTCCATGTCGTTCGGAAACTAGCTAAATTGAACTGGTTGACGCCCCTATGTTTGGTGAAGGATTGGGAGGGTCAAATGAAGTCTAAAACTAATAAAAAGACTTTAAATAAGTAAAATATAGTAAAGAGGGTTCAAACGTCCAGTAACGACTCCCCAAGGACCGCCCGAAGGGTCCTTGAGGAGGACCCAAACCTTGGCGAGCAAGCTGCGGCAGCCTAGAATTCAAGGTCACTATGCTAAGCGCGACTAACATGTGGGGTGGCAAATTTTGCCTCGCGACGTGTGCACTCCACTAGGCTCACTGCCTCAAACAGAATTTCAAAAATAAAATGTGAAATCAGACCCGCGACGCAGCCACTTCCCAGATTCGTTGAAATCGTATTTTAAGCATTTTAACTGTTGACACCCAAGTTTGGCCTTACTTTTTTAAAAAAATCATAATTTTTAAGTTTATTTATTTAATAGTTCAAAATATATATTTTTTTATAATTTTAAATAAGTTTATCGGTAACTATTATTTGTCAAAATTTAGGATTTTTTATGAGTTAATCTTAATTACATTTTTTTCACAGCCGGTTGAATATGTTGATATATTTTTTTATTTTGATTAAATCGTTATTTTTGCTAAATTCATATCATTAGTCACGTTTATTACATATATTTTTTATATTCATTTTATTCGTTATATTTGTTAATATTTATTTTTATATTTTACACAATTTAAAAAATTATTTAAATATTACGGGTAAATTTTGCATACGGAGATTGATTAATAATTTTGGGGCCACAATGCTAAGCCAATAATTTGCTCAATGACTTACAATTCACTATTTAAATAACAATTAGGTCAAAAACCAAGTGTGGTGGATAAATTTTAAGGAGCAAAAAAGAAAAACCCCAAGATATTTTTTTTCCTATGATAATCTCAAAAGAATAGCCGCCAAAATTTCCTCCTATCATCTTTTCCGATGAGCTTCACGTCTTTACCTCCCAAGTTTCCACCCTTTTCTCTGGCTAAACGGCTGACATAAACACCCAGAACCACCCCTCTTCTCTCCGACCAGACCTCCCTCTCCCTCTTCTCTTCTCCCTTACAAGAAACCCACCAAACAGCCCACTAAAACAACTCCTAAACCTCACTCTTTTCTGACCGAAATCCCCCACCACGAACCAGCATTGCTCCACCCACCAAGCTCGTAAAACAACCGTCATTTCCAGTCACAAAACCACCAACAAAGGCCGCCCAATAACCCCCATTTCACTGCCTTCTCTATTTTCCGACCGAAGCAGCTCCAAGTGAGAGACAACACCAAGAGTCGTTCACCCTCACTACAACTCAGCTCACTAAAAAACCACCTCCCAAAATCACCCTCGTCCCCGACGAAACCTCACCGAAATTGACCAACAACAACAACCAAACAACCTCCGATGAAGCCACAAACCAACCAAAAACCAGAATAACAACATACCAGCAGATTCCAACCTCCAAACCCACCTGATACAGACCCATCCCCTTTCCCTTTACAATTTTTTATTTTTGTATTTGTTTTGCGGGTGTATGAGCTCCGACAACCACCACAAAGTTGCAATCTCCGAGCTCCAACGGATAGCGAAACAATCACAAACAACATTTGTCGGCCAATAATTTTAGATCTATCTCAGGTTCATTATTTCCTATTTTTTTTTAAAAAAAAATAATTTTTGTTTAATTTTGGCTTAAATGTTAACTATTACTTAGGTTGGGTTCACTTTATATTTTTATTTTTCTAAAGCTATTATGTTTTTTTTTTTGTTGATTTATATTTCTTTGCTACATTATAGTATTATCTGTTAATTTAATCTTCCATGTTGTGTTCATTTTGATTGGTTTTATCTAGTTATATTGTTGTTTTATTTTATTTATATGTGAAATCTATTAATTTATTAAGGTTGACACTTTTTTTTAGAGCTTCAGTGAATTATATTGCTTCACTGTTATTGGTTGTTATTCTTAACGACATTTTTAGTCCCTATGTTAAGGCTAATTTCTTATTTTAGTTCTTGTATTATTTAACTTAGCACTATTAACCTTTAATTATATCAAGTGAGTGATTTTAATCCTTCAACTAACAGACCCAAAAAAATTAACAGAGAATTCACTGCTAAAAGGGGTAATTCGGATATTTTAAAGTAATTGCTTGAGAAAACAGAATTTTTTTTAAAAAAAAATCATTCGTTGCATAATTTATCGTTTGTCGGTGTGAGAGGGAGGGTTAATGCCTATCAAATTGGTTTTTAAAATTGTAGCTCAAATCGACGGGCTTGTTCTTCTAGATAGCAATAGGGAAGACTTAGCTTGTTCTTCAAAGAGAGAATTAAAAAGAAAATACTCGAACTATCCCTTTTAGCAGTGAACTCTCTGTTAATTTTTATTTAATTTGTAAGTTGAAGGACTAAAATCACTTACTTGATATAATTGAAGGTTAATAATGCTAAATTAGATAATACGAGGACTAAAATGAGAATATAGTCTTAACATAGGGACTAAAAATGCCGTTTTTCCATATTTATTTGTTGATTATTTTGTTTATTTCATCGTACTATCTTTTGTTTGAAATTCTTATCAACACTACTGCATTCTCTGTTTTTAATATCTTAAATCTGATGCAATTTAATTTAGTTTTATGTTTATGGCATGGTATTTGTTTATTTCTTCCTTACTATTAATACACTTTAATTTGCTATTGTCTAAATGTTTGTTTTTATAAAAAAAATGTTTTATTATGTTGACTTTGTATACTTTTTCTGATTATTCTCGTGTTTACGAAATTGATTATTTCATTTACCCATTGTTTGCTCTAGTTTTTTTAGTGTCCTTATTTTGATTATTCGTCATTCATCATTTACATGTTCATTATTTATCTTCTTTTTTTCTCTAATCAGTGCTACTAATGAACTCTCTAGATATATTTTAATCTTTTGTTAACTTGTGTGGTTTTGGTAAAGTTTTATGTTACTTTTATTAATTATCTTATTATTCTATTATATTGATTTATTGTTAAAATTGACCAATAAGAAAATCTCTTCGTCAGTTTTGGAGGCCTCCACATTGTGAAAGATGGAAATTTAGTTAAGTTTATATTATATACTTGTTAAAATTGGCCGATGAAGAAATTACTGTCGATTTTCAAGGCCTTCCATGTTAATATGACGGATTTTTATTTTTAAGTTATATTTGATTCATTTATTTTTAGTCATATTTATTTAGTACTAACACTTTTACTAAGTGTTTTTACAGGTACACGAAGTTGCTTCCCATTGAATCTATTCGAATCATATTCTTGACTCATTATTGTATATTATTGACGATAGGCAAATTTAAGTCATTTTTTATATTATTGCTTATTTTAATATTTGTCTACAGTGTATATTTGTTGTACTTGTATATTATTTTAGTCTCCTCCTCCATTTGATAAAGTGAATTTAGTTGGGATCCACATTTGTGGATTTCGAAGGGTGTTTAACATCTTCCTTTCGGAATAGCCTGACCCCTTACCTAGAATCTAGTGGTTTTGTAGATATTTAATTGGTTTTCTAGTTTTTTCTAAATTAGGTGGCGACTCCTTTAAAATTTATTTATTTCTTAAAATTCTTTAAAATTGAATCAATTGATTATTTTGCGAGTCACCACGACGTTTCGCCTTATTTGAACAGAGTAGGGATGTAAACATTGACTTCACAAAAACACTCAATTAAGTGAGGGGTCTTTTGGGTAATTTAGGGGGTGACTATATATAGCCTAAGGGTCAACTTTAAGTCATTTTCACTCACCTAAACCAAATTCCCAAAACAAAACCCAAAAGCTCTCATCTCTCTGTACTTTCTCTCTCCCTAAATCCTCCATTGAAAAAGTAAGAAAGCTTGAAGAAGAAAACCAATTTCTCTAGGATTTCACTTCAATTTCGTGGATTAATCTTCATTAAGGTATGGGTTCTTCACTCTTGGGATTCCTTTCCCCAAGAGGTCCTTTAAAAGTTGATTTCTAAATCACCCAATTCCAAGGCTTTTTCTTTTCTAATGGGTTTTCTTCTAAACTTTAAATTGATGATAAATTGTGATTTTCTATGACTAATTAAGTGTAGATTGTTGGTTAATTGATGTTAATTGATGCAATTTCATGTAGATCAAGTCATTTTCTCCAATTTTCCCAAATAATGGATCTTGCTTATAAATTGATAGAAATTGATGAATGTATTGATTGTTAGACTTGTTTTATCTATTCTAATTTATCTATGGACTGCCTAGAGTAATGTATTGTTGGGATTGGATTTATTTCTTGAAGAATATATGATTAACCCTACTTTCCCTAATCCAGGTTATGAATTGAAGTTAATTAGGATAGTGATGATGTAATTGATCTAGTGATTGTATTAATTACTATTGAATGATTACTACACCTATCATTGGATAAAATTGGTTGGTTGATGGTAAGAGCATGATGATGGATTTTGAAGGAGATTGGGTAAGTCCTTGTTATCCTAAACCTTTACTTCAATTGCAATGGCTTGTACTAGGTGATGAAGTTCAATTAAAGTATGTTTTGTAATTGGATTAAGTAGGTGTGGTATGATGATGCAATTGAAATGTCTTGATTATGTGATTGTGAGATTATGCCTAAGATGTAATGATATAAGGTTGGCTATGAAGTACATATGTGCCTTACTATGATATGATGATGTTAATGTGCTAATCTCACATATAAGGGTTGTATTGAAAGGATGTTCTCATTCTATTTCTATTGAGCTAATGACTATGACTATATAAGGAGCTATTTTACTATGTCCTAAACTAAGCTATAATTTCTAAAGAAAGACATTTCAAAAAGGGACTTAGCTTAGCACCGAGTGAACTTGACAATGAGAGGTGTTGGCTTTCCGTGGAGAAAGATTCACCCTATAGTTTCATATGAGGAGTTGAGTCCCCTATGAGGGACACTCACCCTATGGATTCTCATGAGATGAGGGCTCCAATTGCCAATAGTCATGTAGAGGGTTTAATACATATCTCCTAGTTCTTGAACTATGTTGCCACCATAGGAATACTAGCTAGTGGATCCACCTTAGATGCTAGGTACATGTTTGGTTCTACATTGGCCGGTAGACCACCTCCTTTCGGTGTAAGGTTTCACAACACCGGATTCCACACTTAGCTCTTGTGGTCTATGTCGATTAAGGCAAGCGTTTCCGAAAGTAAAATGAAGTAATGATGTGAACGCTAACTAGGGTGACTTAAAGGGTTGACTTTGTCTAGGTAGGCTTATGAGACTCTACCTAGGCATTGCACTAGTTGGCTTTGAGGGAAGTCCTAGAAGGTTGTTTTTATGTTCTTATGATCTTATAAAGTGAATGTTATGCATATGTTGACTTTACATGTTGATGATCCTATATGATGTTAGTTTCATTTATGAACATGCTATTGGTCTATATTGCTAAATATGATGATAACTACTATTGATGTTATGTTATGTAAAGTTAGACATTACTTGTGATCCTTTGTTTTGTTTACTTGATTAAGTAACGTTATGGGGCTTTTCTTGGTCATTGCACTTGTAGGATAACGGGTGGGTTATGAGTAAGGGTCTTACTTATGTGATGAAGTTATGAACTCTATACATGTTGACTTGAGTATTACTTGTTGAGGTTGATCTTGTGTTGTGCATGGTTTGACTTATGGATTATGTAATTGTTGGTCTATATAGGTTCATGATTGTGTATAAGGTTTTTCAAAGTACTTTAACATAATTTTGAACAAATGTCCTCTTTAGCATGATTTTAATTGTTTTATGTGCATATACTTATACTTAGTACAAGTGTGAACTAACCCATCTTTTTGTTTACTACAAAATGTAGGTTCCGGCCGTTGAGCTTATAGTTGGCCTTTGAATACTACTTAGATATTTCCCAAGTGTTCGGTAGGTCCTCACTTTTCGAGGACGATGTCATTATCAAGCTATTGATGGTGTTCTAGTTATAAGACTTCTAGCTTACTTCCTTTTCATTAGAAGACGTTTGTTATATAGCTTATATGAGGCTCTTTATTGTAATGAAGTATGGGCTACGCCAAATGTTGTACTCGTTTTAGATGGTTTAATATGAGACGTATCCTAGACATTCTTATTAATCTATATTGCTATATTATGTGTGTGAAATAAAAGTAGAAGCCTATGTAGTGCTTGCTATTGCGAGGAGTCTATGTAAACTCCCTAAACATATATTATGTGTAAGCGAGAGATCTAAGTGAATCTCAATGTAGAAGTATTTTAAAAGTTATAAATTTTCCACTAATTTAACCTATGAAATGTAATGACGTATGCTAAGAGGTTAGTCTTAGTTCTCTTCGAGAACGACGACACCGCTTACTCCTATGGGGTGCTCCCCGGATGTGACACTTATAACAATAGTTACCATTCGACTATATCCATGGCTCCTTTTGAGGCCTTGTATGGTAGGAGATGTAGATCTCTGATTGGATGCTTTGAAGTTGGCGAGTCATCACTCTTTGGTACCGAAATGATGTATAAAACTTTGGAGAAAGTTCATATCATAAGGAACCGGTTGAAAACAGCCTATAGCCAGCAAAAGTCTTATGCCGACAATAGGAGAAAAGAGTTAGAGTTTGAAGAAAGGTGATAAGGTGTACTTAAAAATTTCACCCATGAAAGGGGTGATGAGGTTTGGCAAGAAAGGGAAGTTGAGTCCTCGTTATGTGGGTCCCTATAAAAATTTTCAAAGGGTTGGTAAGGTTGCATATGAGTTAAGATTACCTAGTGAGCTAGCTTTGGTTCATTCTCTATTCCACGTATCCATGCTTAAGAAGTGCATCGGTGACCCCGAGTCCATTCTTTCTATTGAAGGTATAGATGTGGATGAGAATCTATCCTATGAAGAGGTTCCGATTGAAATCCTTGATAGACAAGTGAAGAGGTTGAGGAACAAGGAGGTGGCTTCCATTAAAGTTTTATGAAAGAATCACCTAGTTGAGGGAGCAACATGGGAGGCCGAGGCCGACATGAAGTCTTGTTATCCTCATCTCTTTGCTAATTAAGATTAGTTGTTCCTATAAATAATGAAATAACGAGTTAATTAGTATTTGACTTGTTTTGTAAAGGTATGCATGTTTATGGTAAAAAGGTTTTGCTAAGATGAGTCATCATGAAAAATGCTCTATTGCTTGATTACACTTATATTGTGTATTTGGTATGTTGTTGCCTTCATGAAGTGATATTGAGCATGTTGATGTGTTTTGAAAGGAATCGTGTCATAAGTGACTCTTTGATGTTATGTGAGATCTTGTTGATGTTGAGAAGGAAAATTCTTCATGTTGTGATGTTGAGCTCTTATATGAAGTACATAATGTTTAGAGTTGTTATGTGTAAATGCCATGTTGTTATGTTGATTTGAGTTGTAACTCATATTGATTATGTGTTGTTGGTAGGGATGCTAGTATTGAGTCTATCTTTTCCCTTCAAAAGACTTTTAGTGTCATTCGGGGACGAATGTTCCTAAAGGGAGGATAATGTAACACTCCGAAAGTCCAAGACCTAATCTAGAGCCTCACATGTTGAACTAAGGTTGGTAACACTGTTTCTAAGCCTAAAATAATATTTATAAACCATTTAGGAAGTTTTAGAGTCAAGACGTCAAGAAACATCCAAGGGTACGACCCCCTAAGGGTCGCCTTAGGGGTCCACGAGAGGACCCCAAACATGGCTTGGCAAGCTGCAAAAGCAGCAGCCAAAATACACATGGAAGAAATGTGTCCGCGTCGCGGGTAGGTCGCAGACTCTACTGTCTCGAAAAGTATCTTGCGGGAGCAGCTTAAGTCCACGACGAAAATCTGAAATTTGAAATTCAAGTTTGACTTCATTAAAGGGTCAAGTTAAGTGAGGGGTCTTTTGGGTATTTCATGGGAGGTCTATATATTGATTTTATCGTAATGAAGTATGGACTATGTCCAATGTTGTACTCATTTTAGATGTTTTAATATGAGATGTATCCTAGACTTCTTATGAATCTATATTGTTATCTTATGTATGTGAAATAAAAGTAGAAGTCTATGTAGTGATTCCTATGTGAGGGTTCTATGTAAACTCCCTATGTATATATTGTGTGTATGCGAGAGGTCTATGTAAACCTCAATGTAGAAGTAATTAAAAAGTTTTAAATTTTCTGCAATTTAACCTATGAAATGTAATGACGAATGCTAAGAGATTAGTCTTAGTCCTCTTCGAGGACGGCGACACCGGTTACTTCTGGGGGGTGCTCCCCGGATGTGACAATTCTTATGTGACCACCTTCTTCATTCTGGACATTATTTAAAATTTGATTCACTTCTTATGTCACACACGTTTTCACATCCATGGGTGAATCCCTAGTGGTTGATCAACTGTATCGATCCTTTGATTGTCCTATTGGTAGCGTGGTATCCTTCGGCACACACGGTCATTTTAATTATGACAGATTTAGTATTTTGGGGGGGATAGTTATGTATAGTAGTGATTATATACGCAGAACTTTGCTTATGAGAACTTATAGAAGAACTACCATGAACATTTACACTTGTACGATAGTCTTAATATTCATGTGGGGACATTGGATTTACTTCTACCATTCCAAAGGGACGTCTACAATCACAACTATTGAACTAAGCGCTCCGACTGTATTTTTAGAGCATATGTATGCTTGGGTTTAGGGGTGGCAAACAATTGGATTGGATCAGATTTGCATGGGTTGAATATGGTTTGAAAAAAGTGATTTGGATTACAATCCATCCAAATATAATATGAACAAATATGGATTTGGTCAAATATGGTTTGGGCAAAATGATTCTAACCCATTGAAATAAATTTATTTTTCAAAAACATAAATGTACCCCTTCCCACATACACCCCCACCCACCCCACCCACACAGACACACACACCTTTCAGAAACCTACCCCTAAAATATTTTGTTTTCAAAAAATCAAAAAAATCTGTTTTTTCAACAACAAAAAAAAATTACCCCTTCCCCCCGGGCACCCCCCACCCCCCACCCTGCGCACACACACACCTTCCACCAACCTACCCCTAAATTTATTTTTATTTTTTCAAAAACAAAAAATCTATTTTTGCAAAAAAAAAAAAAAAAAAAATTACCCCCACCCCCAGCCTTCCACCAACTTACTCCTAATTTTTTTTTATTTTCCAAAGACAAAAAAATCTAATTTTTAAATAAGTTTGAAAATTAATTGAATTTCTGAAAAATTAATATTAGTTTTTTTTATCTTTTAGGACAATTAAGAATTTTGAGTGAAAGTGAAAATAAATGATCTAATATGGATCAAATGGATACCCATTTTTACCATATTTGTAGATACTCTTAAAATAGTTTGAAGCCCATATTTAACCAATTAAAATATGAGTGATCCAAGCCATTAGATTGGACAAAATGGACTCATTTTATTAATATGGGCTGAAATTGTCACCCCTACTTGGGTTTATCGCTCGCTGGGTGGTTGATTGATCAATTTGTTTGTAAGTTAGGTGAGTTTGATTCTCTTTTGATTAGTACCTGATGTATAAAGATGAGATTTTTATAACTTAAGCTTGTGGAATGGTTATGTCGTAAGGGTGAAATCTTCATAAGCTCTATGTGGGTTTAGGAATTATGAGTGTGTTGTGGTTGTTTCAGAGTCACGTTTGGTTGTTGCCAGTATTGATTTCAAATTTTATAACAATTTATCTTTGTGGTTGTGTCATGATTTAGAGGGTCTTAGTTCCTAATGGATTCATGTGTTAGTCTGTGTTTTGGTAATAACTCCTTATTTGTAGGTATGCAAAGTTTGATTCGAAAGTTCAGTTATTAGGAATTGCTCTTAATGGAATGATCTTAAGGAGGAGCTCCCTTGGAGAGATGAACACCAACTAGTAAGTCATAACTCAAGTTTTTGTTAACGTTGATTATTCTTTCTTCTTCTTCCTTATGTTCGGGGGCGAACATAGTTTTTAGTGGCGGAGAATGTAATGAATCGGAAAGTCATTTCTTGAAATTTCATAAAATTATCATTTTACCACTCTCGATAGTTACCTTAGGTCATTTAGGATCACTAGGTGAAATTGGTTTGGAAATTTTGAATAGGGTGTTATTAGTTTCTCAAAATCTTATTGTGATTATTAATGTGAATAGATTACATTGATTTGGAAGCCCAACGAAAAGGAAAATCTCAAGTCCCTGAGTGATTGTTCTACTATTTGAGGCAAGTGAATTTCTCAACCCTTGTTAAGTGTATAGAATCATGTATTTATTTGTGGTATGTGTTGGGGAGTAATGAGACTTGGTTATGAATTGACTTGTCGATATTGAATAATTGTACTGTTGAAAAGGGATAATTAAAGATAATGTGATTAATTATTTATGTGTAATGTGTTGAGAATAGTTTGAAAGGCTTACTAATTTATTGTTGATGTTGTATCACGATTGTGTTGTTGTGAATTGTGTGTTGTTATGGAATTGTTCCTCAACTCATTATTTGTGTAAACATGTCATTTGCATTGATTTCGAGACATGGTTGTGAAATTTTATGAAAATTGAGAAAGAAGAAAAAATTAAAGATGGCGTACCATTTCAAGGGACGTGACGGATATTATGATTCGAGGGATGTGCGATGGATTTCATTATCGAGGGTGTATGGACAGATATGTCCTCAATGAATGATAGTGGACGCGTATTATTAGGCCAGACATGAATCACTATACTTGACATTACATTTCATTGTCTTGCACATCTTTACCATTAGTGAACTTGATCTTGTGTGTTGTTTATCTTGTGAGTGTCATTATGTGGAACTTGTGATTGATGAATACTGAGTTTGTTGTTGAGGTTATGTAATTGTTAAAGTGAAGTTGTTAAGTTGTGTTCTATTTAAATTGTAAAATATTAGGTTGTAGTGGTTTTTCTGCAGGCTATACTTGTGGAGGTTCGGTTAGGGTGTAAGGTTTACTCGTATTCTATATTCTTAACTCGATTTTTAGGAGTTTTCTTGTTGAGTACCGCGTGATTTGATACTCACCCCTTGGTTCTACATTTTTTTGTAGGTTACTAGCCCACATCGTCGTGATACTCTCTATTCTCTTCTTGTCTCTTCATGTTTGAGGATTCTTGTTGTGGAGGTTTGTGAGGTAGCTGCTTGTCATCTCAACAAACCTTCTTTTTTCTTATTTATGATCTTGTTCTATTCTAGAAAAAATATCATTTGAAACTAGTATTTTCTTTCATTTTTGTTATAACACATTAAAAGTTTGGGGTATATTTAAGTTGATTATGTATTTCCACATCATATTAAAGTATTAGTCTTTTATTTATTGCTTATTTCCGTACTTTATCGTAATTGTTGAATTTTAGGCTAACTTATATTGGTGAAATAAGACGAGTGTCATCACGAGTATTTTTGGATCGTGACAAAAAACACCCTTATTTATAGGGAAAAACTGACTAAAATTCGTACATAATAGAAGTATTATTTTTTGCTAGTTTGAGCAGGGATGGAACTTGAAAGTAAAAAAGTAGTAGTTAGTTTGTTCCAAAAATGTGACAAGAATAAGAACCCAAAGCAGTAAGTAGATCATTCATCTCCCAAAACAACACGTCTCTCTGTAAGAATAATAACAACTCAAACAAGATGTTATTATTACAATTCATCATTTTGCTACGCAAAAACAGATAACACTTGTGATATTCCTGAGAGTGAAATATAGATTTCTCTTCTCCTCTATTACAATTACATAACATAATACAGTCGAGACAAGCAAGTACATTTCAGAAGTACGGGGAGAAAGAAAAATGATGCTCATTTCAGTTTAGCTTTTGAAGAACTTTTCAGAGGTTTTGCAACAGGTCTAGCTGGGGCACCTCTTGTCACCTTTTTCATATTATACTTCACAGATATGAAAGAACATACCAATGCTAGCAACATTGTTGGGTACACATACACATACACATCCACTTTTGTCGGCTTGTTAAGTATCCCTTCCTTGATAAGCCCCCAAACAATAAGTAGCGTCCCAAACATGCTCATTCTTCCAGGTTTTAATATCCCAATAAGAGATCCAGCCACACAAAAATAGCTTCCGGCAAGAACCTTTCACAAAGTAAGATATAATTAAACAAAACATCATTCATTTCTACACCTCAAGAGAATGTTCAAAACACACACAACATCTCACTACTCTCCCACAGGAACATGCGCAATTTTATTTTTATGGATAACAAATTAATTCCCCGTAAAATATATTCACTAGAACTATTCATTGAGAATAGCATATTTTAACTGTATAGTCCTCTAGTTGATTATGAAAAATGGAGGATTAAGGTCAAAGTATCTATACATACTATATTAAAAGCATGAAGACACTTAGAAATGTTGTTTGAACATTTTATTCTTCATTAAAACATTATGCTCTTACACAAAATCCTTTTTTCACTATTTTCCTAAAAATAATTGTCATTTAAGTATTACTCTATTTTAATATTTAAGATTTTGAAATTCATAAAAATTACTACTATTAAATTTTACTTATTTGTGATAGGTAAGAACTACTAATATAGTCTTGAAATTTATATAAGAAGACTATTCACATTTAGAAAACGAAATAATTTCAGTTTAAAAAAAAGTAGAAAATACGGGGGAAAAAACTGATTAGAGTACGAAAAGGACTAAACTTACTATTATTTTCAATATAATTATCTATCTTAACTATATATTATGAAGACCATTTGAAATATTGATTGAACTTTTTGCCTCTTATTAAATGATTTTACAATAGACAAAACTGTTAAAACTATTATTTATACCTTTTATAAATCTTAGTTAAATTCAAATAAACCAAAATAAAAAACCAAATATATTAATTAAAAAAACAATTTAAAAAAAAGAGATCCACGTTTTTTTTATAAAAGAAATTGGCTTACATGAAAACTCATAATTCAATGTAATTACAACATCGACAAATTGGGCATTACTAATGACGGGTGGTAAAAGCACTAATGCATGAGGTTTTATTTTTCATAAAGTTTACTTAGTGAATATAAAATCTGCCCAAGTAACTTGTCATCTTAATTAAATAGAAAAATTATTTGTAGGTGATACCATATAAGGGTGATGGAAAGAAAAGTTTTATAATAATTTCAATAATGAAAAAAAGTTATCATCGAACTTTCAGATAAAGAGTTATTAGGAGAAATGCCTATTTTATCGGAAGTGTGTGAAAACTACACCAAATCAAGAGAGAAGACTTTAAAATCGATTAAAAGAATTAGTTTAGGAGCTAAATTCCATTCATTCTACTTGAAAATCAGTTCTTCTACATATAATGATGTATGAATATCAATGTCCTTTTTCTACTTTTCACTAAAAAATATGTGTTATTTTTGTAAAGTTATTAGACGTTCTTCAACTAGTATTCATTCATATTCATATATTACTACAAGTGAAAACAAAAAATAAAAATAAAAATTGAAATACCAAAATAACCTTATAAAATTGAGTTACTACAATAATACCATTAAAAAGAAATATGCTCCTCCTTTATAAACGCTAAAACTAAATTGTTTTATGTCAACGTTCCACGATTAATACTGCTAACAATCACTATAATAAATTAATGCAGATACATCTCTTCTATTTCTTCCCTTTTTCATATTACCCGCATTTTACCCCTATATTAAATAAAAAAATATTATAAAACATTTAATTAAGTTAATATTACATTGTAATTATATCATACCATAATACTATAACACTAAAACTGAGAAAGTGTTAGAGATTACAAATTCAAATTTTTGTCCAATAGCTGCCTCGTTTACTCATAAATAACACCTTAAATGGGCATGTCATTAATCTTCTAGATTCAAATGAATTTTTTAATACTCCCAACTCTTGAGAGTTATTGCCTTTTCCTCTCCTCCTTATAATAATATATATCCCCCTCACCCTGTTTTCTTAAGGCCCGTTTGGCCATAGATTTTGCAAGTAAAACTTGAGAAAAACTTGGCAAATTTTGTTTGTAAATACACTTTCTCATTATTTGGCAAATTTTTTTGGCAAATTTTCCAAATTCCCAAATACTAGAAAAAACTAGTATTTGGGCCAAATTTCATTATTTGGGAAGTCTTAAAATTCAATTTTCACACCTAACTTTTATATTTTACAAAAACAATCTATTTATTGACACCAACCAATTCAATTAGCTCCCCATATGCCAACTAACTCAATTAATATACTTTTCTATTATACTAGTAAAATATAGCTCGTGATGTGCACGAGACCAATAATATTTGTGAAATATTTAAGATATTTAACATGACTTAAATTTTTTCCTTTAAATTTATATATATTGTCAATGAAATTAACTTAATTTAATTAAGCATTAAAGTAATTTGAGGAGAGTTTATTTACTTAATTAATGTTATTATAAAGTATTGAAGTAAGTAAAAATTAATTGTAGAGGGGGTCGGTAAACATAATGAAATAAGTTAAAATTTAATAATTAATTATATTATGGAATTAAAATAATCCATTAGTAAGTTTATTAGAAAATATTAAAGTAAGTAAAATGAAACATTGTCATTTGATAATAATAATAATAGTAATAACAATTTTATACTTTAGTAAGTAATTAGTAAGTTTTATTAGAAAGTATTAAGTTAAGTAAAATAATAAATGGGTGGGTAAACATATTAAAATAAGTAAAAAATTTAAAATTATTTCTGTTAAGAAATTAAAATAAGTCGTTAGTAAGTTTTATTAGGAAATATTGAAGTAAGTAAAATGAAATATTATTATTTCATAATAATGACAATTTTCTATAAATATTTGCAACAGAAAGGATAGAAATTGGCATTATAAGTCAATAAGGAAGCACATTGACGAAGAACTAAACGTCAGAGCTAAAAAGGATTTTATAATTGCGAAAAAATTCTATATGGGAAATGCAAGCTCATCGAGAAGAGATTGTTCATAAAATATGGGAAGAATATATTAAAGAATAGTTTGAACTCTTTCAGATTATAAGGCATAGGTTCTTCAGGGATTGCAATATTTATTTCCTTCTGTTTTCTTCTCTTTTTTTTTTTCAAATTTATATTAATTGTATTTTCATTATCATGATTTGTACCAAGACCTTTTCACTATACGAATGTTTACTGGAATGATGCTTGTTGATTTGTTGCGGAAGTCATGAATCTTGTTACGTGAGATTTCTATTTTGCTATGTAATATAAATTTATGGTTAGTTTTAATAGTTTTAAAAACTTATGGGTATAAATCATATTTCTTAAAAAAATGAAATATGTTTCCCAAATTCTATAGCCAAACACATGGTGAAATTTCACCCAAATCTGTATCCAAATAATATTTTCCAAAAATATTTGAATATCTATGGCCAAACGCTAGCTTAGTTGGTGTTTCTTTCTTCCCTTTTTTGGTTATAATAATTTGGGAAAAGAATCTGAAAAATACTTCAACTTTGCTCAAAATTGTTTTTATGATACCAAACCAAACTTTATGGAGAACATTTTACCCCTGCACTATTTAATAGTGTATTTTAAAGGCATATATGTGTCCACGTGGACACATTACTATTTAAAATGATGTAATATTTATGATGTCAACGTAGACATATATATACCTTTAAAATACACTATTAAATAGTACAAGAGATAAAATGTCATTTTCAAAATCTAATATCGTAACAGCAATTAGGGCCAAAGTTGGAGTATTTTTCAAACTCTTTTTCCTACTAATTTCTCATTAACTTATTGATTTTAGATTTGTTGTTTTTTGAAGGTTTTCACATAGGTACAACACTTGAATGTTATTTGAATTTATCGTTCTCTTCTTAATTTAATTATTGTTTATTTTTTAAAAATATTCAAGTTCACGATTCATATATAATTATTTATTTAATTGTTACTCCTAGTATTCATAAATCTCATGCTTTTCATATTCATAAATTCCAACTATTTAATTTAAAACGTTAAGATATCTTTTGATATTCCTTCATTTTTTCTACATAATTAATCTATTTTGTTTTATTAGACCCTTGCCCAAGATCATTCTTTCCATTTTGTAGTTGTAGTGAAGCTTTTATCACTATTGTGTTATTGGTTCATGCTTTAATTTGACTTTGATGGTTTTGAAAGGAGTTAACAGTAACTTGAAAAATTATGTATTGATTCTATATATTACTTTTTCCATCTATATTGTTATGATTAAAAACTTGAGAAGGAAATGTATGTTGGTATTTCTTCTTCTCTATTTCTTCTGTGTTTTCTTTCAATTAGAGTTATTTAATTTAATTTTCTATAATATTTTATTGTTACAAGTTTTTCATTTGGACTCAACTCAAGTCATTTGTGACTTCGAAGTATGCGAACTACTAATCAAAATTGAAACTTTACATGTTTTCATAGAATTTTTATACATATGCCCCATATGTATAAAAAGTTACTTAGAGACATACATGTGTTGTACGCGTCCAGATACTAGTACGAATAAACCTAAATAAGTCCTTATTGATTGACTCTTCAATATTCTTGTGCAAGTGAAGAAATATACATATGGAGCATGTGATTGAATTTTCGTGCCGATTACAAGCTAATTTGAAGGTATGTTTTTCTGAACTTTATTTCTTATGTTGTTAATGTGATTATTGCGTATTTGTACATATAATATATTCAAGTTAATACATTTTTATCTGAAACGTGCTTATATGAAAAGAAAAGAAAAAAACGAATACATGCAACAAAGAACAGCATATTTGAGATATCATATATATATATATATATATATATATATATATATATATATATATATATATATATATATATATGATTTAAATAGATACAATTTTATTTTAATGTCAGTTGTTACTTTTTATATTTTTTTCTTTCTACACAATTTTAGTAATTAATGTGAGACACATGTGCAAAGCCAGTACACTAAACTATAATAGACAACTGTCATTTTTTTTTTCTCAAACTATTATTTAATTATTTTTATAATACTAACTATAATCTTGAAAAGAAATAAGAAGTCCTAAAATCTATAGGCACAAGAAAAAATTAATATTAGTAGATCATCTTTTTATCCTTGTATATGTAAAATAGGAAATCCTAAAAGATATGTTTTTTAAAGAACTAAGGCAATGCGCTAAGAAATTAAAGTTTGTTATGTTTGAGTTGTTAACATGTTGATGTGGATTGTAGGGTAAGAGTATTCCAGAATGAAGGAAATAAAAAATTGGCAAGTTGCCGTGTTGATAGATTTTAGTATTTTCAGTGTTGTACTCTAAAAATGCGCAAAGCATGTACTCTAAACTAGTATGCTCTAAAAGTGCACTTCCTATAAAGCCATGATTGCCATTGAACTTTGAGAAAAAACCTCATCTATGCCCTTTTAGTTAACAAATAATGGCATAAATTAACCTTTTTCTCAAAGAAAAAGGACATAGATGAGCCCATAACAACAGAAATAAACATGTCACTCTTCCAGGGAAATGTTGAAATCACATCTATTAGTACTTTAATACTACTAAATAATATGATTGCTTCCCAAATATTCACTTATTCCTGAGGCATACTACCAACACAATGACAATTATATTATCAAGCAACAAGAAGGATGACTAAACATTTCAAGACATCACCATTAGCACAAAGGATCATGAAGCTTGTAATGCATCTCTTGAAATTCTTCCCCGTATATACTTCCTACTCCATAGACTTTGATATTTCCTCATGTCTTGGAGAACTTACAAAAGTTTTGAAGAACACATAAGATCAGAGACTTTAACCTATGTTTTCATTGCATAGCTACTGTCTCAGGTACCAGCAAGAATCATATCCTTTTCTGCTCTTCGATCCCTCTTAAAATAGTCTCAGGTTCTAGCGAGAATCATATTCTTTTCAGCTCTTCAACCCTCTTAAAGTACATATTCCATACCCCAATTTTGGTAAGTTCTACAGGGCACTAGTGCCAAAGGTAAGGTAAGTAGCTCTATTAGTATTTTCATTAAAAGTAATCTCAAAGTGGACATAAACTTAGTTTTTTGAAGGGAAAATGGTCAAAAATACCCCTCAACTTTGGTTTATTATTTGGTTTTACCCTTACCGTTAAAAAGAAGTTAAATTTACCCCTCCCGTTACTAATTTCACCACATTTACCCCTCATTTGACGGAAAACCCTAAATTAGCCCAAATTACCCAATTTCATTAAAATGATCCGATTCTCTTTTAGTACGATCCTGACCCATTAAACAAAATTAAAACCCAAACTCATCTTCTAATTTTCTTCCTCCATTGAAACATCATCCAAGATAACTTATCCCATTCGTGATGTTTCTTCGCAATCGTTGCAACAAGTAATTACAGCATCCTCAAACACCCTTCAGTCCATCTTTACTCAACCCATGTCGGCAAAAACTTCAGCTTTTAGACGTTTCTTCTATGCTCATTACTGCGTAGGTATTACAGCCTGACATTGAATTGAATTCCCCCATAGGAAATTCGGTTATGTATTTGATTTTGCTAATAAGTGCATTCTAATCTGGTGATTTAAAGAAAGTATAAGGAGATTAGTCCACCACATGTTGAAGATTTTTGTTATATAAAGGAATGCGGACACTACATACGAAGGAAGAAGTGGTGATGATGGAAGTTGGTGTGCTAAAATCGCTCCAATTTGAGATGGGGAATCCACTGTGAAAATATTTCGGAGAAATTTACTGCATTTGCTTAAGAAGAATATAAAAGCCTCAATTTGCAGTTGGAGTTCTTGGGCTATCACCTATCAGATTTAAGCATACTAGATTACAGCTATTACAGCTGTGTGAAATTCTTCCTTTCTTTTGTAGCTGCTTCTGTTCTATTCCTTTCGAGGTTTACACTACAACCAAATGCACATCCATGTAGTGCAGCTCTTCAACGATATTCACTATATAAAGCATCATACTTGAAGGAATGTATTTTTATCCTACATGACTTGCAATTATGTAGACTTCGCTTGAAATTGAACTTTCCTCAAGGAGCAAGAGAAGCCATTGTTGCTGCTCTAAGCTTTTTATCAGATGTGTGTGCACAAGTTGCCGAGAGAAAGAGAAGAGAGGGGTTTATTGTTATTTGTTACTATTGTGGGTCGGGTTTGGGTTAGGGTTGAAATAGATAATTGGGTGATTTTAATTGAAATTGGGTAATTTAAGTCAATTTGTGGCCTTCCGTCAAATGAGGGGTAAATATGGTGAGATTAGAAACGGGAGGGGTAAAAATAACTTCTTTTTAACGGCAAGGGTAAAGTCAAACAATAAACCAAAGTTGAGGGGTATTTTTGACCATTTTCCCTTTTTTGAAAGTTCCAGACCTTTATTGATATAGAAGTGGGTCCCTGTCACTTTTTGAGTAGGGAAATAGCATTCAATGAGTCTTCAACTTTAACTTTATAAAAAAAAAAAGTATTCAATGAGTGAATATGGACAAAGTTCCAATATAATCCAAATATAAAACATAGGATAACTAATCTATATATATATATAAATCTGAATCTTGATCCGCTGATGTGGCGCCCTCCAATGGCCAGCATTTGCCAATATCTATTTTTATCTTTTTCTGATTTATTTTTTATTTTTATCTCAAAATAAATACATAAATGAGTAAAAACGTCACACTAAATACTATAAGTAATTACTTGCTCAGTTATAGCTCAAAACATGCAGTCCAACCCATTTAAAAAAATTACACCCACTCTTTAAATTTAAAATTGTAATAAAGAATCATTTGTTGAATTGCTATCTTTAGACTTTATGGCAACATTTATTGTTATTTCAATTTAAAAACACATTATGATTTTGTTAAAAATGTTTATTACTTATTCAATCCATAAAAGTTATAGTTATATATAATATAAAATTATTTCTTTCATCTCCTTTATTCGTTTTTATTTTTATTTTTTCCTCTTTTATTTGTTTTTTACAATTCATATTTATAACTTATACCTATTAAATTTCTACTTTTAATACTATCATTAACTCTTTTAATATTAAATTTTCATATTCATAACCCCCAATTATTTAATTACAATATTTAAGACACTTTATGATATTTCTCAAATTTTACCTTTATAAATTCATAATATTTTGTACCATGGACTCCAACTCAAGATTATTCATTTTATTTCAATTTTAATCTTTATATTATTATGAGAATGGGAATCCCTTCTTATTATTATAGGATCATATATTCATATACAACATAAGTTGATGAGGAAGACTCTTTGATAAGAGTTTCAAAAATATACACTAATTCTGTGTTTCTATTTTGATGTATTTTCTTGTGATTAAGGTGTGTTCTCTCCATGTAAATTAAGATTTTTTTAACTTTCATTGTTAATCTTTATATTATTATAGGATCGAATTAATCTTGTGGCATAACTTGATGAAGAAGGTTTTTGAATGTTAATTAGTTTGTCAAAAGGAATGTTGGATAAAAGTAACAAAAATTGTATACTGATTATATATATTATTGTTTTCATGTATTTTTATATGATTAAGGTACTAAGGAAAATGTGTGTTGTTTGTTCTCTCCATGTAAATCAAGATTATTTTTTTTATTTCATTGTTAATCTTTATATTATTATAGGATCGAATTTATCTTGTGGCATAACTCAACGAAGAAGACTCTTGGATGTTTGTTAGTTTGTCAAAAGGGATGTCGGATAAGAGTAACAAAAATTGTGCATTGATTATATATTATTATTTTTTATGTATTTTCTTATGATTAAGGTCCTACGGAACTAAGGAAGATGTGTTGTTTGTTCTCTCCATGTAACTCAAGATTATACTTTTTATTTCATTGTTAATCTTTATAAATATTATTATTATTATAGGATCACATTCATCTTTTAGCATAACTCGATGAAGAAGACTTTTGAATGTTGATTAGTTTGTCAAAAAAAATGTTGGACAAAAGTTCAAAAAAACTATGCATCGATCTATATTTCTATTTTTCATTTATTTTTTTATGATTAAGGTTAAGAAAGATGTGTGTTCTTTTCATTTAATTTCTTTGGATTGAATTTTTATTATTTCTACTCACGACTATTCTTTTCACTTCATATTTGAAGTAGTGTTTTGCTTATATTATTATTATTATTATTATTATTATTATCATCATCATTATTATTATTATCAAATTCTTATGCTTGACTCGTGAAGAAGACTCTGAATGTTGATTAATTTGTGAGAAATAGTGTCGATAAGAGTTTTAAATTTCTACATTAATTTATATTGTTCTTTTCACTATGTTCTTATGATTAAAGTCATAAAAAGAAGTGTGCCTTATGCTTTTTTTCATGAATTTTATTATGTTTGAAGTTTTATGAATTTTTTATTGTTACAAATATGTACCTTTGTTAGATACAAATTAGTTATTGTAATTTTGTCTAGAATATGATAATTACTCACCTATGTTCAAAAAATATTTTTGATAATTTTGATAATATATATTAAATGTTGAAATATATCTCTTTTTATGGTGTTTCTTATGGCAATAAGTAGTATCATTCATGTTTTCTTTCCAATTTGTTCATTTATTCTACTTTATACCAATAAATATAAATTATGCATTAATTTGTATCTTTTTTGTTTCTTCTAATTCTTACCATTAAGGTTTTAAACAAGATGCATATTTTTTACTATAAAAAATTATTGGTAAGTAGAATAAAGAAAAATAATAACAAATATATATATATATATATATATATAAAGGACAAATAAAGGATAAAATATATTTTAAAAAATCTAACGGAAAAAATTATTTAATAAAAAATTTACCGTTTGATGAAATCAATAATTTATTTCCTAAATACATATATTTAAACTATATTAAAATAAAAATATATTGTATTAACATCATAATATGAATTTTTAATTACAAATTAGTCTTTTCATTTTAATAAACTTCAAATGATAAAATATTTTAATTCATTTAAGCTCTATCTACTAAAATCTAAAAATAAATCGTAAAATTCAAATACTAAAAATAAATTAAATTTAGCACTCTGTAAGAAAATAGCTCTCAATATTTTAAAAATATATTTAATAATCGCGCGAAGCGCAATCAAATTCACTAGTATAAAGTTAATCTTAAATCGCTGATGTAACACCTTCAATGGCTTGCATTTCCAATTATATGTGTTCTCTTTTTTTTTTTAATTATTTCTGATTTCCCTCCAAAAAATATGGAGTTAAAACATCACAGTAAATGCAGTCCAAAACTTACCTTAAAAGCTCAGCCCACTACCATCATCATTTATCACCTTTTCCTAAAACTTTCTCTATTCCTTCTTAAAGATATTATTATATTACAATTAAGTCACTTAATACCAATGTAAGTTACAATTTTATTTATTACTATTTTCTTTTTTAATTCATATTGTTCAATTAAGTTACAAATTTATTGATTACTATAAATACTAAAGCATATTATCCTCACATATGGTAAGAATTTCTTTCTTTTTTGATTATATTTACACTTAATATATCACTTTGTTATGCCTAATTTTATAATATTTAGATCATTTGTGATTAACTTTTTTTGTTTACAGTATGAAAGATAATATGAACTTATGCCTATGTTGTTTGTGAGAATTCAAATTCAAAATTCAAACTTTATAGGTAATATTTTTGTTTTAGTTTAGTTTAGTTGATGTCTCTTATTTATAGTGTTTTTCCTTCTATATTTCTCGTCTGTGTTATTTTCTTCATTATTGTTGGTGATTTTTCATACTTTTCATTCTTCACATATTTTATGTGAATCATTTTTATTGTTTATGGTGAAAGATATGATAAACATATTACAATATTTGTGAATTGAAGTTCAAATTTGATGAACACTATCATTATTAATATATACAAATTTTGTTACTATTCTCTTTTACTCTTTTAAGACGTTATAAATTTTAAGATTATAATATTAATTCAAATATACTAATCTCACATTTATTTGTCAGGATAATATTCTAACTTTAATAGAAATAAGCATGATTTACTAAATAATATTGACAAAGTATGATTATCTTCATGCTTTGAAAGGACATGACAAGTTAATAAAATTTGATATTTTCCTCATCTCAAAATAAATAATATAATTTGTATGCATATACTACAATAATAAACTATTTGATATTAAAAAAAGGTATAAAAAAGGACTTAACTTTCTTGGGGATTTTGATAAAGTTTATTTTTTAAAAAAATCTCAAATTTGTTATATGCAATTTGATAAAGTATAAAGAGATTGTTTCAAATAATAAATTTCTTCAAATACTTTATATTCTTTATGTAATTGGTGTTATATATATCTCAGTCTATTTTTTTATATGAATTTATACGTATATTACATTTGTAGTAAAATTAGTGAAGATAGAAAGTTATTTACAAAATATTTCACAAGCTAAGATTAGTGAAAGGAGAAAAGACAGTTTATTCATCATTACTGAAGAAAGGAATAACAACTTTCGAAGAATATGAACATTAAAAAAGAAAGTAGTAAAAGACTGCAATATTTGGAGGAAAAGAGTAATTTTATAAAACTATAATTGAACTTATCTGAACCACAATAAATATTTAAAAATTATTTTGATTTGACGAAAGGAGGATGATGGCATTTTGATGTTCTGAGCTTTCAAAATTTACAAGTTTATTTGATTTAAATTCTTTAATTTTGTGAGAAAGATACGAACAAAACAAAAAACATACGAAGAATAAAAGATAGATTTAAAAAAATTATATAAAATTATAAAAGCATGGGATACACATTCAATAAAATTATAGGGAGGAATATTGAAGGTAAACTCTTAGCTTAATCGATTTAAAATTACTACAAATATAAAAACTTAAATAGTATATAAACTTGATTAAGACTTCACATATGATATATTTGGATTAAGCACGACAAAGAACCTTCACAAAACTTTTAGAAGTACTATTTTAATTCTTTTTTTGACAAAATTTAACGAATTATTTATGATCGCGCGAAGCGCGACTAAGTTTACTAGTATATATATATAAATCTGAATCCAAAGCCGCTGATGTGGCATGCCTCTAAGAGTTAGAAAAATATTCATATTTTTAATGTTTTTTTAACCATTTTTTAAAATTTTAAAATACAAAAAAAGTCTCTTAAATATTGTAGATAATGACAATTAAAGTCATTGAATTATAATTACTCCAATGGACGTTATTTATCTATTCATATTCATATGTTACTAATTATTTTACTAACTATAAATAATATAGCAAATGTCTAACACTACATAACATTTTGTCTTTTTCATTCATAATTTCCTTTCAATTCTACTTCTTTTCTTTTCATTTGAAACTCTTTTTCCAAGAAGTTTCTTTCTTTGTTTTTTATTTTAGTATTGTCAGTGTCATCCACAATTTATTGTTTTAATATGTAATTTTCATGCCTTATTTTTTATTTTATCTTATTTTCATCTTAATATACTGAATAAATTAAATAAATGCCCTCTATTAATCATTTCCGCTTAAATTCTTCCATTAATTTCTTTATTATTTTGTATATGTACGTTACAATACCCAACTGGGCAACGATACGTGAAACTCATTTAATTGGTTGCAAATATTCAATTCTGTCCCTAAATTTCATCTATTAGTTTAGTTATTATTATAATTTACATGTATGAATGTCATATTTAATATATCCATATTTAGGATATTCTTCACCATTATTATTAATCTCTTCCCCTATTTTTTTTTTACTTTTTTTGCATTACTTATGTTTCTATAAGGAAATGTAGAAATTATCAATGCAGTAATTATGAAATTTAAAAGGTAAGTTTCATTGTAATTTAATAAATACAAAAATGTGAAAAGTCATTATATTTAATGACATTTACCATATGAGTTATTATGTATTGTAGTTATATCATATTTGCACATATAAATATAAGAAACATTGCAAATGATTGAGAAACTCAGTCAATGTTGGGTGCTGGTGATATTTTACTGTTTATTTTAAAGGTGAGATTATCTATTTTTTTTTATATAAATTGATGATAAGAATATTTTTCTTTTTCTATTTATTCACTTTTCAGAAGAAATTTATTAAAAGACACGAGTGTTTATGAATTGTTAACCTTGAATTATGATATTATATTTTGGAGGAGGAGTGTTGCTTGGAGGCTCAAATTTATTTTCTTTTTTATGAATTGATGGTAAGAATATCTACCTTCTTTTATTTATGCAATTTTCAAAAGAAATTTATTAAAAAAATACGAGATTTTATAAAATGTGAACCCTGAATTATGATTTTATAATTTGCAGAAGAAAGTGTTATTTGAAGTCTCAACCTAAAAAGGTTGTTAAAAAATTCACACATATCAAAAAAAGATATTCTCACTTTTTTTGTAGGTTGAGAATATCTTTTTTTTATATATACATTTTTCAAAAGTAATATATTAAAATGAGAACTATAAACTATAATTTTATATTTTGTAGGAAGAAGTGTTATTTGAAATCTCAACCTAAGAGACACATCTGGAAATCAATAACAAAAAAGGTTGCTTAAAATTCACACATACCAAAAGAAGTAAAATATTTATTTTCTTTTCTATATACATTTTTCAAAAATAGCATATTAAAAGACATGATCATCTATAAAATGTGAACTGTAAGTATAATATTATATTTTTGTAGGAACAAATTTAAATTCAAGTTCAAGCTATTGTTTTAGAAGCCAATACACACAAAAAAAAATGTTGCTCAAAAATTCATGTAGAAAAAAAGATTGTTCGTTATTTATATTATGAATTGTTAATTCTTTATCCTTGTAGTTGCAAGAGAAAAAGAAAGTAAAATGAGAACAAGACACCAAAGAGAGTTTGCTTCAGTATATTTTTTTAAATAAAATTTTTAAGACACAATGAATATGACCATAAATGAGAAAACTTAATAGGCAATTGTCCACTTTCATTGTACAATTTTTTTAAAAAAAATTGTTATTTTAAAAAATAAAAAATAATTTATGAAAATTGGGATAGTGTAATGCAAATTACTTTTGACTTTTTGTCAATGATTTGGATTGAAAATACTTTTTTATTATTTCTCAAAATTTTAAAACTTATGAGTTAAGTTTTAAACTTTCATAGTCAAAATGAGTTTTCCATAGTTGAAATCCAAAATAAATAAATAAAAATAATGATTAAATACCTCCTTTAGTTACTTATGATTGGATGGACATGACATATATGAATTTGTAAAGGAATAAAAAATATAGATTAATTTTTAAATTATTTCTACCATACGCTATACATTTATTATTTTTCTAACGAAAGTTTAATTTCTTATTGTTCATTGTTTTTCTATTTCTTTTTTAAATTTCAAGTCGTGAAAATTTAAAATGGTAAAATCATAAAAATGAAGGTCAAATGATAAATTGGATTTTCACAATTCAAAACTATTTCTTTCTTATGTTTCTACGTTTTTATTTTTTAATTTTCAAATTTAAATAACCAATTTAAGTAGATTGTTGCATTTATATTGAAATGTGTTTCATCAATGCTTCCATATAAATGAAAGGAAAAATTTATGAAACTTATTGAATCAAATTTTCTTTTACTTACAAAAATAAGAAGCATAAGTTTAGCGATATAAAAATATTATTAGAAGATAAAGACTCTTATTAAGATTATAAAAGATATAAAATTTAAATACTAATAATAAACTTAATTAAAATTTGAAATCTGATTTAATCGTTAGGATGTCGCTATAAAAATTATATAGAATATTTTAAGTACTCAACTATTCTAAAAAGTAAGTTAGTGAATTTAACGAGTTATTATGACCGCGCAAAGCGCGGCTGAATTTACTAGTTTGAAATATAGGGAGAAAGGATATAAATGAAACACGGAGTATATGTCAAAAGTACAATCATAACAAATTAAGCATGGCAAACATGTCTTGCTCCACCGAATAAGGCCAAAAAAAATGAAACAAACACTAAAGGTATCCACAGACTGACAAATTCATGAAAGTAAGAATGACAAACAATATAAAGAAGTAACCTTTAACAACCAGCTTCAATAATTTTAATAAACTATATCATAACAAACATGGTCAGAACTGTACTTGCCTCCATGTGTGGTGTGTGTGTGTGTGTGGAGACCACAATCTTAAAGTAGTCATAAAATGGAAATTAAAGATTTAAGGCCAAACCTCCAAGCGTTGTAGGTCAGTTACCGCTGAGGCCTCCTTCACATTTGTCAGGTTGTAGATGTTTAGCAGACTATCCCAGCTTGGAACCGTCCTGCTTGTGATTAAGCCATTAGCAACTGCACCTGGATAGAGCATGGCCTTCACTAATGGAAGAGGAAAGATCTCACTGGAAATCAACTGGGAAGAAGTGACTTCCATAGGCGTTGAGCACACACCAGATCTGCATGGCACCCTGAAGGAAGATATTTGGAGGACGAGTAAGCAATAATGGAGATTTCTTGTAAAAGATGTTTCATTTCCAATTATAAAACATAGTGAAAGCTACTACTCTTCAATAAGTACCACGTTGCATAGAGCAATTGTTTCCCGTCAACACCACGTGCCTGGAAATGGAAGCGTATGGCAGGACAGGCACGTGGTGTTGACAGGAAACAATTGCTCTATGCAACGTGGTACTTATTGAAGATGACATGTCACTTGACAATAATGATTACATGTCAATTGAATGATGGCATCTCAACTGACTCGTTCTAACTGACTGATAATGTGTCAGCCGACCGGAGTATGACATGTTATCATACTGGAGAATAATGTGTCAGCTAAATCGATAGTGGCGTAAAATAGAGCCCTAATAAAAGCAAAATGGCCGGAATAGGCCCAAAAAAATATTCAAAAGAGATGAAAAGAGAAATATTATCTAACAATCACGGGAAAAGACAAACATTCACTGCAAAGGAGACAAAATGCTCCCAAAGCAGTCACCGAAAAAAGATCATTACTAGTAAAATTTATGACAAGAAAGGAGAATATTGACCGGGTAGACAACGTAAGTACTCTCACCACTAGGCAGAAGCTACTGAAGCAGACAATATCACGACTAAGACTCTGCCCAAATAAAATAATGAATCCAATCCGCCACTAGTCTAAGGATCATAGCTTCTTTCCTTTTGATTATTCTTTTGCATAAAGTTACTCATCGAGCTAGTAAAAATATGCTTGTCGTATTTTGAAACTTACATGAGGTGGCTTCAATTTCGTCCAAGACCTGTTACAGAAGACCAACTCTAGCCTTGTAACATAATGCCTGGCTGAGCATGACCACTCTTTATGATCCAAATAAACCTCCATTCAAGAAAAAGAATGAGCTTAAACCTTACTTGGGTTACTAATTCATATCATAACTTCAATATCTCAGGTTTAAGCAAAGCTTTGTTTAATCACACCACTCACTCACAAGATGAAATTCAGATGATCAAATTAATAAATTAATTAAGACAGTTCAAACTTGTCCTTACTATTTTTATCCCAAATGACTCAAATAAACAGCATCATGCTGAGAGCTTAGTTAGTGTGCAGATTTTAAGCTTGACATCTCTGCTTCATACCGTGGTGTTACGAAATCACTCTCTGCTTTATCATAAAAGAAAAAGGAGAAAAGGTTTCACACCATTCCATACATGAGGCAAGTTGCTCTTTCATATATTAAGCACTTCAGTCAATCCAAATGTCCTAAAATATTAGATTGTTTTCCCTGAAATGCAATGGTAAAACAAAAAAAATCTATATTGCTTAGGTAAGTGGAGGAAACATATTTTCTGCCATTCAAGCAAGAGGAACTGCAGCAACAAATCAAGCAAGTTCTCAGTTTGAGTATGGCACACAGTGAACTGATCAAGAAAGCACTATTTGGTCTGGTAGAGGTCATTAACATTGATAGCAGAATGGAACCACCCTAACCTGAAAACGATGTAAGCTCTATAGCTTCCCTAAAAAAGACTAGAAAAGTAATACTCTAAGGGTGTGTTCAGTTATTTATTCGTGTTCAGTTGGTAAAAAAATTTGGAAGATATTTTATTTAGAAGAAGAAGCTCCTTAAAAATAAGGAACCCCCCCCCCCCAACTCACAGTAACCCACCAAACCCCCATACTCAAATGCTTTTGGGATAACTTTTTTACTTGCATACCGAACTCAAGACAATTTTTCTTTACTTTTTTAAAAATTGTAACTTTGTACCGAACACAAGACAATAAATAAGAAACCAGTTGTTTTCCGAGAAAATGTTTCCTTGGAAAATACTTTCCTCCATACGGAACATATCCTAAGACTTTGGCTAGCTAAGATGAGCGGGGGAAAAAATTTCTCCCTCTGTTTTTTCCTTTTTATCTTTTTGAGGCAGCGAGGATGGGGAAGAGGCAGGTAAGATGACACGCAAAGATTTGAGCGAACAAGCACATGAATCGTAGAACTGCAAAATCCTCAAGCTCTGTATCCTTTTTCTTAAGAAAGAATTAGAAGTCCAAGGCACAAAATATCTCCTAACGAATAAGTATAAAAGCAATCTGAACTAGACGTATATGAAAAGGCCATAAGCAAATAACCAAACTCCGTCCCTTTCATAAATAAGGTTGAAAAAATGTCTTTCCAGGAAAGCAAAAGTTTGTCGTTGTCAATTTTATGAGCAATAAAGAGAAAACAAGGGAAGGAGAAATGTTTGCAGATAACCACAAGAGACTAAAAGAAGATACCTTCAATCATATTTGTTGAAGGCCTAACTTGGTATCAATCATTTTTCTTGAAGGCTACACTTGTTATCAATCATTTTAAGCAAAATAGAGTTTCCAATAGGGAGCCCCAAACCATTTTCCGAAATAAAATTTCCTCACACGGCAACCTTCCTGGAAATCACCCTCCTTCCTCTGAAGGAAAACCCACAACAACTAATCTTCTATATGGTACTAACCTGTCACTCCACTTCACAATCCATCCATTTCCATAATAAAGCTCATTTCAGGTGCTCAATCATATCAATTTACTTGGATGTGACTAAATACTCTGAGTCACCACTTACCATGTTCAAAACTAACTGATCCATCACTAACACTGAGACAAGTTAACAGACTCAAAAAAACATAAATAATGTGATTACAAACGTCAACACTAGCCCTATTACTTTTCCAAATGTAAGTTCAAAATTAACAATCAAAATCCACACCATCAAGAAGCATATAATGGAATCATAGCACTTGGTCTAAGACGGAAAACGTAGTATTATCTGAAAACTGCAGATTAGAGACGGCTTAGCCCAACCATAGTTGCAAAAGTTAAAAGCATATTAACTTGTAAAGCAAGAGTTGAGACGAAAAGAAAGACGTAAATTGAGATAATAAGTATTAGGAGGAGAGTTAGAAAAACAAAATATAGATGTATTAGAAAGTGGAAATTTGGTATGACAGAGACAAAGAAAGTAGATAATATCTAAACGGAACTTGCAAAAGTTATGGAACACATTCAAAAGAATTTACGCACTAAATTCAAGATCTAGACGACTTTAATGCAAAGATTGTCGGTAATACAAAATTATACACTAAAACAAAGCTTGAATGAACCAGATCTACACATAATCGAACTTAGTAGAATCACAATCTGGATCAAGAATTAGTACCTGAACAAAGGGACCTGGAGGAAGATGAGGACAAAGAAAATTCTAGAAGCATATTTCGAGAGGTTGCTCCATCTTCCTTTTGATGTTGAAACATTCGCCATTTCCGAGACCCTTTTCGAACTACAACCAAATTTTTTCTTTTCTACTATATAGAAGTATGAAAAGTAACGACGATCATAGCTTGATTTAATTGTACACTGTGCATTAAAAGTTGTATAATTTTCTAATTTTGATATTTAAATCAAAAGCAAGGGTAGTTTTGTCTTTTGACTATGTTCTTTCTGCTTCTGGATTATTCTTGTCTTCTCCTTTTGCATTTATTTTCTATTCTCCACTTCAAGCACAAGACTATCAGAGAATTGAGTTGAAGATTTGAAGAAAAAATCCTAAGAGGCAAAAGGTAAGGTCAATCAACTCAACGAATTTTTCAATTCTTTTCATATTTTCCAAATATAATAAATCTTACTGTTCTTTTATGAACCTAATAATAGCATAAGTATATTGTCACATTAGTTTTCCTTAATTGAACATCGATCGGTGATTCATGTATAAAGATATTGGTAAAATTTTCTCATCCTAACTCCTCTTTCCTTTTTACGTTTCTTCTGGTTGCATATAAATGATTTTTATGCACATGGGTGTGCAAAGAACTCTAAATACATAATTTTGGATCTTGAACTTACAATATTTTAAAACTTTACAAGCAACTTATTTAATGTTAAATAATATACACTTACACTTGTTGATGTGTGGAGGTCATGAAAGTTTCCTACAAAAGATTGAAAATTTTCTTTTTTGCTCGGTCAACTATACATATAGATTTAGTTCATATCTTGAACATCTCCATTCTAAGTTATAAAAAAACTTGACGGGGTGATGCTTTCAGAATTGAGACACAAATTCTAACTCTACAAATGCATGTAACAAAGTATAGTATGTATGGAGTAGCCAACCTTTTGTGAACCTGCCTCTTTTAAAGTCACTCAACATACATATCAAGTTCGAGTTCTACGAACCCCTTACTACCTTGAAATAAGATATTTCGCCAAAGTAGATGATATCAATTTGCCGAGTTGGATTCCAGACACTATTTTTCAATTTCAAGAATATTAAGATTTTTGGTTGGCTAATGACGCGTTTAAAGTCGTGGTCTGAAGCAGAGGTTTGTAAGATTTTCAAACCTTTGAAGTTTCTACTAAAGAATGCAGTAACAATGCAGAAGCTTGTTATCTTAACAAAGAGAAGAATATGTTTCACTTGTTCAAAGAACTGTGTTCTGACATTTATCACGATTGATTGAGCAATTGTTAGACAATCGAAAATCACAAGAAATTTCGTGATTGTTTATCAAGAGTTTGCTTAGCCAACAATTATAAATAATCACGGAATTTATTGTCGTGTTTCTAGCCGCCGCCATAAATACATATTTATCAAAAAAATATAAGGTGTTTCTAGCCGTTAAAAGTTGTATTTTGTAACAGTGGCATGACAAGCCTGGAACACCTTATATTTTAGATTTTGATTTACTTAGTGATAATCTGAACTTGTAGTATTTCAAATGTTATGATGGTTGCTTCGTTCCTTAGAAGCATTTATTGCACTCTACACAATGCATATGTACTTGGAACTTTTTGCTATTTTCTTAACTTTGAATTATCAAAATTGGCAAACTTAAATGAGTCCTTTTTAAAAAAAAAAAAACTATTTATATTGATTTTTTGTTATATTATACATATATAAATGATATTTAACTTTGCGCTATTTTATTGTTTCATATTTTGAAATTCTGGCTGCGCCACAAAAGATGGAAGAATATGAGGTTGTCGGTATAAGGTATGAACTGATTCCCCAATCTATTGATTTAGCTTATAACAATCTTCTTATTGGGATCATTATGTATGAAGTACAAATGAGTTAGAGTTGAATTGTGATATGAAAACTTGGAATTTGTGGGTTTTCATTTCAGGAATTTTTAATTGTGTAATTTGGTATCTATTTTGTATGTCCCAAGAGTTACTATGGTGAAATTGATCTATTCACAATGTAAAAACATAGTTGATGTCAATTTCTTTAAGATTTTGTTAATATGTAGTGGTATTTGGTGTTGTTTCTGCAGTTGATGCAAATCTTGATCTTAATTGCTAGCGTCAAATGAATGTGCCACAATATTTAAAGTAGGACATGTATCGAAAACATTTTGACAGTTATGGTCTTTAGTGTGTCAATAGGAAGTGGACGTAAAATAACTTCAATCATATCAAACACAACTAATCACAGATTAGTAAATTAAATCGTGAAGTATGCAACTTATTACAGAAGTTGTTTGAAGTATTTTCTTTCAAAGACAAAAAAAGAGAAGTGAGCAACAAGACAACTTTATTTTTTAGTGTTTTAGGATCTAATTCCTTCATCTACAAATTTTATTGAAATTTTTCTATAGAAATAACTCAATTGTCAGTTGGTAAGCTTTGCAGAAATTTCAAAGATTGTTTTTTTTTTGAATTTTCAAATAAATGTGGCAAGGTGGATGGTTTTAGTCCTTATATAGTCTTGTAGGACTGTTTTAATTCTAAAAAAGTTTGATAATGTTTTTCTAGCAATTATTTTTCATCATTTGTGTTGTATATTCTGTGCTTTTAAACTCAAAAGAAATGGAAAGTTCTTCCTGTAGTCTACATCTACATTAGGGCAGAACTCTTTCGCTTTCCACCTAAGTTGCTCGGATTTGTGTGAGGGTGTTAGATACCGATATGAATTTAGAGGTCGGATTCTTGTTTGAGCATGGGACATGTAATTACTCGCCACCACCACAAGAGATAAATTTTCTTATTTGATCGTCTTAAAACATCATTTGGAACTTGTAGGTACTCTCCGACACGGCTTTTCTAATTCTTCTTTAGATCTCTTATTCTATTATTTGTCGTCTTCTCTAGTAGCTTGCATGAAGGACCAATTTCATGTGAATTTTATCATCATGCCAACTAAAGAAATTAACAGATCTGGCGTCGATCAATATTTGGCGTACTATATATTTAGATTGTTCGGAACATGTGATACTTTTGTTATTTTAAGTCCTCAGCTTTTGGTGATACATTTGACAATCAGAGCCTTTTTCTTGCACTATATATCAAATAGAAGCTATAGATTGTAGAAGAGAGGTTGATTCTGATAGAACGTTGACTTAATAAAATAAAAAAAAATTCAAAGCAGTTTGAAAAAGGAAGGCCTATGTTAATTAAAGTTTTCTTCTTTGACTTTTTCATGGCCTAAGATTCTCGCAACTACTAAAATGCCAATATAGTTTTGTTTATCGGTATTTGAATTTTGGACAAATTTATTGAAAAAAGGAAGACATTTCAGTGAATGCTCACTATGAATTGTGATAGTGAAATAATGCATGGTAGTGAAAATTTTGAGTTCTCGAGCAGTGTACGATATCATGATTGAAAATGTTTTTATTTGATCGTGAAGGCACTTAGCTGTGGAAAACAACAGGACAATTTTGTTTGGCCAGTTGAAGTTACCTTAACTGGAAGATTTTGTCTACCAAAGAATCATTGCAGTGTAGAGACAATAAGAAAATATCAGCTTCTCTATTATGTCTACAATTACAACAAAGTAGAGGAACGAGGCTTCAAGGTGAGTGTTTTACCTCTGTTAAGATTTTTATGTTACTTTGAATATATAATATGTGCTTGAGTATACATTTGTGCTGCAAGAATAACAACTATTGATAAGAGAAGGCTTAAGCTAAAAAAATATCTTGTATCTTGTAGCACAATGATACAAATTCATAGTTTTGACTATAAGTCGGAGAGGAAAGAGTTGGAAGAAAGAACTAGAAAAGCTAATGTGAAAACAAGTCATTCAGAAGCTCTCGCTTCGGTATGGCGGTAATCTATTTTGAAAAGCTTCTTGAACTTTTAGTAATTTTGAAAATTTTCAGTACATTTATGTTATATTCAAAATATTATTACACTTGTACACATAGGCCTTAAAAGTACATGTGTTTTATTTTTGTACAAATGAAAAATTAAAGCAATTCTGATTTTCATCTTGCAATGAACTCTCTGGACGCCACTTTGTAGTATGGACTCTGCAAGTGTTTGTGTAGCTCCCTCTCCTTGATCTCAAATTCTACTAGGGAGCATTGTCAATTGAGTACAATGAGTATAAGAGAAATTCTAATGACGTATTTATCGTGGCATTTGTACTTCAGAAACTTTTCTGTATTTATTAAAATAGTTACGTTTGACACTATTACTATAGCTTATGCCATTTTATTGTATAGCAATAATATTTATTTATAAGAATCAAACTACAAAAAGAAAAGTCAGTGGTTGTTCTTTCAAAATGATATACGTTGGGCCCGTGCATAGCACGGGCATTTCATATCTAGTATATATATATATATAACTCAAACCATTTGCGTAAGTATTCAATAACCATATTTAGATCTATATCTCATAATCTGAATATTTATATAATTTATTATTTATATTATATGATAAAAGATAAAATTTGAGGTCAATCAATTTTGAATGATTTTTAATATTTTATATTGTGATTTACACTTATTTAGTTCTAAAATAGATCTGTTTGAATATTTTAATTTTCTTTAAAACAAATAGTGTTTTAGATTTTATTTTATTTTTTGGGTTAAAAGGTGGGACATCCCATTTATTAATTACTCCCTCCGTTTCAAAAAAATTATCCCTATTTCCTTTTAAGTTTGTTTCAAAAGAATGACCCTTTTCCTTTTTTGGCAACACTTTAACTTTAACTTTCCACGTGGCATGTTTAAGACCACAAGATTAAAGAACATTTTGGTACATTTGACATAACTTTTATTTAGAACCACAAGATTAAAAAGTCTTCTTTTTTTTCTTAAACTCCATTCCAAGTCAAACTAGGTTATCCTTTTTTAAACGGAGGGAGTAAATTTTTTTACCCAAAATCCGGTCCAAAATAGACCTAGTCAAAACACCCCTACCAGCTATCTAAATCTGGAAAAAGGAAACTATAATGAAAAACTAAAACTAAAAAAATCAAACACGACAGCTGGAGGTGAAATCAAAATCCACCATTGCCTTCTACGCAAAATCTCTTGCAACATAGCACAAGGCTCGACTCTTTCAACATCGAATTAAGCCACAATTGTGTAGATGTTAGCTTTGGAAACAATGTCTGAGTTTTGGGTATTTCACATCGGCCGTTGTAAATCTCACCAACGCCATGAAATCGTTCCCACCGAAGGCTTCTCCAACTCAAATATTTCCAGGTCTAAGTTTCTTAACAATTGTTTATTTCGATTTCTTCTCTTCAATACATGGCATACCATTTTAGTTCAAAACAACCTTCCTTCTTCATCCTATTGAGCTCAACAAAGAACTAATACCACTGCCTAACGATTCAAAAAGAGAGCTACATGTATTATCACTTTAACCAATAAACTACTACTAGATCATTTGCATCTTGATAACTTGTGGATATGTAAAGTATCGGCAAACTAAACTACTTGATTTCTTCTATCCTCCCTCAATTCGAAAATTCCCATTCTAGAAATGTCTAATTATGAGGTTTGGTATCTGATTCTGATCCATGTTTAATAATGTCTTTGCATCGTTGGGTAACTCATGAAAAGTGTTAAAAGATATTCACTCAGTACATGCAAAATAAAAGTACATGCAAAAGAAAAAAACTAGATTAGCTAAAAAAATCTGCCACTTTGTTGCAGTCACGACCGGGGAGCACCCCCTAGAAGTAACCGACGTCGTTTATATGCAATAATCTTTAAATCAAACATATTCATGTTCATCATTATAACTCAAGAGGCAAATAAGTAACCTATACTAAATGCACATAGATCATGAGTAATGTAGATCAACAAAATCTTTACCATTGAGATACAATACCATCAAGGACATACATAACATCACCATATTTAGTTATGTTCAAGGAGGGATTTCCTTCTCCTTAACATACTAGTATGGCATCTTTTCTTGTAGTTCATATACAAGCATTTCACAAAATTCAATTCATTTTTAAGGGGAAATTCTTAACTCCTAATGTCACGATCGGGAAGCACCCCCAAGACGTAGCCGGCATTTTTGTCCTCGAAGAGGCCTTAGACTAGCCCTTAGCATACATCATGGCATATCATAGATAGAGAAAATGTGAAAAATTTAAAATTCTTACATATGAAGTATACTTAGACTTCTCGTTTATCATATATATGAAGTTTAAATAGACTTCTCATTTATGAAGTGTACATATGTAACACCTCTAAAATGACTTAGGTGAAACTAGGGCCTAACGTGTGTGTCATGAAGTCTTGAAGTCCTTAAATGGTTTAAAATAATATTTTGAGGCAGTGTCTAAAGATTTGGTTAAGTATGAAGTCAGACATCAATGAACGACCAAGACATTCGACGACTAGTCACCTATGTGCCTTATGTGTTTTCATGTACTTATGTGTGTGTAATGAGTTTATGAGGTCCTTATATGGTTGATAATAGTGTTTAGAGTCAGCATGTTGAGTTTGGGAAGGTATGGAGGTCAATCGACGGCCCCCAGACGACGGCCAATCGACCAGGCGACGGATCATCGATGGATGGCGTCGATGGGGGCAATGTAGCCTGTATTTGTGGAGTTGCAGACCCAACCAACAGACCACCATCGACGGGGTGTAGGCCAGTCGACGGTCCGTTGGTGATAGCCGTCGATGGGCCTGCAATTTCTGCCAGCTCCACTGTTAAGACTTGGGGTTTTTGGGAAATTCACCCCAAGTCTTATAAAATGGGAGGATGGTTATTTTAGGTGTGTATGGGTATTTTAAGAGTATTTAAGTCATTAAACTCTCATTTAGGCCCTAGCACCTAGATCAAAACCCTTTCTCTCCCAAAGTTTCTCCAAAAACCTCCATGAGAGCTCAAGGTGAAGATGGAGCTTGATGATGGATCTTCAATGGAGTTTCTTCTTCAATTCTCTTTGTATTCTTCTAATAAGGTATGTGAGTTCTTTATATAAGGCTTTCTATCACCTTAGAGTCAATTTCAAAGATGATTTTCAAAGATTTCAAAAAGATGAAAAAGTCCAATTTCTACTCTAAGTCTTGGGTTCTTGCATGAAATGTTTTCAAACATTAAGATATGATATTATTGATGTATAATTTATGTTTTTTCAATGAAAATCTCCATGAACCCTTAACCTTCTCAAATCTCTATATTTGGCTATGCTATGGGTGAATTGATCATGACTTGATAGTAGTGAATTCATGTGTAGATTGTTATGGGCTATTGATTTATGAAAGAATCACATTAGAATTATGTGTAGATTGTACTAAATTGATAAATTCACTTTGAATTACATTGATTTCATTGTATATTATGATTATTGGATTTAATTGGTGATCATGGTCATGGGTAAGGGCCTTTGAGTATTGTGTTGGTTGATTTGACTATGGATTGAAGTTGTGAGATTTGAGTATTGTCTTAGTCTTTATGTTTATGTCTTGTATGGGCTTAGTCCCAAATGTTGTTTACTCTAAAGTATAGATGGTTCAATGAGACATTGTAAAGGTTTATTGTTTTAAAGAAAGTCTTCCGTTTGCGTATGTTATTAAAAGAGTTCTTCGTGCGTGAAGAAAGTTTTAAATTCTTACTTATTTTAGAGTGTTTATTATGCAATGATTGATACGAGTTGCTTTAGTGAGACTTTTCGGAGTCTCATATGTCGTGTCCCGACTTGAGGGATAACCTATCTTCTAGGGTGTACTTGTGGGTCGTGACAACATAGGTTTCTCATTTATGCAACATAGTCAATTCATTAAAGTAGTCTAATATTGTATCACATATAACCATCTATCATAGAAGTATAAGATTTGGGAATAGCTGTCATGACCCGAGATCATACCCTAGAAGTTAGGGCACAATCTTGGATTGAGACCGGCGTACTCGACCTCTCGGAGGTCTTATACAAGCCCTCTCATATCATTCATTGCATATACATAGTGAAAAGTAGTGCGGAATTAAAACTTTTCACAAAACATAACACAGTCTTATAAAATCTCTTTCATATAAAAGTAATAGGAAATACTAAGTCTCAATCTCATCATCTTAGACACAAGAGTACTTGGGACACGACCCATATGAAATAGAAAACATAGTACTATATAGTCTATTACAATACTTCATAAATGAAACATAAAAGACATATATGCCCTCGAGTCAAGTGAGGACATACTTCGACTTCTCTTGAACGATCTCCTAAGTCCAAGTCTTCTTCCCAAAAGCTCTTCACCTACCAAGAACTATATAGATAGATAACAACATGGAATTAGTACAGCCACATGTACTAAGTATGACATAATGCATAAAAATCATGAAAACGGACATTTATTGGAAATATGCATATTTTCATTTAGAAATCATATTATAATCATAAGAACAACATTTAACAACTTAGAAACACATAAGAAAACATTTAACCAAAAATCATAATTTTTGAACGCACTTTACAGTGAACTTAATTCACTGTACAGTGAAGTACCTCACTGTTACAGTGAATTCTTCTAATTTCGTTTAAAACATCTTCTAGCTTGTAGTCTTCTCACTAAAGTTATCCTAAGATTCACTTAAATCACACAAAGAGAGACCGCTCATTCACCCTCTCTAGATGTGCCTAAACGATCCTTAAGATTACACATAATTAGACACATACACACCTACAATACACCAACATACAAGGCATACATAATATGACAATCTCCCCTACCAAGGCTATCAAAGACCTACTTAAGTAAATCAAGAAGATAACGTCCATGATTGACCTCTTCAAGATTACCTAAATAGTCCTTAAGACTTCCTAAGTTTAGATCATGTCAAACATAACAAGCAACTTCCCTAACTAGATTCATTCTCAAGACTTCCATAGATAAGACATGAATAGATCATCCCATATGCCCTTTTCACACTTTAGCTAAGGAATCCTTAAGTTACTTTAGATTAGGTACTTATTCATTTACATACTTTCTAACATGAGTCATTAGTTCATTAGTTCATTTAAGAGACATACATCACATAAAGGACATTCAAATAATGGTGTTGGACAAGACCTAGGGACTCTTACTAACATCTTCAAAGCCTATTGTGCAATGTCTAGATAGCGTCCCATACCACCACCTAAACCTCATAGAACTTCTCAAATGCTAATATGTATCCCATATGATGATAATAGGAAATAACCGACATAGACCATGGTAGCAAAGCATGGAATCCGGAGTTCTATCCTACTCCGATGAGGTTGTTCTACTTGTCAATGGTAGAACTTAGACACATCTCATGTAGGCACATGGTTAAGGAAATATGAAGGGCTTCTTTGTATTCTAGTCTCACTCTTTAACTAGAACTACTTCCCTTACCATACTCACTCGGTTCTAGCCGTAGTTCTCATATATTAATTCACATTAAGGTTCATACAAATGGGTCCCATATCAAATTCATGACCCAATTACATTTACCCTACCAAAGCAAGGTCCATTAGGGCTATCTCACTATGGCGACGAGAATCTCATCATGAATTTCCTAAGGATTGATGTGATGCCGTTCCAGCCAATCAACCTTAAGTCCATCATTCATTACATGAAGGATACCATTACGACTTTCGACTTCAAGTTTCATAACCTTACCACTTGGTTTAAGGTTTCACATAAAGGACCCTCTTATCATCATTCAAGGTCTCACCTAATATTCATTCATTCAATACTAAGACTCTTTAGGTTCCTAAGTCAAGACATCACATATTCATATTCATATTCATACAAGCAAAAGTAAGGGACACAAGTCTACCTAAACAAGACACAACATTACATCAATTTAGCACATATAGCATATCATCTTTTATACACTTAGGAATGACCCTTAACATCATTTATGTCAACCTATTCACTACTTTAACATCATCAACATAACGATTATAGACTCATATAACCAAATTAGGATTAACCATGTAACAACTCTATGACTACACACTTAACACATAACCATAGCATAACATGATTACCTAATATCATCAATAGACTAACACATACTTTCACATATAGGTAGATATAATCATACATCACCAAATCAACTACAAAAATAGCCATATAACTTCAAGTAGTGCCGACAAGGCTATGATCATCAATATACTTAAAATAACGCCGACAAGGCCACATCAATTCACAAAACACAGCCACCATAAGTGGACCAAACCAATCACAACATAATTGAAATCTAAAATAACATTAAATAAGAAGAAATAGGGAAGCATGCCACCTCTTCATCCTCAACACTTCAAGACAATATCAAATCATCCAATTCAACCTCATAAGGCCCTTACGCATGGCCATGAACATCAATTCAATACATAAACTATAATAATCAATGAAACCTCAACGAATTCAATATATATTCAAAAATATATGACCAATTAAACATCAATTGAATATAATTCTTATATCATTAGAAAACCCATAAGAAACTACATATGAATTCATAAACATTAGACTAATATCAAATAACCCATAAATTAGTCAAAAACTAGTGTTCATCAATTACATGGGTTCATAGGTAGATTGATTTAAAATCATCTAAATAACAACAATTCAATCACTATTCAATGATTAAAAACCATTAATGCAAGAACCCATGGTAGAATCATGAAATTGGACAATTCAACTTTAGAAAACTTTAAAAAACATCTTTGAAGTGGGCTACTTGATGAAACAAGTTTCAAGGATCAAAAACCATACCTCAATGAAGCTAATTCTTCAATTTGATGAAGAATGTCCACTCAATTCATCACACCAAGCTCTTCCTTGAGTTTGGACTTCAATGGAGTCTTTGGGAATTCTTAAGGGATTTTGGGGTTT
Source organism: Solanum sitiens (assembly GCA_016801875.1). Lineage (NCBI taxonomy): Eukaryota > Viridiplantae > Streptophyta > Magnoliopsida > Solanales > Solanaceae > Solanum > Solanum sitiens. The sequence continues at coordinate 123,555 of JABWTJ010000163.1, forward strand.
TGATTTTAAAGAATTAAATCTTCCATGTGTTTAAGACTTATATACACACTTAAAATACTCAAAAGACCCTTAGGGAACCTCCAATACTCTTATTTGGAAGTGGGGTGAAATTCTCATTTCACCCCTCACTTAACAATGAGGCTGCGCAGGAAAAATAGTCCACCAACGGTTGGTAGTCGACGGATCGTTTGTCCACAAACGGACCGTCGTGTCCCTCCGTTGGTTGGTTCAGAGACTTTCCATGGTTCTCCTATCTCCCAAGACTAAGTCCCTACCAACGGAACCCATCGACGGGGCGTCGATTGGCCCACGAGCCGTTGATGCCTCCGTCATTTGGGGCTGCCTGGGACAGTCTTGACACCAAGTTTTGGGTCCTTCCTCAAGGACCCTTGGATGGTCCTTGGGGATGTTTGCCCGGATGTTTCTAACACAAACATGATCGTATACGAGTTTAGGACCTCTCACATGAATTTCATCCAGAACGAACACGTAAAACTCGACGGAACATGCCTAGACACACAAGGTCACTTCAAGGCACATCTTTCGAACGTCATGAACGTTCTTGAGCGTTTGACCTCCAAACTTCTCGAAACTTGACACAGTACATATATACACCATTTAAACTCATTTAAGAACCTTACAACCTCATGAATCACACATAAACACATAGGACCGACCACGTATGAGGCACTTAGGTGACTTAGTCGTCGAACGTCTTGATCGTCCCTTGATGTTTGACTTCCAATGCACCTAATACTCTAGACACTGCCTCATTCCAACATTATAAAACATTTAAGGACCTTAGACTACCATTACCAACATGTTAGTCTCTAGTTACCCTAAGTCATTTTCGAGGTCTTACAATATCCCCCACTTGGACAACATTCGTCCTCGAATGACACTTGCCACTCTTCGAACACTTCCAAGAATAGAGATTCAACTAGCAGCAAAAAATTAAAAACCAAACCATATAACATATTATCAAGGAGAAAACATCAATATCAACTGGTCGAGAGATTCACAACACAACAAGAAACTAGAATTCAATTCTATAACTCATTATGCTACAAAACTCACATGCTTCATTCCAAATAGCAAAAACTCATTTTATATTCATTATTATACTCATACACATCTGTTCTAACCACATTACAACAATTTTAGACCAAAGAAACAATTAGTCAATTTCCCAAAAATATTACTGTGAGCAGGAAAAATGATTTTAACAAATTTTCTAAAAATGCAAATTTTAAGCAATTCATGATATAGACATGCTAATATGCAAGGTAACATCATATAAACACCTCTTAAAAAATGCTCATAGCTCAATAAAATACACAATGCAAGAAGTTAATAAAGTTCAATTTCAACCAAACTCCTAAACATCACGCACATGCAACAACTTCTAGCACATCTATCTAGCCATACTCCCCCACTTAGAAGGAACCCATATCACAACAAGAGAAAGACAAGGACTTACCAACATCATCATCACTCTCATCCGGCATCTCCACTCTAGTCCGGAGTGAATAGAAACGCCTCTTTGTTGGAGCATCATCCATTGGAACACTAGGATCAACTCTCTTACCCTCTTTTCCTCTAGAAGCAATGTTAGGACAATCTCTAACTTTGTGTCTATCTTTTCCACATCCAAAGCAACTACCGGTACCCAATAGACACTCACCATAATGTTTCTTACCACAAGTGGCACATGTAGGTTTGCCATTTTTGGAACTACCTCCTTTCTCAACCTTGAACTTAGCACTCCTAGATTCTTCTTGAGTTTGAGCCCTCTTTTTGAATCTAGGTTGCACTTGATCACTAGCAACACTCCTTTTCAAATTCCTTGACATCCTCCTAAGTTTAGACTCTTCAATTGATTGTGCATACACCATGAGTCTAGGCAAAGTCATATCATCATGTAGCATAGCCGTACGACATTCTTCCCTCACTAAGTCGGCTACACCCGTCACTAAGCAACTCATTTCATCCCTTGGATTAGACACTAGGGATGGTGCATATCTTGACAAAGTTGAGCACTTCAAAGAGTATTCTTCAACACTCATATTTCCTTGCTTGAGATTGATAAACTCCTCTACTTTCACTTCCCTCCTCTGACAGGAAAAGTACTTACCAAGAAAAGCTTTCTTAAATTCTTCCCACTCAATAGGATCCAACTCCATCGGCCTATTATCCTTCCATTGAGTGTACCAAATTTGAGACACATGTCTCAATTGATACGAACCCAACTCCGCCTTCTCCCTAGAAGTAACCCCCATAACACTCAATAACTTGTACACACCATCAAGGAACTCTTTGGGATCCTCATCTACCTTAGAGCCAAGAAAGATTGGAGGATTCAAACTCACAAAGTCTCTCAACCTAGAGGTCATAGTGCTCTCCATAACATTCACCCTAGGCACCATATTCAAATTCACTTGAGTAGTTACGGCTCGGGCTAAAGCAAGTAATCTCTTGATTAGTCAATTCCGGGGGAACCATCGGAACCTCATTACCTCCTTCCACATTAGGAACTTCATCACCTTGGGGAGGCACTTGAGCACCTTGAGCACCTTGGACACCTTACCCACCTTGAAGAACTTGCTCAACTTGAAGAGGAGCTTCTTCATTCACCCTTCCCTCTTCCAACCTTTTAGCGGCCATCCTTCTAGCATTCATCTACTAGAAACACAAGGAAACACATTTAGAAGGATACTCATAACATTACTCTACCGCACGACATAGGAGTAGAAACGAAGGGAAACACTATCGTCCTATAGCCTCTCGCCCATAGATGTGTCGCGACTCAGACCGATGGTCAATACTCTACTAGACGTGACTTGATGAGACTTTTTGATTCCTAACATTACTTTCACCAACCTTTGCTCTGATACCAAGCTTCTCACGACTCGAGACCATACCCTAGAAGTTAGGGCACAATCTTGGATTGAGATCGGGGTACTCGACCTCTCGAAGGTCTTATACAAGCCCTCTCATATCATTCATTGCATATACATAGTGAAAAGTAGTGCGGAATTAAAACTTTTCACAAAATATAACATAGTCTTATAGAATCACTTTCATATAAAAGTAATAGGAAATACTAAGTCTCAATCTCATCATCTTAGACACAAGAGTACTTGGGACACGGCCCACACGAAATAGAAAACATAGTACTATATAATCTATTACAATACTTCATAAACGAAACATAAAAGACATATATGCCCTCGAGTCAAGTGAGGACATACTTCAACTTCTGTTGAACGATCTCCTAAGTCCAAGTCTTCTTCCCAAAAGCTCTTCACCTACCAAGAACTATATAGATAGATAACAACATGGAATTCGTACAACCACATGTACTAAGTATGGCATAATGCATAAAAATCATGAAAACAGACATTTATTGGAAATATGCATCTTTTCATTTAGAAATCATATTATAATCATAAGAACAACATTTAGCAACTTAGAAACACATAAGAAAACATTTAACCAAAAATCATAATTTTTGAACTCACTTTACAGTGAACTCAATTCACTGTACAGTGAAGTACCTCACTGTTACAGTGAATTCTTCTAATTTCGTTTAAAACATCTTCTAGCTTGTAGTCTTCTCCCTAAAGCTATCCTAAGATTCACTTAAACCACACAAAGAGAGACCGCCCATTCACCCTCTCTAGATGTGCCTAAACGATCCTTAAGATTACACATAATTAGACATATACAGACCTACAATACAACAACATACAAGGCATACATAATATGACAATCTCCCCTACCAAGGCTATCAAAAGACCTACTTAAGTAAATCAAGAAGATAACGTCCATGATTGACCTCTTCAAGATTACCTAAATAGTCCTTAAGACTTCCTAAGTTTAGATCATGTCAAACATAACAAGCAACTTCCCTAACTAGATTCATTCTCAAGACTTCCATGGATAAGACATGAATAGATCATCCCATATGTCCTCTTCACACTTTAGCTAAGGAATCCTTAAGTTACTTTAGATTAGGTACTTATTCATTTACATACTTTCTAACATGAGTCATTAGTTCATTAGTTCATTGAAGAGACATACATCACATAAAGGACATTCAAATAATGGTGTTGTACAAGACCTAGGGACTCTTACTAACATCTTCAAAGCCTATTGTGCAATGTCTAGATAGCGTCCCATACCACCACCTAAACCTCATAGAACTTCTCAAATGCTAATATGTATCCCATATGATGAGAATAGGCAATAACCGACATAGACCATGGTAGCAAAGCATGGAATCCGGAGTTCTATCCTACTCCAATGAGGTTGTTCTACTTGCCAATGGTAGAACTTAGACACATCCCATGTAGGCACATGCTTAAGGAAATATGAAGGGCTTCTTTGTATTCTAGTCTCACTCTTTAACTAGAACTACTTCCCTTACCATACTCACTTGGTGCTAGCCTTAGTTCTCATATATTAATTCACATTAAGGTTCATACAAATGGGTCCCATATCAAGTTCATGACCCAATTACATTTACCCTACAAAAGCAAGTTTCATTAGGGCTATCTACCTATGGCGACAAGAATCTCATCATGACTTTCCTACGGATTGATGTGATGCCGTTCCAGCCAATCAACCTTAAGTCCATCATTCATTACATGAAGGATACCATTACGACTTTCGACTTCAAGTTTCATAACCTTACCACTTGGTTCAAGGTTTCACATAAAGGACCCTCTTATCATCATTCAAGGTCTCACCTAATATTCATTCATTCAATACTAAGACTCTTTAGGTTCCTAAGTCAAGACATCACATATTCATATTCATATTCATATTCATACAAGCATAAGGGGACACAAGTCTACCTAAACAAGACACAATATTACATCAATTTAGCACATATAGCATATCATCTTTTATACACTTAGGAATGACCCTTAACATCATTTATGTCAACCTATTCACTACTTTAACATCATAAACATAACGATTATAGACTCATATAACCAAATTAGGATTAACCATGTAACAACTCTAAGACTACACACTTAACACATAGCCATAGCATAACATGATTACCTAATATCATCAATAGACTAACACATACTTTCACATATAGGTAGATATAATCATACATCACCAAATCAACTACAAAAATATCCATATAACTTCAAGTAGTGCTAACAAGGACATGATCACCAATATACTTAAAATAACGCCGACAAGGCCACATCAATTCACATAACACCGCCACCATAAGTGTACCAAACCAATCACAACATAATTGAAATCTAAAATAACATTAAATAAGAAGAAATAGGGAAGCATGCCACCTCTTCATCCTCAACACTTCAAGACAATAGCAAATCATCCAATTCAACCTCATAAGGCCCTTACCCATGGCCATGAACATCAATTCAATACATAAACTATAATAATAAATGAAATTTAAACAAATTAAATATATATTCAACAATCTAAGACCAATTAAACATCAATTGAATACAATTCTTATATCATTAGAAAACTCATAAGAAACTATACATGAATTCATAAACATTAGACTAATATCAAATAACTCATAAATTAGTCAAAAACTAGGGTTCATCAATTACACGGGTTCATAGGTAGATTGAGTTAAAATCATCTAAATAACAACAATTCAATCACTATTCAATGATTAAAAACCATTACTGCAAGAACCCATGGTAGAATCATGAAATTGGACAATTCAACTTTAGAAAACTTTAAAAAACATCTTTGAAGTAGGCTCCTTGATGAAACGAGTTTCAAGGATCAAAAACCATACCTAAATGAAGCTAATTCTTCAATTTGATGAAGAATCTCCACTCAATTCGTCAGACCAAGCTCTTCCTTGACTTTGGACTTCAATGGAGTCTTTGGGAATTCTTAAGGGATTTTGGGGTTTTGATTTTGAAGAATGAAATCTTCCATGTGTTTAAGACTTATATACACACTTAAAATACCCAAAAGACCCTTAGGGAACCTCCAATACTCTTATTTGGCAGTGGGGTGAAATTCACATTTCACCACTCACTTAATAGTGAGGCTGCGCAGGAAAAACAGTCCACCAACGGTTTGCAGATGACGGGCCGTTTGTCCATAAACGGACCGTCCTGTCCCTCCGTTGGTTGATTCAGAGACTTGCCATGGTTATAATCTCTCCCAAGACCAAGTCCCTACCAACATCACCCAGCGTCGATTGGCCCACGAGCTGTTGATGCCTCCGTCGTTTGGGGCTACCTGGGACAATCTTGACACCAAGTTTTGGGTCCTTCCTCAAGGACCCTTGGATGGTCCTTGGGGATGTTTTCCCGGACTTTTCGAAGCCGAAAATGACCGTATATAAGCTTAGGATGTCTCACATGAATTTCATCCAAAACGAACACGTAAAACTCTACGAAACATGCATAGACATACAAGGTCACTTCAAGGCATATCTTTCAAACGTCATTAATGTTCTTGAGCGTTTGACCTCCAAACTTCTTGAAACTTGACACACTACCTATATACATCATTTAAACTCATTTAAGAACCTTACAACCTCATGAATCACACATAAATACATAGGACCACATATGAGGCACTTAGGTGACTTAGTCGTCGAACGTCTTGGTCGTCCCTTGACGTTCGACTTCCAATGCACCTAATACTCTAGGCACTGACTCATTACAACATTATAGACCATTTAAGGACCTTAGACCACCATTACCAACATGTTAGGATCTAGTTACCCTAAGTCATTTTCGAGGTCTTACAATCTCCCCACTTGGACAACATTCGTCCTCGAATGACACTTGCCACTCTCTGAACACTTTCAAGAATAGAGATTCAACTAGAAGCAAAAAAAAAAAAAACCATATAACATATTATCAACAAGAAAACATCAATATCAACTGGTCGAGAGATTCACAACACAACAAGAAACTAGAATTCAATTCTATAACTCATTATGCTACAAAACTCACATGCTTCATTCCAAATAGCAAAAACTCATTTTATATGCATTATTATACTCATACGCATAAGTTCTAACCACATTACAACAATTTTAGACCAAAGAAACAATTAGTCAATTTCCCAAAAATAATACAGTGAGCACTTTTCCAATGCTATAGTGATTTTAACAAATTTTCCAAAAATGCAAATTTTAAGCAATTCATGATATAGACATGCTAATATGCAAGGTAACATCATATAAACACCTCCTAAAACATGCTCATAGCTCAATAAAGTACACAATGCAAGAAGTTAATGAAATTCAATTTCAACCAAACTCCTAAACATCACGCACATGCAACAACTTCTAGCACATCTATCTAGCCATACTCCACCACTTAGAAGGAACCCATATCACAACAAGAGAAAGACAAGGACTTACCAAAATCATCATCACTCTTATCCGTCTTCTCCCCTCTAGTCCGGAGTGCATAGAAACACCATCATCCTTTGGAACACTAGGATCAACTTTCATACCCTCTTTTCCTCTAGAAGCAATGTTAGGACAATCTCTAACTTTGTGTCCGTCTTTTCCACATCTAAAGCTACTACCAGTACCCAATAGACACTCATCATAATGTTTCTTACCACAAGTGGCACATGTAGGTTTGCCATTTTTGGAACTACCTCCTTTCTCAACTTTGAACTTAGCACTCCTAGATTCTTCTTGAGTTTGAGTCCTCTTTTTGAACCTAGGTTGCACTTGATCACTAGCAACACTCCTTTTCAAATTTCTTGACATCCTCCTAAGTTTAGACTCTTCAATTGATTGTGTATACACCATGAGTCTAGCCAAAGTCATATCATCATGTAGCATAGCCGTACGACATTCTTCCCTCACTAAGTCGGCTACACCCGTCACAAAGCGACTCATTTCATCCCTTGGATTTGACACTAGGGATGGTGCATATCTAGACAAAGTTGAGCACTTCAAAGAGTATTCCTCAACAATCATATTTCCTTGCTTGAGATTGATAAACTCCTCTACTTTCACTTCCCTCCTCTCACGGGGAAAGTACTTACCAAGAAAAGCTTCCTTAAATTCTTCCCACTCAATAGGATCCGACTCCATCGGCCTATTATCCTTTCATTGAGTGTACCAAATTTGAGACACATCTCTCAATTAATACGAAGCCAACTCCGCCTTCTCCCTATATGTAACCCTCATAACACTCAATAACTTGTACACACCATCAAGGAACTCTTAGGGATCCTCATCTACCTTAGAGACAAGAAAGATTGGAGGATTCAAACTCACAAAGTCTCTCAACCTAGAGGTCATAGTGCTCTCCACAACATTCACCCTCGGCACCATATTCAAATTCACTTGAGTAGTTACGGCTCGGGCTAAATCAAGCAAAGACTCTCTAATCTCTTGGTTTGTCAATTCCGGGGGAACCAACGGAACCTCATTACCTCCTTCCACATTAGGAACTTCATCACCTTGGGGAGGCACTTGAGCACCTTGCTTGCCCACCTTGAAGAACTTGCTCAACTTGCTCAACTTGAGGAAGAGCTTCCTCATTCACCCTTCCCTCTTCCAACCTTCTAGCGGTCATCCTTCTAGTATTCATCTCCTAGAAACACAAGGAAACACATTTAGAAGGACACTCATAACATTCCTCTACCGCACGACATAGGAGTAGAAATGAAGGGAAATACTTTCGTCCTATAGCCTCTTGCCCATAGATGTGTCGCGTATCACACCGATGGTCAAGACTCTACTAGAGGTGACTTGATGAGACTTTTTGATTTCTAACACTACTTTCAGAAACCTATGCTCTGATACCAAGCTATTCACGACCCGAGACCATACCCTAGAAGTTAGGGCACAATCTTGGATTGAGACCGGCATACTCTACCTCTCGGATGTCTTATACAAGCCCTCTCATATCATTCATTGCATATACATAGTGAAAAGTAGTGCGGAATTAAAACTTTTTCACAAAACATAACAGTCTTATAAAATCTCTTTCATATAAAGTAATAATAAATACGAAGTCTCAATCTCATCATCTTAGACACAAGAGTACTTGGACACGGCCCATACAAAATAGAAAACATAGTACTATATAGTCTATTACAATACTTCATAAACGGAACATAAAAGACATATATGCTCTCGCGTCAAGAGAGTACATACTTCAACTTCTCTTATACGATCTTCTAAGTCCAAGTCTTCTTTCCAAAAGCTCTTTACCTACCAAGAACTATATTGATAGATAATCACATGGAATTAGTACAACCATATGTACTAAGTATGACATAATGCATAAAAATCATGAAAACGGACATTTGTTGGAAATATGCATCTTTTCATTTAGAAATCATATTATAATCATAAGAACAACATTTAGCAACTTACAAACACATAAGAAAACATTTAACCAAAAATCATAATTTTTGAACTTACTTCACAGTGAACTCAATTCAGTGTACAGGAAAGTACCTCACTGTTACAGTGAATTCTTCTAATATTGTTTTAAAACATCTTCTAGCATGTAGTCTTCTCACTAAAGCTATCCTAAGATTCACTTAAGTCACACAAAGAGACACCGCCCATACACCCTCTCTAGATATGCCTAAACGATCCTTAAGATTACTCATAATGAGACACATACACACCTACAATACACCAACATACAAGGCATACATAATATGACAATCTTCCCTACCAAGGCTATCAAAAGACCTACTTAAGTAAATCAAGAAGATAACGTCCATGATTGACCTCTTCAAGATTACCTAAATAGTCCTTAAGACTTCCTATGTTTAGATCATGTCAAACATAACAAGCAACTTCCCTAACTATAGTCATTCTCAAGACTTTCATAGATAAGACATGAAGAGATCATCCCATATGCCCTCTTCACACTTTAGCTAAGGAATCCTTAAATTACTTTAGATTAGGTACTTATTCATTTACATACTTTCTAACATGAGTCATTAGTTCATTAGTTCATTGAAGAGACATACATCACATAAAGGACATTCAAATAATGGTGTTGGACAAGACCTAGGGACTCTTACTAACATCTTCAAAGCCTATTGTCAATGTCTAGATAGCGTCCCTTACTACCACCTAAACCTTATAGAACTTCTCAAATGCTAATATGTATCCCATATGATGAGAATAGGCAATAACTGACATAGACCATGGTAGCAAAGTATGGAATCCAGAGTTCTATCCTGCTCCAATGAGGTTGTTCTACTTGGGAATGGTAGAACTTAGACACATCCCATGTAGGCACATGGTTAAGGAAATATGAAGGGCTTCTTTGCATTCTAGTCTCACTCTTTAACTAGAACTACTTCCCTTACCATACTCACTCGGTGCTAGCATTAGTTCTCATATATTAATTCACATTAAGGTTTATACAAATGGGTCCCACATCAAGTTCATGACCCAATTACATTTACCCTACAAAAGCAAGGTCCATTAGGGCTATCTCACTATGGCAACAAGAAGCTCATCATGACTTTCCTAAGGATTGATGTGATGCTGTTCCAGCCAATCAAACTTAAGTCCATCATTCATTACATGAAGGATACCATTATGACTTTTGACTTAAAGTTTCATAACCTTACCACTTGATTCAAGGTTTCACATAAAGGACCCTCTTATCATCATTCAAGGTCTCACCTAATATTCATTCATTAAATACTAAGACTCTTTAGGTTCCTTAGTCAAGACATCACATATTCATATTCATATTCATACAAGCATAAGTAAGGGACACAAGTCTACCTAAACAAGATACAACATTACATCAATTTAGCACATATAGCATATCATCTTTTATACACTTAGGAATGACCCTTAACATCATTTATGTCAACCTATTCACTACTTTAACATCATCAACATAACGATTATAGACTCATATAACCAAATTAGGATTAACCATGTAACAACTCTAAGACTACACACTTAACACATAGCCATAGCATAACATGATTACCTAATATCATCAATAGACTAACACATACTTTCACATATAGGTAGATATAATCATACATCACCAAATCAACTACAAAAATATCCATATAACTTCAAGTAGTGCCAACAAGGCCATGATCACCAATATACTTAAAATAACGCCGACAAGGCCACATCAATTCACATAACACCGCCACCATAAGTGTACCAAACCAATCACAACATAATTGAAATCTAAAATAACATTAAATAAGAAGAAATAGGGCAGCATACCACCTCTTCATACGCAACACTTCAAGCCAATACCAAATCATCCAATTCAACCTCACAAGGCCCTTACCCATGGCCATGAACAACAATTCAATACATAAACGATAATAATCAATGAAATCTAAACCAATTCAATATAGATTCAAAAATCTAAGACCAATTAAACATCAATTGAATACAATTCTTATATCATTAGAAAGCCCATAAGAAACTACACATGAATTCATAAACATTAGACTAATATCAAATAACCCATAAATTAGTCAAAAACTATGGTTCATCAATTACATGGATTCATATGTAGATTGAGTTAAAATCATATAAATAACAACAATTCAATCACTATTCAATGATTAAAAACCATTAATGCAAGAACCCATGGTACAATCATGAAATTGGACAATTCAACTTTAGAAAACATCTTTGAAGTGGGCTCCTTGATGAAACGAGTTTCAAGGATCAAAAACCATACCTCAATGAAGCTAATTCTTCAATTTGATGAAGAATCTCCACTCAATTCGTCAGACCAAGCTCTTCCTTGACTTTGGACTTCAATGGAGTCTTTGGGAATTCTTAAGGGATTTTGGGGTTTTGATTTTGAACAATGAAATCTTCCATGTGTTTAAGACTTATATACATACTTAAAATACCCAAAATACCCTTAGGGAATCTCCAATACTCTTATTTGGAAGTGGGGTGAAATTCCTATTTCACCCCTCACTTAACAGTGAGGCTGCGCAGGAAAAACAGTCCACCAACGTTTGGCAGTCGACAGACCGTTTGTCCAGTAACGGACCGTCTTGTCCCTCCGTTTATTTGTTCAAAGACTTGAATGGTTCTCCTCTCTCCCAAGACTATGTCCCTACCAACTTCACCCATCGACGGGGCGTCGATTGGCCCACGAGCCGTTTGATGCCTCCGTCGTTTGGGGCTGCCTGGGATAGTCTTGACACCAAGTTTTGGGTCCTTCCTCAAGGACCCTTGGATGGTCTTTGGGGATGTTTTCTCGGACGTTTTCATCCCAAACATGACCGTATACGAGTTTAGGACCTCTCATATGAATTTCGTCCAAAACGAACATGTAAAACTTGACGAAACATGCCTAGACACATAAGGTCACTTCAAGGCACATCTTTCGAACGTCATGAACGTTGTTGAGCGTTTGACCTCCAAACTTCTCGAAACTTGACACAGTACCTAACCATTTAAACTTATTTAAGAACCTTACAACCTCATGAATCACACATAAACATATAGTACCACATATGAGGCACTTAGGTGACTTAGTCGTCGAACGTCTTGGTCGTCCCTTGACGTTTGACTTCCAATGCACCTAATACTCTAGACACTGCCTCAATACAACATTATAGACCATTTAAGGACCTTAGACCATCATTACCAACATGTTAGGCTCTAGTTACCTCAAGTCATTTTTGAGGTCTTACAATAGCCCTTATACTATTACAATATGCCATATATAGGCTTACAACAAAGTCTCAAAGATAAGGAAAGAACAATTGTCTTAGACATAGTCAACATCATAGCTACAGTAGAAAAATGGCATCATCCTCGGACTTGAGGACTCTCACTAACATGGGAACAAATCCAAGGAGTCTTTACCGGACTTAAAAAGGGGAAATCTTAGGTTTGAAGGGTCTAGGGGTAAAATGGTCTTTTTCCTGGCTAAGGGTAGTATCGTAATTACCCTAAATATGTAATTAATTATTTAATTAATAAGGTGGAAGGGCAATTTGGGGAGAGAGGGTCGAAATTGGGCTCTTGAAGTGAAGTCTTGCTCCACCCGGGTTCGAACCTAGGTGGAAGCAATGAATTAAAGTGATTTTTATTTAAGCTATTGAATTAATGTAATTATTATTATTCATTAGCTGATTTAAAATAAAATAAAAATCAGATTTTTATTAAATAAACAAAACCCTATTGATCAGATTTTTACAAATAAACAAAACCCTATTGACTAAGTCCTAAAACTAGACTCCTAAGCCTCCTACAACTCCCACTCTCTCACGTTTATCTCTCCACTCTCACACTCAATCTCTCTTATTCTTTCTCACGTATTTTCTCTGCCAAAATAAGATATAAAAGCAGAAAAATAAACCAAGTTCTTCACACTTGAAGAACTCACACAAAATCACAAGAAAACAAACGTTAATCGCACACTAGGCTAAGGGAGGTTGTCATTCGAGTGGAGTTGACATTGAGGAGGCTTAGACGTGTTCTTGGGTGAAGTTTTTGGGCAGCAAGTAAAGGGTTTAACGTCAAAAAGGTATGGGTTTTCTTCTCTGTTGGTCCCTTTCCCAAGAGACCCCTTAAGGTTCAGATTATTCAGTCCGAAAACTAGGATTGTTCCCCCTTTGCATGCCCCTGTCACTAGCTCCCAATGAATCGTAGGTTGGGTATGATTGCTGGTAGATTTAGGTGTATGTTATGTTTTCGTGATGAATATGATTATGCTTAAGTACTTGAAATCGTATGAAAGACAACCATGTATTCGAAATTATGTGCAAGTGTGTGCGTGTGCAAGTATGTTACGAGGTTCTCGGGTTAAGGCTCCAAATTTGATAATGTTTTGGTTGTCATTTTACGTGCATAAACCTATGTAAATCGTGATGTTCATTAAAATGAAAGTGTGGCTGATTTGAGTACAAATCTTTTGGCTAAACGAATCTATGAATAATGCACCCCAAAAAGTGTTAAATGATCTATGAATTTCCCTAAGATTTCAAGTGAAAATGTTGGTGAAAATAAGCTAAAAGAATGACTAAATTTCCAGCAAACTTACAAGTTTAGTTTAGGCTAAATGTAGGGGAATAAATCTGGAAATTATTTGAGTGTAAAGGGATGAGGCCACCAGGATTCGAACCTGTGACCTCATCCGTGAATTTGCCTTAAAAACGTGAAAAGGGAAATGGGGTCAAGGGGAATCGATCTTGGGTGTGCTGGCTGAAAAGTAAGGTACAAGAAAATTAATAAAATAAAATGGGAGGCGTGGGAATCGAACCCACGACCTCCAGGCAGCGAGTGGAAGCAAAGGAAAAATAAAAGAAAAGGAATGTGAGGCGTGGGAATCGAACCCACGACCTCAAAGCTATGAAGGAGAGTAAAGGAGAAAGGGAAAATAAAAAGAAAAGAAAGGTGAGGCGTGGGAATCGAACCCACGACCTCAAGGCAGTGAAGGGAGTTAAGGAGAAAAATGAAGATAAAAGAATTGTGAGGCATGGGAATTGAACCCACGACTTCTAGGTAGGCTGCGAAATAAAAGAAAAATAAAGAGAGGCTGTGGGGATTTGATCCCACAACCTCAAGGTCCATGCGAATTGGACAAGGAGAATTAAATTAAAAAAAAATAAAAGGGGCTGTGGGGGTTCGATCCCACAACCCCTCGGCCAAATAAGAGGAGATTCCAAGGAGAAAAATAAGGAGGAAATGTTGATGTTGGGGCTCGATCTAGGGTCCCACTGTCATGTGATTTAAAAATAAAATCAATGAAAAATGTAAGTGTTGTCCAAGGATTCGAACTTGGGTTCCCTTGCCCAAATTCCGTATTGATACAAAAGTCATACGTGAATTAAATGTTCAAGAATAATGCCGCCTACTTAGATCGAAATCGAGATCTTGGCATACATACAAGATGCATAAGTCTTGTACTACATAATCTTAGAAAGATATGAGTCATTTAACGAACTATGAATGAAGCCTCATTGCTTGTATGTATAGACCCATAAGTCTAGCATACGTTTAAAAATAAGTGAACCTAAGATGTATGTAATGTAATGATGTAACCCTAGAAGGGTTAAGTACGAGTGTAAAACACACTAAATGGCCAAGTGCATTGGCATACGATGAAATGATTATTATGTAATGAAATGATGAAACCCTAGAAGGGTTAAGTAAGAGTGTTAAACACACAAATGGCCAAGTACATTGACATATGATGAAATGAACATTCACGTAAAAAGGGGTGAGTAATTATGAAGAGCAAATGTGCTAATGTTAATGAATGTGGTGACAACATGATATGAGGCTAATGTAAAAGATGAGAACAATCTCAAATAAGCCTAAGTAAATGTTACCAAAATGTACTCACCTATGAGAGTGTAAATTAATGAAGAGACCAGTCTATATGAACACTCTAATGAAAGTATTGAGATTAACACACTTAATACTAATGATGAGATGAGAAATCATCTATTGAGCTATGATGTCCTCATACTAGAAGCCAGCTTCCATGACGTATGAGTTGAATGAAATGGAACTTTATACTGAGCACCGATAGACTAGCTATGAGCGGTGATGCCTTCTTTCGGGAAGGGCGGAGGTTCACGTAACTCTCATGAGATGAGACTGTCCGGCATGCTGGGTATGGGTCTCCTTAAATTTCCTAGTCTTCGAACCTATACTGTCAATATAGGGATCTGGCGGGGTTAAATTCCCATGTACGCTAGCATGTTTTGGGTCACCTTGGCCGGTGATTCCACCTCTTTTCGGTGTGGGAGAGACACTGGATTTCATGATGCTCACATGATCTATGTCGGTTAAAGTTAAATTTCCCAATGAATGAATGAGGCCAGCCTCAAATGATGCACATAATGAAATGAACGATAACAAAGGTGTTAGGATAGGATAATCAAGAGGTGAGCTAGACTCAGGTAATGACACTAGGTTATTCTTGATCATTGCACAGCAAACCTGATGAAAGTCTTAAACTACATCCTAGGTATAGCTGGTGTTCACACTAGCCTATGAACGAAATGAAATGAAGTACGTATGAATGAATGAAGCGAACTCTGTGTTTGCTAATGAAGACTCCCTAGTTGAGGTCCCATATATTGAGCCCTCATTTTGGAAAGTCTTAATGTCAAGCCCATGATTCCAAGGTCTCATGGCATATGAATGAATGTTACAAAAGATGTTATGTGCTATATGCAATATGATATGTGCTATGTGTAAGATGTTATGTGCTGTGTGCAATATGATAAGTATGATGATGCATGTTACTCTCATGGCATGACTTTCCTAATCCAAATTTGAAAAGCTCACTAACTTTCCTAATCCAAATTTGGAAAGCTCACTGACTTTCCTAATCCAAATTTGGAAAGTTCACTAACTTTCCTAATCCCGATTTGGCAAGTTCACTGACTTAACTTTCCATAATATGTTGTTAGGAAAGAGCTATTCGTACTCATGCATGTCCTTGGTGTGTACTTGTATATACCCATACTTAGTACAAGTGTGTACTAATCCCATACAACTCTATATTTTTAGGTGCAGGCACAGGTGGACGCTAGAGCTTACAGTTTGACGTTGCAGCTATCAGGACGTGGAGCTTTCATCCAGACTTGGTAGGCCCTCATGCTTTCGAGGATGTCTACCATTATTATCTAGCTTAGATGTAGGCTTTAGCTTGTGGAGCATGTTCCACTAGTGTTTCTTTCCACTTTCATTTCAGACTTTGTATTGGTGCCTTTTGGCAAAAATACGTTTAATGAAATTATGAATTGTTTCTTTCATTTGATTATCTCTATATTAGATGGTTGATTTGTGAACGCCCATGATGTTAAGTTTAAAATGTTAAGCATGAAATAAGAAAACAAAAAGTTCAAATTTTCCACTAAAATTGACCTAGATGAAGTAAGAATTACGTATGTAGGCTTGTCTGCGACCTCTGAGAGGTCAACGACGCTGGTCTCGTCTAGGGTCTAGATTCCGGTCATAACAGGAAGTTAATTGAGCTAGAAAAGGTTGGGTCCAGCCGTGTAGGGCTCTCGAATACGAAGATTTACTCGAAGGAGTCTTTACCGGACTTAAAAAGGGAAAATCTTAGGTTTGGAGGGTCTAGGGGTAAAATGGTCTTTTTCCAGGCTAAGGGTAGTATCGTAATTACCCTAAATATGTTATTAATTATTTAATTAATAAGGTGGAGGGGCATTTTGGGGAGATAGGGCCGAAAATTGGCTCTTAGAGTGAAGTCTTGCTCCACCCGGGTTCGAACCTAGGTGGAAGCAATGAATTAAATTTGTTTTTATTTAAGTTGGTAAATTAATGTAATTAATTAATATTTATTATTTATTGGCTGATTTAAAATAAAAGGGAAATCAGATTTTTTAATATTTAACTAAACCTTATTTGACTAAGTCCTAAACTAGACTCCTAAGCTTAAGATAACTCTCTCCTCTCACGTCTATCTCTCAACACACGTTCAATCTCTCTTCTTTTTCACGTTTTCTCTGCCAAAATAACTTCAAGAACAGAAAGATAAACCAAGTTCTTCACACTTGAAGACCTCACCACGAAAGATAAAAAAAAAATCAATCACGTAGGCAAAGAGAAGGTTGTCCGTCGAGTTTGGTGTTGAAATTTCGGTGTTGGACGTGTGTTTGGAGGAGTTCTTTGGGAAGCAAGTCGAGGTTTGAACGTCAAAAAGGTATGGGTTCTCTTCTCTCTTTGTCCCTTTCCCAAGAGACCCCTAAGGTTCAGACGAATCTATTCCGAAAACTAGGGTTGTTCCCCGTTGCATGTCCCTGTCACTAGCTCCCATTGAATCATAGGTTGGTTATGTTTGCTAGTAGAAAATTAGGGATGAAACGTGTTTTCATGATGATTATGTGATTATATGTATGTTCGGAATTATGTGACTTATGTTGATGTTTTCCAAAAATGTAACTACGTGTGTTTGGGTGTGTTCCCGTGGCTATTGGTCACGGTTTAGGACTTGAAATGGCATGTTAGTTCTTTGTATTTCATGTACACATGTTTATGTAAATCGTGATGTTCATATGAGATGAAATGTGGCTGATTTGAGTTATAATCTCTTGGCTAAACGAATCTATGAAAATGCACCTAAAACGTTCTAAATGCACTATGAAATTCCCCTAAGAACTAACGTGTAATGTAATGAAAAAGAAGCTGAAAATATAACTCAAATTTCCAGCACCTTGTTGATTAATTTCAGCCAAGTTAAGTGGTTTAAAATGTCATGAAAAGTGAAGAAAACAAGTGAGGTCACTAAGGGTCGAACCCGTGACCTCACCACGTTAAAAGTTGTGAAAATAATGAAGTGAAAAACAATGTGGTAAGGGAAATCGAACCGTGGTCTTGGCTGGAAAATAAGCTATGAAAATAAGAAATGAGAGGAGTGGGATTCGAACCCACAACCTCTCGGTCAAAACTTAAGGAAAAATGAAAAGAAAATAATTGTGAGGCGTGGGAATCGAACCCACGACCTCTAGACGAAAAAGGAGAATTAAAAGAAAAATAAAGTGAGGCTGTGGGGGTTCGATCCCACACCCTCATGGTCAACTCAAAAAAAAGTCAAGGAAAAATAAATTAAAATAAAATGAGGCTATGGGGGTTCGATCCCACAACCCCTCGGCCAAGAAAGTGAGATTTCAAAGAAAAGAAATTAAAAGAAAACGAAGGTGTTGGGGCTCGATCTTGGGTCCCCAAGCCGTGTGGACCAAAATAAAATAAATGAAAAATTTAAGTGTTTTCCAAGGGATTTGAAATCGGGTTCCCTTGCCCAAATTCCGTATTGATACATAAGTCATACGTGAATTAAATTTTCAAGAATAATGCCCCCTACTTTGATCGAATATAGATCTTGGCATACATACAAGATGCATAAGTCTTGTACCACATAATCTTAGGAAGATATGAATCACTTAAACGAACTATGAATGAAGCCTCATGACTTGTATGTATAGACCCATAAGTCTAGCATACGTTTAAAAATAAGTGACCCTAAGATGTATGTAATGAAATGATGTAACCCTAGAAGGTTAAGTACGAATGTATAACATATTAAATGGCCAAGTGCATTGGCATACGATGAAATGAATATTATATAATGAAATGATGAAACCCTAGAAGGGTTAAGTAAGAGTGTGAAACACACAAATGGCCAAGTACATTGGCATATGATGAAATGAACATTCACGTAAAAAAAAAGGGGTGAGTAATTATGAAGAGCAAATGTGCTAATGTTAATGAATGTGGTGACAATATGATAAGAGGCTAATGTGAAAGATGAGAGCAATCTCAAATGAGCCTAAGTAAATGTTACCAAAACGTACTCACCTATGAGAGTGTAAAGTTAATAAAGAGACCATTCTCTATGAACACTCTAATGAAATTATTGAGAATAAGGTATACTTAATACTAATGATGAGATGAGAAATCATCTATTGAGCTATGATGTCCTCATACTAGAAGCCAGCTTCCATGACGTATGAGTTGAATGAAATGGAACTTTATACTGAGCACCGATAGACTAGCTATGAGCGGTGATGCCTTCTTTCGGGAAGGGCGGAGGTTCACGTAACTCTCATGAGATGAGACTGTCCGGCATGCTCGTTATGGGTCTCCTTAAATCTCCTAGTCTTCGAACCTATACTGTCAATATAGGGATCTGGCGGGGTTAAATTCCCATGTACGATAGCATGTTTTGGGTCACTTTGGCCGGTGATTCCACCTCTTTTCGGTGTGGGGGAGACACTGGATTTCATGATGCTCACATGATCTATGTCAGTTAAAGTTAAAGTTCCCAATGAATGAATGAGGCCAGCCTCAAATGATGCACATAATGAAATGAATGACACCAAAGGTGTTAGGATAGGATGATCAAGAGGTGAGTTAGACTCAAGCAATGACATTAGGTCATTCTTAGTCATTGCACAGCAAACCCGATGAAAGTCTTAAACTACATCCTAGGTATAGCTGGTGTTCACACTAGCCTATGAACGAAATGAAATGAAGTACGTATGAATGAATGAAGCGAACTCTGTGTTTGCTAATGAAGACTCCCTAGTTGAGGTCCCATATATTGATCCCTCATTTTGGAAAGTCTTAATGTCAACTCCATGATTCCAAGGTCTCATGGCATATGAATGAATGTTACAAAAGATGCTATGTGCTATATGCAATATGATATGTGCTATGTGTAAGATGTTATGTGCTGTGTGCAATATGATAAGTATGATGATGCATGTTACTCTCATGGCATGACTTTCCTAATCCAAATTTGAAAAGCTCACTAACTTTCCTAATCCAAATTTGGAAAGCTCACTGACTTTCCTAATCCAAATTTGGAAAGCTCACTGACTCTGTGTTTGCTAATGAAGACTCCCTAGTTGAGGTCCCATATGTTGAGCCCTCATTTTGGGAAGTCTTAATGAGAAGTCCATGATTCCAAGGTCTCATGGCATATGAATGAATGATATGAAAGATGTTCTGTGCTATATGCAGTATGATATGTGCTATGTGTAAGATGTTATGTGCTGTGTGCAATATGATAAGTATGATAATGCATGTTACTCTCATGGCATGACTTTCCTAATCCAAATTTTGAAGGCTCAATAACTTTCCTAATCCAAATTTGGAAAGCTCACTAACTTTCCTAATTCCAATTTGGCAAGTCCACTGACTTGACTTTCCATAATCATGTTGTTAGGAAAGAGCTATTCTTACTCATGCATGTCCTTGGTGTGTGCTTGCATATACCCATACTTAGTACAAGTGTGTACTAATCCCATACAACTCTATATTTTTAGGTGCAGGCACAGGTGGACGCTAGAGCTTACAGGTTGACGTTGCAACTATCCGGACGTGGAGCTTTCATCCGGACTTGGTAGGCCCTCATGCTTTCGAGGATGTCTACCGTTACTATCTAGCTTAGATGTAGGCTTTAGCTAGTGGAGTATGTTCCACTAGTGTGTCTTTCCGTTTTTATTTCAGACATTGTATTGGTGCCATTTTGGCAATTATACATTTAATGCAGTATTGAACTATTTCTTTCAATTGATAATCTTAATGTTAGATGGTTGATTGTGAACATTATGAATGTAAGTAGAATGACCTTTATGCATGATAAGAAACAAAAAGTTTCAAATTTTCCGCTAAATTTAACCTAGATGAAGTAAGAATGACATAAGTAGGCTTGTCTGCGACCTCTGATAGGTCAACGGCGCCGGTATCGTCTGTGGTCTAAATTCTAGTCATGACAGGTTCTGGACTCGAAGTAGAGTGGAGGATCATCCTGGTGAAATCTCTCTGTTTGCTAGCCATGGTGCTAGCATGTGGGTTTTTCCTGGGAGCACCCTCTTTAGTGGCCTGGGTTGTGATAGCCTGTGCATGAGCAGTGATGGCTTGGGCCATCTGCACCAGTGCTTCTCTCACTTCTCCATCCGTTAACGCAGCTGGGTTGACAGACACTTGCACTCCAGCAACTGGGGCTTGAGGAGGAGCTTGGTTTCCCCCAGCAGCTGCTTCTCCAACTCTCCTGCCTGCATTTCTTCTTGTGTTCATTTTTCTACACGCACACACAAGAAGGAAGTTAGATGCTAGAATGACACAAAATGTCAAAACTCTACACAACATGATAAAAAGTAGAAGAAGGGAAGATTCTTAACATCACTAAGTCTCTAAGTCATGGTTGTGGTACAGTTCACAACCATAAGCTAGAAAATACGCAACATGGTTATTCTTATCCTTAGTTCCTAGGTAATTTAACCTCATGCTCTGATACCAAGTTTGTCACACCCAGGTCCTAGACCCTAGATGAGACCGGCGTCGTTAACCTCTCAGAGGTCGCAGACAAGCCTCTTCTTAGCTTTTATCACAATCATACATTTAAATTTAGGGGAAAATTTAAAACTACTGAAGTGTACTTAGACTTCATATAATTCTTGAATAAGAGTGATATACTAACAACTCAAAATAAACAACCATCTATTAACAGATTGAACAATTAAAATGAAGAATTCATAATATCATTAATAGTTGCCAAACCGACCTTAATACAAAAGCTTGAACAAATGTTTGAAAGGAAATGCTAGGGACAACATCCACTAGCTATGTCTAATCTACTAAAGCTAGAAAATAAAGCATAGGCATCCTCGAACTCAAGAGGACCTACCAAAGTGTGGAGGTACCAGTCTAAACAGCTTCAACTGATCTTCAATCTTCTTCAAGGACTTGAACCTATAAAAATAGTAATTGTATATGGGTTAGTACACACTTGTACTAAGTATGGGTGTATGCACATAAACACATAAGGACTATGCATGATCAAGGAAAGCTCTTCCTATAGCAACATACCATTTTTTTGGAAAGTGAAGTCACTTCACTTTCCTAATTCGTTATTTATGAATCATGCTATGAATATGACGTATTTTCATGAATTTAAAGCACACAACTCATTTATATATGAACATAAGACCTTGGAATCATGAACATAATTTTAGAATAACTCAAGCAAAATTTAATATTTTTGCTCCCCTTAGGCCGAGAGCTCCCTCTCCCATAAGACCTTTGATCTCATGTTCACTTTGAACATGCTAGTTTGACTTAGGATATTCTTTTAAGACTTCCATTGGGTTCTTTCTGTGCAATGACTAATAATGACACATCATTACTTAGTCTAACCTCACCCTTTGGTCATCCTATCCGAACACCCCTCATCTTCCTAGTTCTTTCTTTATTTCTTTCTTACTTTCTTAAAGAAATCTTTATCATTTAACCAACATAGATCATGTGAGATCACATGAAATCCAGTGTCTGCCCCACACTGAAAAGAGGTGGTTCACCGGCCAAAGTGAAATCGAATATTTCCTAGATTTCTTAGGTGGATCCACTAGCTAGTAACCTATGCTGGCGACATAGTTCAAAGACTAGGAGAATTTGGAGACCTTTATCCACCTTGGTGGTAGTCTCATCTCATGAGGCTTACATGTGTTTGCACAAGCTCATTACTAGTCTATCGGTGCTTAGCTCAATTTATTATACTTTACAACTTTTAGAGTTGACCCATACACTATGGAAGCTTTCTTCTAGTATGAGGTATACTTAGCTCAATGGATGACTTGTCATCCCTTTCTATACTTGATGAATGTGAACTTAAATCTTACATTATCATCATGGTGTTAATGAGACTTGTCTCACGATTTTTTATCACCCTCTTATGTGAGTATCTTTAACATAATTGCTGAGGTGCAAGTGATACTTGTCTCACTTCCTTTAACACACCATTCTAGGTAAATTTCATAACTCATAAACTTTTAGTTATTTCATTACTCACCTTATCTTGTTCAATGTTATTTGGTAGTCTTGTACCATTCTTTATGAAAGTTATAAGGACTTATTCAATGTGCTACTATGTTCACAAGTTCATTTAGATAGGGTATGTTGGGACTTGTCCCAATCATTGGCATACCCTAGGTTATGAGTTCATTGAGTTACATCTTGTCAAGTCAATCTTTAACATGTATTTGGCCTTACAAGAAACATCATAATTTACATTGGCCATATAAGATTGGTATAACTTAGTCATTGGCCAATTCTATTACATATTTTGGAAATAATATTGCTTGCCAATTTATTGGCATAAACAAAACTTTCACTAAACACTTGTCATGATATTATCACTAGCCAAGTCAATTAACTTCATGTATATACTATAGTAATCTCATCATTTTAAGCAAGCCAACTTTTAACATTTGATTAGCTTATAAGAACAATTCAGCGCTTAGTTTGGCCAAGCTATAAAGTTGATTTGGCATTGAAGATTCATTAACTAGCTTTGATTCTCATTCTTTTTTCTTCTTGGAAACATTGCATTCCAAACGCTTACAAAAATATCTATTGTAAACACATACAATAATAAAAACCTTCATTCCTTTCAACAATAAACTGAATTTCATAAACGACTTATAACAATTCCATCTTCTCACGATTTATAACAATTTCATCTTCTCGAACACAATTAGGCATTACAACATTTCTTATCTCATGGAAATGATACTCTAATCATACGGATCTAACCTATAGGTCTCATTCGACATTATCAAATCACAGAAACCTACACATAATGATCAGTTAGAAATACATACCAACAACATGCTGGAGATTTACATTATATATACTACTAGAATCGGAAATAGGGATAACTAGGGAGATGAACATTTGACAATTTCATTGGGAACAACCCTAGTTTCGGTTTTCTTGAATTCAAAACGTTTGAAAAGCCTCATGGGGAAAGGAATCCAAGAGAGAAACCCATACCTTACTTTAGAATTGAATCTATGAAAATCACCCTGTTCTTTGCACGAAAATCTTGAAGAATTGCCTTTGCCTAAGGAGAACCGAGAGTATTTTTCTGTTTTTCTTACGTTTGCTCACAGTTTTTCAGTCGTGAGTTTCTACTAGATAAACGTGAGTCTAAGTCTTAGGAACTGAATATTGACTAATTCAACTTAGGCTAATTAACTTAATAATCAATTAGCTAATTACCAAAATGCCCTTCCTGAATTGACTAAAATAGGAGAGCATTTGACTTAGCCAAATTCTGAAAAATTTATTAAGGGTCTCGGATTTGACCATGAATTTAAATTAATTAATTAAGTTGCTAATTTAATTAATTAAGTGATCTAGGGTAATTACTAAAGTATCCCTAAGTCACTAGGACCATAACCAACCCCTTTGGACCATCCCAGGTTAGGTACTAGGATGTTTCTTTAGTTAGCTACTCGGCTAGTGTCACCCGGTTAGGTCTTAGGATTTCGGGCACACTAGTTAGTTCATTTTAGTTAGTCCTAGGTTAGTTATCTAGTTAGGTAAGTTAGTCAGAGCCTAGGATTAGTTAGGAAGCTCGGCCCTACATGGCTTGACCCGACGCGTGCCTGCCCCCTAACCGCCCTAACCGAATCGTTGGGCTTGGTCGCTTGGTCTCTCGGCCGGTAGCACATGTGTTGCCGTGCACTTTACTAACCGTGCACTCTATAGTTGCACTTGGAAAGTTCATTTCTTGTCCCAAGAATCCTCACTATGTCCTTGGGCACTACTTAATCTACATGATCAGTTTAAATGATCATGTGCTATGGTACCTAGGTTTGACACTTGGATTCCTCGTACCTAATGTGTGTAAGCGAAGAAATTAAGAATTTTAGCTTAGGGTCTTCATTGTAGGTACAATTCCTAAACAAGCTTGGATTGGAGCATTTGAACATCAAAGTGTATATTAAGTTACTTGTTAATACATAGAAATTGGCTAACACCCTTAAGCCAATATTCTCTAACATGCCCAATATTACTCAATATTGGGCATTGGGATGCCTACGTACCCCAATACATATTCTTAAAATCTAATAGACTCTTCACTAGACAAGTACATTTTCTGGAATGTTACAATGAATTCACCAAGGGTTCAAGCTGGGATTAAGGGTTCTAACATAAGGTATGTGAAGCTTATTCATTCATGGATTCTTCCATCCATGATGCCCCTAGTTTTCCTTCAATTGTGAATCCAAAGAACCCCAATCTAGTGAGGGTTGTGATTGCATTGTTGGTAAGGTGTGTTTGTGATCCCAATAGAGTGGGTAACATTCACTTATGTTCATGTGATGATTATGTACTGTTTTCATGATGTTTTCATGGTGAATTATAGAAATTTAACTTGAAGGTGATCATGGTGATCTTAGGCCATTAGAGGCTAGATGAAGGTTTTATGTTGATCTTCTTAACTCTATTGTATTCTATACTATTTGATCATGATTGAATCACCTAGATATGAATTGAACTAGGTCTAATTGATTAAGAATGATCTTGACCTAGGAAGTTGGAATTGAACCTATGTGATCATGTAAGATTAGAATTGCCTTCTAATGATCTAATTGAATATATTAACATAAGATTAAGTATGAATCATGAGGGACTAAATGTAGTAGTCATTTGTAGGGCTTATGGCCATTGTTGCTAGGGCTTTGGGGGTAAAGTAATGATGAGGAAAGTAAGTTCTCACAATAGATGAACCCTAGGTTGACTTAAGAACCTAAAATGAATCAACGCATGGTAGTCTAAGATTAGCTTGAAGATGAGTTGTATGGTCACTTTTTGTTTTGTAGACTTGGTGAGACAACACCAAGGACATGGTAGCTTGAGTTGAAATACTCATGGCTGCTTGAGAAGGAGGAAGTAAGATCTCTCATGTTTAGCTTGGTTATGTGTTGCAAGGATGTTTGATCATGGTAGCTTGGGAATGGTGGTTCTCATGTTAGCTTGGGATGGAGGAAACAAGCTCTCCCACGAGGGATACTTGATCATGTTAGCTTGACTTGGTTTGCCAAAACCATTTCATGGTAGCTTTAGGAGAAAGGCCTATACTATCCTAATGGCAGCTTGATTTTCATGTAAGGTGTATTTCATGGAATAGCTTGCGATTAGTTTCTCATGGTAGCTTACAGTTGACGATTCATGTTCTCCTATGATTAGCTTGCATCCACATGATTGGTTGCATGGTGGTTAGGATGGTTGTATACTTTCTTTAGTTAGCTTGGTTAGTATGTTAAGATACTTTCCATGGTATTAGGTCTATTATGATAGTAAGTTGAGCTTAATAGACAAGAATTGTAATATCTCAAATGTGATTTAGGTGTAGCTAGAGGCTAATAAGAGTGTCATGAGGTCCTAAAATGATCAGTCATGGTGTTAATAGTCAGTATATAGAGTTTGATAGAGTTTGGAGGTGAAACGTCAAAGAACGTCTGGTGATGTTTGAAAGTTAGCCTTGAGATGTGCTAGCATGCCTTAGTATGTTTCATGAGGTTTTATGTAGTGTTTGGAGCTCAAATTGATAGGGAAGGTTCCTAACATCTATATGGACACATTTAGGGTGGTAAAACACCCCAAGGACACACCTAGGGGTCCTTGAAGAGGACCCATCATACGAGAAAAGCTGTAAAAAACCAATGCCAACAAACGAGGGGCATCAACGGACCGTAGGTCCATCGATGGGGGATGTTGGTTTACACTTAATTTCTTGATCTAAGCACCCAAATTATGACTCTCTGACCAAGACTACTGACCTGCAGGATGGACCGTCATCCAACCAAGGGTCGGTCGATACCCTCCGTCGATGGGCCTGCAGTTTTCCCCCAACTTAATATTAAGTGAAGGGGTGAATTGGGAAATTCACCCCACGTCCAAATAATTATATGGGCAGTTATTTTAGGTAGTCTTATGTATTATATGACTATTTAAATGATAAAATACCCCCATAAACTTTAGACTCCAAATCAAAATCTCTCTCTCACATTAGAACTCTCAAGAACACTATTGTAGAAGAAGAAGAATTGGGAGCAGAAGCTTAGGACGAATTGACCAAGGGTTCAAGCTAGGATTAAGGCTTTAATCTAAGGTATTTGAATCTTATTAATTCATGGATTCTTTCATCCATGAATCCCCCCTAGTTTTCCTTCAATTATGAATCCAAAGAACCCCAATTTAAAGAGGGTTGTGATTGCATTGTGGGTAAGAATTGATTGTGATTCAAATCTAGTGGGTGGAATTCAATGATGTTTATATGATTATTATTGACTATTTTTATGGAGTTTTCATGGTGAATTATAGTAATTGAATTTTAAGGTGATCATGGTGATCTAAAGCCATTAGAGAGTTGATGAAGGTTTTGTGTTGATTCTTCTTAACTTGATTGTATTCTATATTAATTGATCATGATCGAATCACCTATATATGAATTGAACTATATTTGATGAATTAAGATTGGTCTTGATTGGATTGAACCCTAAATAATGAATTATGACTATATTCACCTAGTATTGAAGAATGTGAGAAGAAAGCTAAGGCTAGAAGACTCTATAATCTACCTATGAATGAAGATATAATGAACTGATGAATAATGAACCTTAGGATGGTTGAGTTTTCTGTAGATTTAGGATGATTGATTGAAAGTGATAGAATTCACTTGATCATGGAGAGATTGTCAAGGACATCCCTACATGAGAGAAGGTTGAGCAAGGCTTGACAAGTAAACCTTGGAGTATATGCTTGACTCCAAGTGGATATGCAAAGTGAGACGGATGTTCTAGCAAGGGTCCGGACTCCAAGTAGAAAGGAGAGCCACACCTAGTAGTTGTGATGACTATCGAAGTAGGTCTCATGAGGCGGGATTCCTTCACGTAGTAGAGTCAAGGTATCCTAGTAGATATCTCCATATCCTATGAACTTAGACATGCTTGAGAAACATCTCGTAGTGTCCACAAGCAATGAATGAACTTAGACATGCCCAAGGGGTATCTCGTAGTGTTCATTGTGTGTGAATGAACTTAGATATGCCCAAGGGGTATCTCGTAGTGTTCATGATTATTAAGGGATCAAGACATACCTTAACAAGTATCTCATACGATCCATATGATTAAGGAACTGAGACATGCTTAAAGAATTATCTCATAGTGTTCAAGAGATAAAGATAAGGGCTAGGCTCCAAAGTAAGAAGTAATAGAAAAGTATCCAAAAGTAGTACCTTGCATGAATGGTGTTATGAGGCATCAAAAGTGCATTGCACAAGGTATAACCTGGGGTCATTAAAGAAGAGGAGATTGAAGATAGGATTGGACTAGAGTTGCCTTTCCTAGTAAAGTAGACTAAAGATGAGAGAATCTTAATAAATGAAGTTAAGAGATGGTAAGGCTATGGAGGGTGAACATGTTAAGGATAACTTCAAGAAAGTCTTAGTATATGGGGTAGTATGGGCTGCCTTATATACATTGCACAAGCATGTTTTGAGAAAATCATAAGAGTATAGTACTCTTTAGTATGAAGTAGGGCTACAAGAGACTTGATGAAGTAAGATAGGGTGACTTCAAGATATGCTTAGTGTGTGAGGTAGTATGGGATGCTTCACATGCATTGCACAAGTATGATTTGAGTTGTACTAGGGGCATAGTGCTCATATGACATGATGAACTTAGGTCTTAATTATGAAAGTGGGCTATGATCAAGAATGACCAAAAAGACATACTTAGATTTGGTAGTAGTATGAGATGTTACCTTGGTCCTTGCACTAGTATACTTGGAGGTAGCTTTTGAGGTAGTTCACTTGAATAAGAAGGACAACTAAGTAAGTATGAACTTTATGTACTTTATGATGCTTTAATATGCTTATGATATACATGTAATGCTTATGTCTTTATCTCTTATGATTATGTCTATTGTTGACTAACCCTTTGAATATCTTATGTTGGTGTGATAGTTTCCATACTTAGTACATATCGTACTAACGCATATTTCCTACATGTTGTCCATGTAGGGTCTTGAGGATATCAATTGGCTTTCAAGGGTAGAGTTTCAAGGCTTCTAAGGATAGAAGATTGTGAGTCCTCATAGCGTCGGAGGGCATCACTACTATGTTGTCTTTTATGTTCTTTTCATGTTTTAGACTTTTATGGGCTCTGACCCAAGACTATTGTACTCATGATGTCATAGATGGTTTTTGAGACATATGTTAGACGTTTTATGAAATGATTTCTATATTATGTTTTGAAAGAAAAGTTTTTAATTCCATGCTACCTTTCGTATATATGCAATGAAAGATGTCTATGAGGCTTGTACAAGACCTCTAAGAGGTCAAGTACGCCGTTTTGCGATCTAAGAATGCCCTAACTTCAAGGGTGTACATGCGGGTCATGAGAATAATGCAAGACAAGTTAGCTTGGAGTAGGATAGTCTAGAGGAGTACTTAGAGTTGATGGTAGTATGGGATGCTACCTATGACATGACCACTACATGATATATGTTTAGCTTGGAAAGTGCTATAGTTGCCTTCCATGACATTATTGAAATAAGATGATGGTCCCTTGTCAATAATGAAGTAGGTCTATTAGATGACTCCTAAGATGACATGAAACAAGATAGGGTGACTTCAAGATAAGCTTAGTGTGTGAGGTAGTATGGGCTGCTTCACATGCATTGCACAAGTATGCTTTGAGGTGGCCTAGGGTCATAGTGCTCATATGATATGATAGACTTAGGTCTTAATTATGAAAGTGGACTATGATCAGGAATGACCAAAGAGATGTACATAACTTTGGTAGTAGTATGGGATGCTACCTTAGCCTTGAACTAGTTTACTTGGAGGTGGCTTGTGAGGTAGTTCATTTGAGTAAGAAGGACAATGATTTAATTATGAACTCTTATATGCTTATGATGTTTTATTATGCTCATGTTATTCATGTTATGCTTACGTATTTATATCTTATGATTATGTCTATCGTTGACTAACCCTTTGAGATATCTTATGTTTGGTATGATAGTTTCCATACTTAGTACTTATCGTAGTAACACATATTGCCTACATGGTGTCCATGTAAGGTCTTGTGGATATTGAGTTGCTTTCAAGGGTATAGTTTCCAAGGCTTGCGAGGAAAGAAGATTTGTGAGTCCTCATAGAATCCGAGGACATCACTACTACGTTGTCTCTTATATTCTTTTCATGTTTAGACTTTTATGGGTTGTGACCCAAGACTATTGTACTCATGATGTCATAGATGGTTTTTGAGACATATGTTAGACTTTTATGAAATGACTTCAACATTATATTTTTAAAGAAAAAGTTTTATTTCCATGTACCTTTCGTATATATGCAATGAATGATGTCTAAGGGCTAGTACTAGACCTTCGAGAGGTCAAGTGCGCTGCATTGCGATTCGAGAATACCATATCTTCTAGGGTATACTCTCGGGTCATGAAAAACATGGTATCAGAGCATAATATTATGAAATGCTCTTAGGATGTCTTAAAACCACGTCTAGTAGAATCCTATTCATCGGTGTGAGTCGCGATACACCTATGAGTAGGAGGCTATGGGATGCTTAGGAAAGTTCCACTTCTTCATTATTCAAGTCGTGCCATAGATCTATAGGCTCTCTCTCTTATCCCTTATCCGATGGTCTTTAGGATGTCATTATTATAATGATTATGCTACAAGGAGTTAGGGAGAAAGGTTGGTTTAAATGCCAATTATGGCTAAGTGACTTGATAGAGTTGAGATTTTGGGATGTGATGTTGTTTTTAGTATGAATGGGTTGATGTGTGGTTATGTTAATGTTGGTAGAAGGCCATGATGTGTTTTGAGGTATGTTGATAGAATTGGTGGAATAGAGTGTTTGAGTACTACCTAAAAGAGGTGAGTAAATAGACTCCTCTAAGAAGGGTGGAAGTATAATTAACCATGGTTTAATAGTCACCTTGGGTGAAAGATGTGAATTTTAGGTGATGTTTAGAAAGGAGTTAGCATAGGCTTGCTCCAAATGGGGAATGAGGTTATTATGTATCCTTGGTGTGAAAAAGCTAGAAGTGCTAGAGATTGTCACCTTGAGTGGTGTAGTTACTATGAGAAGTTTAGTTTCGATTGCTAGGCTCATGTAAGATTATAGATGGTGCCTAGTGAGATTGCCCTAAGGCTAGGATACTAAGAAGAGAAGTCAAACAAGTTGCTTCTAGTAATGTGGAAAGTGTTCCTAAAGCAAAGAATAGGTTCTATGCTCTCCAATCCAAGGGTGATCAAGAATGATCTCCTTATATCCCTTTCCGGTATGTGTTTCTTTAATGATTTATGAAAGTTTCTAGAATTTTTATGATTATGATTTACTTTGGTGATTTTGATGTTTTCTAATGATGAGGAATTAATGTTAGAAAGACATTTGTGGCTTGTTCCCAAGTGGGGGATAAGGAGCCCTTTTCATATGTCTTTATATGATTATGTGTAGTTATAATTATCTTGGAATTGAATTGTTTTCCTGATTTGGGTATGTGAATTTAGGTATAATGCATATACGATGGGCTGCTAGTCTAGAATAGGTCCTTTAATGAAGTGATTAAGAAGGTGTCATTCCAGGACGAATGTTTCCCAAGTGGGGGATATTGTGAGGACCCAAAATGAATTAGGTCGAAATAGAGCCTAACATGTATGTCATGAGGTTTTAAGGTTCTAAAATGATCAATTATGGTGTTTGTCACATCCAAGGAGAACCCCCTATAAGTAACCGGTGTCGTCGTCCTCGAAGAGGACTAGGACTAGCCTCTTAGCATTCGTCATTACATTTCATAAGTTAAATTAGCGGAAAATTTAAAACTTTTCTTTACTTCTACATTGAGGTTTACATAGACCTCTACATACAAAAAATATTTATATCGAGTATACATAGACCCTTCGTATAGGAAGATTACTTAGTCTTCTACTTTTATTGCACATAGATATAAAAAATATAACGTAGTCTCAAATAGACGTCTCATCTCATAACCATCTAACACGAGTATAACAAATTGGGCCTAGCCCATAAATCAATACAATAAGACCTTATATAGGCCATACAATGTTTAGTACTCAAATGAAAAGGAAGGAACAGAAGAGTCTTAAAACTAGAACAACATCACAAGCTTGTTAGTGGCATTGCCCTCGAAAAGTGAAGACCTACCCAACTGGGATGACTGAGAATTCCAAGTCTTCTTCAAAGTCATCTCAAAGCCCTTCAACGACCGGAACGAAAAATGTTGGGGAAAAAGGAAGAAATGGGGTTAGTACACCACTTGTACTAAGTATGAGACCACATGCACACATATCATGAAATCATGCTCAAAAGAGAAATTTCATTAAAACATGCTATTTTACATTAAGAAAGTCTTATGCACACTCAAGAAGACCATACCAATAAATAAGACATATTCATCAAGCCATAGACATGTACATCACAAGACCAACAATGCTAAGTCTAGTCAAGTCAACCTTCATATCATATATTGAACTCGTAGCCAATCAACTTTATCATCAAGTTATAACTTCAATAAACATGAATAAGAGTACATTTCAACATGCTCAAAGAAAGACCGTTATTTATGACCCTCTTTAAGTCAACTTGTGCAATGATAGCAAAGCCCCATAATCTTACTTAATCAAGCAAACCTATCAAGAACCATAACCAATTTCCAACTTCACATAACATAACATTAAGAGTACATAATATCATACTTTAGCAATAGAGACCAAATACATGTTCATGAGAGAAATCAACATCACATCGTGTCCTTAACATGTAAGATCATCATAAACATATCATTTACATTTATAAGCATATACATACATAAGAACATCCTTTTAAGATTTCCCTCAAGGCTAACTAGTGCAATGTCTAGATAGAGTCCCATGCCCCTACCTAGACTAAGCTAAACCCTCTAGGTCATCTTAGTTAGAGTTCAATCCTTTAATTCATTTTACCTTTTGGGAACATCTTGCCTTAACCGACATAGACCACATGAGCTAATGTGGAATCCGGTGTCATGGAACCCTACACCAAAAGAAGGCGGACTACTTGCCAAGGTAGTACCAAAATATTAACATAGCAACTACGTGGATCCATTAGCTAGTATTTCTATGGGGGAAACATAGTTCAAGAACTAGGAGATATAGTTGGGACACTCTTTATTCTACATGCATTATAGTCTCCAATCACAAGAGTACATTAGTGATACTACCTTCCCTATGTGGGAAGGGACACTCCTCACTCTAGTTCACTCGGTGCTAAGATAGAGTCCCTTTTTTAAATGTCTTTAATACCTTTATTAATCATCATATCTTAATGTAGGTCATAGGGTCTATCCCTTGTATAAACATCATCATCATAGCTCAATAAGAATTGCATGATTATATCCTTTCATGGCAACCCTCATATGTGAGATTAGCATATCATCATCATCACGTCATTATAAGGCACATAGGCCATTCATAATCAACCTTATATCATTTCATCTTAAGCATAATCTCACGTCACATAGTCAAGACTTCAATTCAACATCATACCAATGCCTACTTAGGCTATTCATAAGACATACTTCAATTGAACTACATCATCAATCACAAGCCATCATAATTGAAGTAAAGGAAGCCATCATTATGGTCTTACCATCAACCAACCAATTACATCCAATAATAGGTGTAGTAACATCAATCAATAGTGATTAACACAAGAACTAGGTCAATTACATCATCACTATCCCAATTAACTTTAATTCATAACCTAGGGTTAGGGGAGAATGGTCAACATGAATTATTCAAGAATTAGATCGAATCTCATCAACACATTGCCCTAATTAATCCATAAATACTTTAGAATAGATAAAACCAATCTAACAATCAATACATTCTTCAATTCCCATCAATTCATAACCAAGATCCAAAATCTGGGGGAATTGGAGAAAGGGACATGATTTATATGAAATTTCATCAATTAACATCGATTAAACAACAATCTACACTTAATTAGTCATAGGCAACCACAATTTATCATCAATTTGAAGTTTAGAAGGAAACCCATTAGAATTGGAAAACCCCATGGAATTAGGTAATTTAGAAATTAACTTTGAAAGGACCTCTTAGGGAAAGGAATCCCAAGAGTGAAGAACCCATACCTTAATGATGATTAATCCACGAAATTGAAGTGAAATCCTAGAGAAATTGACCTTCTTCTTCAAGCTTTCTTCCTTCTTCAATGGAGGAATTGGAGAGAGAGAAAGTAGAGAGAGATGAGAGCTTTTGGGTTTGTTTTGGGAATTGGGTTTGGAGTGAGTTAAAAATGTCTTAAAACTAATCCTAAGTCAATATATAGTCACCCCCTAAATTACCCAAAACACCCCTCACTTAAATTGGTCTTTTTGTGAAGTCAAAATGCCAAAAATACGATTTTACCGAATGTGGGAAGTGGCTCCGCGACGCGAGGCTAATTCTCATTTTTATTTTTGAAAAAGTGATTTGAGGCAGTAAGGTCCGTGTGGGCTGCGCGTCGCGCAGCATCCCTTTGGATCTTGAGCCACGTAGGCTACTTTGGCAGCCTGCCCACCCATGTTGGGGTCCTCCTCAAGGACCCCTCAGGTGGTTCTTGGGGCGTCGTTATTGGATGTTTAGACTCTATATACTACACTCTACCTATCCCAAGTATTTTTACAAGTTTTAGACTCATTTGACACTCCAAAACCTTCACCAAACTTAGCGACGTCAACTAGTTCAATTTAAACTAGTTTCCGGACGTCATGGACGTGTCTTGACCTCTTGGCTCTAAAACTTCTCGGATGAATTATAAATATTATTTTAGGTCTTAAAATAGTATAAACAACATTAAATAAACTTGTGAGGCTCTACTTAGTCCTTGACTTTTTGGAGTGTTACATTATTCCCCCTTAGGAACATTCGTCCCCGAATGACAATAAACGTTTTTTTTAAAAGAGAAAGGATAGACTCAAGACTAGCAGCCCAACAAACAATATACAATATCCACATGAGTTACAACTCAAGGAGTGTTTCGCAACTCCAATTAACACATAATCATGGCATTTACAAAAGTAACCCAAAACATTAACTTTCACACATAAGACCTCTAAATTACAACATGAGGAATTTCCTTCTCACTACAGTATGAGCTCAACATATCATTTAAGAGTCAATTATGCCAAAATTCCTTTCTCAACATATCAACATGCTCAATATCATTTCATGAAGTCAATAACATACCAAATATACAAATAGTGCAAATCAAGCAAAAGAACAATTGTCCATGATAGTTCATTTTAGCACAAACCTTTTTATCATATATAATGCATATCTACGCAGAACAAGCCAAAAATCAAAATAACTCATTATTTTCATTATTAATAGGAATAACTAACCTTAATTATCAAATAAATGAGGTAACGGGACTTCATGTCGGTCTCGACCTCCCATGTTGCACCCTCAACTAGGTGATTCTTCCATAACACCTTTATGGAAGCCACCTCCTTGTTCCTTAACTTCTGTACTTGCCTAACAAGGATTTGAACCTGAACCTCCTCATAGGATAGGATATCATTCACACCAAGACCCTCAATAGGAAGAATACACTCGGGATCACCGATACACTTCTTAAGCATAGAAATATGGAAAACCGGATGAACCGATGCCAATTCACTAGGCAACCTCAACTAATATGCAACCTTACCAACTCTTTTCAAGATTTCATAGGGACCCACATAACAACGACTCAACTTTCCTTTCTTGCAAATCTAACCACCCCTTTCATAAGTGAAATTTTCAAGTACACTTTATCACCTTCTTCAAACTCTAATTCCCTTCTCCTATGATCGACATAAGACTTTTGCCGACTGTAGGCTGTTTGCAACCGGTTCCTTATGATATGAACCTTCGCTAAAGTCTTATTAATCAAATCGGGACCCAAAAGTGAAGATTCACCCACTTCAAACCATCCAATTGGAGATCTACATATCCTACCATACAAGGCTTAATAAGGAGCCATAGATATAGATGAATGATAGCTATTGTTGTAAGCAAACTCCACCAAAGGCAAATGCTTATCCCAATTTCCCGTGAAATCAATAATACTAGATCTAAGCATATCTTCAACGGTTTGAATAGTATGCTCCGCTTGACCATCCGTTTGGGGATGAAAAGCGGTGCTTAACTTCACCTTGGTACCCAACGCTTGTTGGAATGACCTCCAAAAGCTAGATGTGAATTGTGCACAACTATCCAATATGATGGATAACGGAATACCATGGAGACACACAATCTCGTCTATGAAGATCTTTGCATAATCCTCCGCCGAATAGGTAGACTTGACGGGAATGAAATTAGCGGATATGGTAAACCTATCCATAAACACCCATATAGAGTCATATTGATTTTGTGTTCGAGGCAACCCTATAACGAAATCCATATTTATGTCTTCCCATTTCCAAGTAGGAACTTGGATTTCTTGAAGTAAGCCACCCAACTTTTGGTGTCCGGCTTTCACTTGTTTGCAATTTGGACACTTAGCAACAAATTCCGCTATGTCCTTCTTCAAACCTTCCCACCAAAACATTTCTCTAAGGTCATGGTACATCTTTGTCGAACCCGGATGAATGGTAACAGGAGCCATGAGCTTTCTCAAGAATCCGGTTCCTCAAACCATCTACATTGGGAACACACAACCTTCCTTGATACCTCAAGACACCATCCCCCCCCAAGGAGAATGACTCATTAAGCTTACCAAGAACCGATTCCTTCAACTCCATCAATGGTTGATCAAGGTGTTTTTGGACTTCACCTCAACCACCAATGATGACTCGGAGTTATGATGGACCATAAAACCACCATTTGGAGAATCTTCCAACCTTACACCCAATCTAGCCAACCTATGAACATCTTTCACTAGGTCTTTCTTGGCTTCCTCTACATGAGACACACTAACCATGGTCATACGACTTTGAGCATCCGCAACCACATTGGCCTTGACGGGGTGATAGAGAACACTCATGTCGTAATCATTCAACAATTTCAACCACCTTCTTTGTCGGACATTCAACTCCTTTTGAGTAAACACATATTGGAGACTCTTGTGGTCGGTATAAACATCCACATGAACACCATACATGTAATGCCTCCGTATCTTCAAGTCAAATACCACGGCCGCTAATTCAAGATGAGTTGGATAGTTACACTCATATACCTTAAGTTGCCTAGAGGCATAGGCTACTACTTTCCCATGTTGCATAAGCAAACACCCTAAACCCACTCGGGATGCATCACAATATACAATGAAACTCTTTGTACCCTCCGGTAAAGTCAACATCAGAGCGGAAGTAAGCCTCTCTTTCAAGATTTATAAGCTTCTCTCACATGCTTCCGACCACTCAAATTTCTTACTCTTTTGGGTCAAAGTAGTTAATGGAGATGCAATGGACGCAAAACCATCCACAAACCTCCGATAATAACTCGCTAGACCTAAGAAACTTCTAATGTCGGTTGGAGTCAATGGTCTAGGCCAATTCTTGACTGCCTCGGTTTTCCTTGGATCAACCTCAACTCCCTCACTAGAGATGATATTTCAAGAAACGCCACCGACCTCAGCCAAAACTCACATTTGCTATACTTGGAAATTAATTGGTTCTCCTTAAGCACTTGTAATACCACCCTCAACTGGTCCATGTGATCACCCTCATTTTTCAAATATACCAAGATGTCGTCAATGAAGACAATGACAAATGAATCTAGGTAACTTCGAAACACCCTATTCATGAGATCCATAAATGCCGCCGGGGCATTAGTGAGAACAAAGGACATTACTAAGAACTCATATTGACCATATCTATTCCGAAATGCCCTTTTTGGTATATCCTCACCTCTCACCCTAAGTTGGTGATAACCTGATCTCAAGTCAATCTTAGAAAAGTAGCTTTCCTCTTGGAGTTGATCAAACAAGTCGTCAATCCAAGGGAGAAGATACTTGTTCTTAATAGTGACTTTATTAAGTTGGCGATAATCAATGCACATTCTAAGGGAACTATCCTTCTTCTTAACAAGCAAAACCGGAGCACCCCATGGAGAAATACTAGGTCTAATGAAGCCTTTGTCTAGTAAATCTTTGAGTTGAGCCTTAAACTCTTTCAATTCACCCCTTCCACTCTAAGACGGGTTCATTTGGAAAGTTAAACGTCACCACCCTAGTCCCACAATCTGTTGAAGCAAAACAAGCATGCAACCAATCCATACCAAAAATAACATCAAAATCAACCATATCAAGCTCTACGAGTTCAACATAAGTAACTCTATTCGGCAACATTATAAGACAATTTCTATATACCCTCTTTGCAACGACCGATTCACCCACCGGGTAGACACCATAAAAGCTTCATTTAGAATATCGGGCAAAATTTCAAACTTTTTAGCTACTAGAGGAGTAATAAAAGATAGTGTAGCACCCGGATCAAGTTTTCACATCCCGAAACCACACCCTAGAAGATATGGCATTCTCGGAATACAACCGGCGTACTGGACCTCTCGGAGGTCTCGTACAAGCCCTTTTCGTATCGTTCATCGCATATAAACATATGAAAAGTAGTGCGGAATTAAAACTTTTCATACGAATATCTTAAAACATTTTTTCATATAAAATCATAGAAATGATAAGTCTCAACATATGCCATCCTTAGACTCAAGAAATACTTGGGACACAGCCCATAAAATACTAACATAGAAAAGTACTTAGTCTATTACAAAACTTTGAAATAAAAGACATATATATGTCCTCGAGGCAATTGCGGACATACTTCAACTTTGCTTGAATTACTCTACAGTCAAGCTTTCCTTCACGATCCTTCTCACCTTTCACCTACACCTTTAGAGATAAGAAAAAGTATGGAATTAGTACAAACACTTGTACTAAGTATGACATTATGCATAAAATCATGTAAAAGGGACATTTTATTAGAAACATTCTCTTTTTCATTAAAACATCATATCATAATCATAAGAATAACATTTAACACCTTAGAAACACATAAGAAAATATTTAAGCAATTTAGTACATTTTAAGGAAAATCTTACAGTAACCTACTTCACTGTACAGTGAACTCCTTCAGTGTTACAGTGAAGTTCCTTAACCTCACCTTAGACACCTTCTAGCATGTAATACCCTCACCAAAAGCTATCCTAAGACTCACTTAAGTAAGACAAAGAGAAACCACCCATACAACCTCTCTAGGCACACCTAAAGGATCCTTAAGACCACCTATAATGAGATACACACACTTACAAATACATCAAACATATGAACATGAGATCCTCCTACCCAAGGTGGTTCTAAGTCTCACTTGAGTGATTTGTGAATCGACCACCCATACAATCCCTTCACACACACTTAAGAGATCCTATAGTCTACCTAAGATAGAATCATTCTCACTTAATACATCAACATATAGATAATATGACACTCTCCTTCCAAAGGCTATCAAAAGACTTACTTAAGTAAATCAAGAAGATAACGTCCATGATTGACCTCTTCAAGATTACCTAAATAATCCTTAAGACTACCTAAGGCTTAGATCATGTCCACATAATCAACCATCTTCCCTAATTATAGTCATTCTTAATTCTTATCTAGGTAAGATACGAAGTGACTATTTCTGTGCCCCCTTCAGACCTTAACTAGACAACCCTTAACTACTCTAGATAAGTACTTATTCATTTAACATGCTTTCTTAGCTTTAAGTCATTACATTAATTAGTTCATTTAAGACTCATTCATCACATAAGAGACATTCAAGCAATGGTCTTGGACAAGACCTAGGGACTCTCACTAACACCTTCAAAGCCTATTGTGAAATGTCTAGATAGCGTCCCATACCTCCACCTAAACTTCATAGAAATTCTCTAATGCTAGTACGTAGTCCATATGATGAGAATAGACAATAACCGACATAGACCATGATATCTAGACATGGAATCCAGAGTTCTAACCTACTTCGATGAGGGTGTTCTACTTTCCAAGGGTAGAACTAGGACACATCCCATGTAGGTACATGGTTAAGGAATATGAAGGGCTTTTATGCACTCTAGTCTCATTGTCAAGTAGAGATACATTGTACTCTAGTCTCCTTCTCAAGTAGAGCTACTTCCCATTACATAATCACTCGGTGCTAGCCTTTGTTCTCATAGATTAATTGACATTAAAGGTTCATACAAAGGGGTTCTATATCTAGTTCATAACCCAATCACATTCACCCTACCAAAGAGGTCCACTAGGGCTTCCTTTCAATGGAGACTAAGATAGCTCATTATGACTTTCCTAGGGATGATATGATAACGTTCCATCCAATCAACCCTAAGTCCATCATCCTTTACATGAAGGATACCATTACGGCTCTTCGACTTCAAATTCATAACATAACCTTTTCCACGTACATGACCTTCTTAACATCATTTAAGGTCTCACATATCATTCATTCATATATGAAAAGGGTTCACTATGCCTACCTAGTCAAGACATTTCATATTCACATATCATTCTTTCATGTATCAAGTAAGGGACACAAGTCTACCAAAACAAGACACAACATACTTTACTTTATCACACATAGCATATCATTCTTTGAAGCACTTAGGAATGACCATTATCAGCTTTATGTCATCCTATACATTACCATATCATCATCAATATAACCATCACAACTCATATAGTCAAGTAGGAACAATCATGCATCAACATCTAAGACTACACATATAAGCACATAGTCATAGTCTAACATGATTTCCTAATATACATAGAACTAACACATACTTTCACATTACTTCACATGTAGATATATATGCTCATACTTCACATAACTCAACTACACAAATCACCATAACACTTCAAGTAGTGCCGACAAGGCCATGATCATCATTATACATAAAGTTACACCGACAAGGCCACATCAATTGCAAGTAAAACACATAGTACCGCCACCATAAGTGGACCATACCAATCACAATATAATTTAAGTCTAATTAACATAAAATAAAGAGAATTAGGGCAGCGTACCACCAATCCATTCTCTCCACTTCAATCCTTAGCTAAATCATCCAATTCAGTATCATAAGGCCCTTACCCATTGCCATAACCAATAATTCAATACATAAAAACTATGATAATAAATGAAACTAGGTCAATTAAATATAGATTAATCAATCTAATACAACCTAGATATCAATTCAATACAATTATTACATCAATCGATAGCCCATAGAAAAATAAATTAGAATTCATAAGCATTAAGTCCAAATAACTTAACCTATAAAGTAGTCAAAATCTAGTGTTTATCAATTACATGGGTTCATAGGTTAATCAAGTTAAAATTATCTAATTAAAAACAATTCAATCATTATTCAATGCTTTAAAACCTTTAATGCAAGAACACATGGCTAGAATTCAATTTAGAAAACTCATCTTTAAGAACTCTTTGAAAAACCACTTTGAAGATTGGCACCTTGATGAATTGAGTTTCAAGGATCAAAAACCATACCTTAATGAATCTAATCCTCCAATTTGATGAAGAATCACCACTCAAATCTTCAATCCAATCCCTTCCTTGAGTTTTTGCTGCAATGGAGTTCTAGAGAATTTCTAAGGGAATTTGGTTTTTTATTTTGAAGAATGAAATCTTCTAAGTGTTAAAGGCTTATAAACATGTTTAAAATAACCAAAAGACCCTTTAATAACCTCACTTTCTCTTATTTGGACGTGGGATGAATTTACCAATTCACCCCTAACTTAACAGTGGCCTGCGCAGGAAAACAATCTTCACAGACGGTTGCCCATCGACGGGGCGTCAGTCCACCAACGGACCGTCCTGTCCTCCATCGATGGGTTCAAAGACTGGAACATTGGAGCTTAGATCCCTAAGCTTATCTCCCTAGGCTAAGTCTCAACCCACACCCTCAATCGACTGGGCGTCGACCAGCCTACTGGCCGTCGATTGCCTCAGTCGATTGGGCTGGTCTAAGACAGCCTTTGGCTCTTTGAAGGGTCCTTCCTCAAGGACCCTTGGATGGTCCTTGGGGATGTTTGCCCGGATGTTTCCAACCCAATTACGTTTGTATATGAGTTTAGGACCTCTCACATGAATTTCATCCAAAAAGAACACGTAAAACTCAACAAAACATGCCAAGACACACAAGGTCATTTCAAGGCAAACCTTTCAAACGTCATGGACGTTCTTGGATGTTTGACCTCCAAAACTTCACGAAACTTGACACACTGCCTACACACACTGTAATAACTCATATTAAGACCTCATTAACTCATTAAACACACATATAGGCATATAACCACATATGAGGCACATAAGTGACTTAGTCGTCGAACGTCTTAATCGTCCCTTGACGTTTCACTTCCAAATCATCTAAAACTCTAGACACTGCCTCGATACCACATTATAGACCAATTTATGACCTTAGACCTTCATTACAACCATGTTAGTCTCTAGCTTCACTTATGTCATTTGAGGGGTGTTATACAAGTAAAGCATATACATTAATGATAAAACTTTCAACATACCGGTCACCACGTCGGAAGAAGTCTCT
Organism: Solanum sitiens; assembly: GCA_016801875.1. Classification (NCBI taxonomy): domain Eukaryota; kingdom Viridiplantae; phylum Streptophyta; class Magnoliopsida; order Solanales; family Solanaceae; genus Solanum; species Solanum sitiens. Next base: position 166,508 of record JABWTJ010000163.1, read on the forward strand.
TGCTCACCCCTTGAGCGAAGTGCATAAAATCTATTCTTCTTTGGAGCATCATTATGACCACTTGATTTCCCACTCTCCTTGTCTTTACCCTTTACATTTGGGCAATCTCGAACCTTTTTCCCACTTTTACCACAACCAAAACAATTATCTGTTCCTTTAAGGCTATCACCATAGTGCTTATTGCCACACTTTCCACAAGTTGGCTTCTTGGTTAGTGAACTAGTATCCCTTCCCTTTTTAGGCTTAGGGTTAGACACCCTATCATCACGAGCCTTAGGGAACTTGGAAGGAACTTGATTAGAAAATATCTCTTTGAACCTAGGCTTGTCTTGGATATCAAGCCTAACCTTTGACGAACCACAATCATAAAACTTTGACCTCTTGGCATCTCTACTCTTTCTCTTAGACCTTGCCTCTTCCACTTGTTGAGCATGAACCATGAGATGAGAAATGTTCATATTCTCATGTAGCATATCCAAATGACATTCCTTTTGCAAGTCATCCGAAACTCCAGTCACAAAGCGGTTCATTTCATCCCTAGGATCCGAAACAAAAGAAGGAGCATATTTTGACAATTTAGTGAACTTCAAGGAGTATTCAAGCACAATCATACCTCCTTGATGAAGGTTGATGAACTCAATGAAACATGCCAAGACACACAAGGTCATTTCAAGGCAAACCTTTCAAACGTTATGGACGTTCTTGGATGTTTGACCTCCAAAACTTCACGAAATTTGACACACTGCCTATACACACTATAATAACTCATATTAAGACCTCAGTAACTCATTAAACACACATATAGGCATATAACCACATATGAGGCACATAGGTGACTTAGTCGTCGAATGTCTTAATCGTCCCTTGACGTTTCACTTCCAAATCATCTAAAACTCTAGACACTGCCTCGATGGTAACATTATAGACCAATTTATGACCTTAGACCTTTATTACAACCATGTTAGTCTCTAGCTTCACTTATGTCATTTGAGGGGTGTTATACAAGTAAAGCATATACATTAATGAAAAAACTTTCAACATACCGGTCACCACGTCGGAAGAAGTCTCTTGCTCACCCCTTGAGCGAAGTGCATAAAATCTATTCTTCTTTGGAGCATCATTATGACCACTTGATTTCCCACTCTCCTTGTCTTGACCCTTTACATTTGGGCAATCTCGAACCTTTTTCCCACTTTTACCACAACCAAAACAATTATCTGTTCCTTTAAGGCAATCACCATAGTGCTTATTGCCACACTTTCCACAAGTTGGCTTCTTGGTTAGTGAACTAGTATCCCTTCCCTTTTTAGGCTTAGGGTTAGACACCCTATCATCACGAGCCTTAGGGAACTTGGAAGGAACTTGATTAGAAAATATCTCTTTGAACCTAGGCTTGTCTTGGATATCAAGCCTACCCTTTGACAAACCACAATCATAAGACTTTGACCTCTTGGCATCTCTACTCTTTCTCTTAGACCTTGCCTCTTCCGCTTGTTGAGCATGAACCATGAGACGAGAAATGTTCATATTCTCATGTAGCATATCCAAATGACATTCCTTTTGCAAGTCATCCGAAACTCCAGTCACAAAGCGGTTCATTTCATCCATAGGATCCGAAACAAAAGAAGGAGCATATTTTGACAATTTAGTGAACTTCAAGGAGTATTCAAGCACAATCATACCTCCTTGATGAAGGTTGATGAACTCCACCACTCTGGCTTCCCTCTTCTCCCTAGGAAAGAATCTATCAGGTTTATTGAAAACCTCCCAAGTCACTAGTCCACCCCTTAAAGGCCTATTGTCTCTCCATTGGACGTACCAAGCTTGGGCCACATCTTTGAGTTGGTAAGTGTCTAACTCGGCCTTCTCACTAGTAGTCAACCACATACCATAAAGGATCTTGTATATTTCATCAATGAACTCTTGGGGGTCTTCCTCAGCCTTGGACCCATAGAAAGTAGGAGGATTCATCTTAGTGAAATCTCTCAAACGGGAGGCCGTGGTAGCAACTTGTTGGTTTGCTTGGGGTACAACCTTCCGGTTAGCTTAGGCCGTCATGGATTGAGCTTGGGTAGTGGCAGCTTGTGCTTGGTTAGCAATGGCTTGGGCCATTTGGAAAAGGGCAGCCCTTATGGAACCATCCTTCAAAGGAGAAGGATCGATCGGAGATTGGTCATCATTAACATCTCCTTCTGGAGGAGGGACTTGATTACCACGGGGAGGAACTCCCGCATTGGTAACCTCTTCTTCAACTCATGCAATTCTTATTGAGCTATGATGATGATGATGTTTAAAACGGTTAGACCCTATGACCTACAGTAAGCTATGATGATTAATAAAGGTATTTAAGACATTTCAAAAAGTGACTCTAGCTTAGCACCGAGTGAACTAGATTGAGGACTGTCCCTTTCCACATAGGAAATGTAGGATCACTAATGTACTCTTGAGATGGAGACTCCAATACATCTAACATACAGATGGTCCCAACTATATCTCCTAGTTCTTAAACTATGTTGCCCCATAGGAATACTAGCTAGTGGATCCACGTAGTTGCTATGTTCATGTTTTGTTACTACCTTGGCAAGTAGCCCGCCTTTCTTCGGTGTAGGGTTTCATGACACCAGATTCCACATTAGCTCATATGGTCTATGTTGGTTACGTTAAGATTTTCCCAAAAGGTAAAATGAACTAAATGATTGTAATCTAACTAAGATGACCTAAGGGGTTTAGCTTAGTCTTGGTAGGGGTATGAGACTCTACCTAAATATTGCACTAGTTAGCCTTGAGGGAAGTCTTAGGAGGATGTTCTTATGTATGTATATGCTTATAAATGAAGCTAATGTGTATATGATGATCTTATATGTTAATGACACTATATGATGTTGATTACTCTTATGAACATGTATTTGGTCTCTATTGCTAATGTATGATATTATGTACTCTTTATGTTATGTTATGTTATGTGAAGTTGGACATTGGTTATGGTTCTTGCTTGGTTTACTTGATTAAGTAAGGTTATGGGAATTTTCTTAGTCATTGAACAAGTGGACTTAAAGAGGGTCATGAGTAATGGTCTTACTTTGGTTATGTGTAAATGTGCTATTATTTATGCTTGTTTCTATTATGACTTAATGATAAAGTTACATTGATTATGTGTTCAATTATATGATATGCATGTTGACTTGACTAGACTTGGTGTTGTTGGTCTTTTGATGTACATGCCTATGACTTAACGAATATGTCTTTTTGATTGGTATGGTCTTATTTAATGTGCATAAAGCTTTTCAAAGTAAATTGCATACCTTTATGAAATGTCCCTTTTCTTAGCATGATTTTATGATATGTGTGCATATGGTCTCATACTTAGTACAAGTGGTGTACTAACCCCATTTCTTCCTTTTTCCCAACATTTTAGGTTTTGGTCGTTGAAGGGCTTTTGGAGACGACTTTGAAGAAGACTTGGAGTTCTTAATCATCCAAGTTGGGTAGGTCCTCACTTTCCGAGGGCAATTCCACTATCAAGCTTATGAAGTTGTTTTAGTATTAAGACTCTTATGTTATTTCCTTTTCATTTGGATACTAAACATTGTATGACCTATATGTGGTATTGTTATATTGATGTATGGGCTAGGCCCAAATTATTACACTCTTGTTAGATGGTTATGAGATGAGACGACTATTTGAGACTATGTTATATTCTATATATCTATGTGCAATAAAAGTAGAAGACTAATTAATCTTCATATACGAATGGTCTATGTATACTCGATATAACTATACTATGTGTATGTAGGGGTCTGTGTAACCCTCAATATAGAATTAATGACAAGTTTTTAAAATTTCCGCATTTTTAACCTATGAATGTAATGATGTAAGCTAAGAGGCTAGTCTTAGTCCTCAAAGATGACGCCGACGCCGGTTACGTCTAGGGGGTGCTCCCCAGATGTGACATGAGTATATCCTTTCATGGCAACCCTCATATGTGAGATTAGCATATCATAATCATCACGTCATAATAAGGCACATAGGAAATTCATAACCAACCTTATATCATTTCATCTTAAGCATAATCTCACGTCACATAGTCAAGACATTTCAATTGAACATCATACCAACACCTACTGAGGCTATTCACAAGACATATTTCAATTGAACTACATGATCAATCACAAGCCATCATAATTGAAGTAAAGGTTAGGATCATGAAGACTTACCAAATCTCCTTCAAAAGCCATCATCATGGTCTTACCATCAACCAACCAATTACATCAAATAATAGGTGTAGAAGCATCAATCAATAGTGATTAACACAAGAACTAGGTCAATTACATCATCACTATCCCAATTAATTTCAATTCATAACCTAGGGTTAGGGAAGAAGGGTCAACATGAATTCTTCAAGAATTAGATACAATCTCACCAACAAATTACCCTAATTAATCCATAAATGCATTAGAATAGATAAAACCAATATAACAATCAATACATTCTTCAATTCGCATTAATTCATAACCAAGATCCAAGATTAGGGGGAATTGGGGAGAGGGTCATGATCTATATGAAATTGCATCAATTAAAATCAATTAAACAACAATCTACACTAATTAGTCATAGGCAACCACAATTTATCATCAAATTGAAGTTTAGAAGGAAGCCCATTAGAATTGGAAAACCCCGTTGAATTGGGTATTTAGAAATCAACTTTGAAAGGACCTCTTGGGGAAAGGAATCTCAAGAGTGAAGAACCCATACCTTAATGAGGATTAATACACGAAATTGAAGTGAAATCCTAATGAAATTGACCTTCTTCTTCAAGCTTTCTTCCTTCTTCAATGGAGGAATTGGAGGGAGAGAAAGTAGAGAGATATGAGAGCTTTTGGGTTTGTTTTGGGAATTGGGTTTGGAGTGAGTTAATAATGGCTTAAATCTGATCATAAGTCAATATATAGTCACCCCCTAAATTACCCAAAACACCCCTCACTTAAGTTGGTGCTTTTGCGAAGTCGAAATGCCAAAAATACGATTTTACTGAATATGGGAAGTTGCTCCGCGTCGCGAAGCTAATTCCCATTTTTATTTTTGAAAAAGTGATTTGAGGCAGTAAGGTACGTGTGGGATGCGCTTCGCGCAGCAACCCTTTGGATCTTGAGTCACGCAGGCTGCTTTGGCAACCTGCCCACCCATGTTGGGGTCCTCCTCAAGGACCCTTCGGGTGGTCCTTGGGGCATCATTATTGGATGTTTAGACCCTATATACTACAATATGCCTATCCAAAGCCCTTTTACAAGTTTTAGACTTTATTTGAACATCCGAAACCTTCACCAAACTTAGCAACGTCAACTAGTTCAATTTAGACTAGCTTGCGGACATCATGAACGTTTCTTGGCGTCTTGGCTCTAAAACTTCTCGGATGACTTATAAAAATTATTTTAGGTCTTAAAACAGTATAGCCAACATTAAATAAACTTGTGAGGCTCTAGCTTAGGCATTGACTTTTCAGAGTGTTACAATATTAATAGTCAATATATAGAGTTTGAGAGAGTTTGGTGGTGTAACGTCCAAGAACATCTGGTGATGCTTGAAAGTTAGACTTGAGACGTGCTGGCGTGCCTTAATATGTTTCATTAGGTTTTAGGTAGTGTTTGAAGCTCAAGTTTATAGGAAGGTGTAAGATCCCAAAAATGACTTAGGTGAACAAGAGCCAATATGGTTTTCATGATGGTCTAAAGTCCTAAAATGATCTATAATGTTGTATTGAGGCAATGTCTTAGATTTTAGGTGCATTGGAAGTCAAACGTCAAGGGACAACCAAGACGTTCAACGACTAAGTCACCTTTGTGCCTTATATGTGGTTTTATGTGTTTTTGTGCGATTCATGATGTTGTGAAGTCCTTAATTGAGTTATTATGGTATATGTAGGCAGTGTGTCAGGTTTCGAGAAGTTTAGAGGTCAAACGTCCAAAAACGTCCATGATGTTCGAAAGTTGTGCCTTGAAATGACCTTGTGTGTCTAAGCATGTTTTGTCAAGTTTTACGTGTTTTTTTTGGTGAAATTCATGTGAGAGGTCCTAAACTCGTATACAGACATTTTTGGATTGGAAACGTCTAGGCAAGTATCCCCAAGGACCATCCAAGGGTCCTTGAGGAAGGACCCAAAGTTGGTGCCAAGGCTGCCCAAGAAAACCCAAACCACGGAGGCAATCGACGCCCAGTGGGAAAATCGACGCCCCGTTGGTTGGGTCTCGTCATTTGGGACTTATCCTAGGGGAAGAAGGGACCAAGAACAAGCCTCAGTCCCAGACCACGGATCAACAGGATGGTTCGTTGGTCAAGGGACCTTCCGTAGGTTGGCTTCCATCGATGGAGTCTATTCCTGCTTGCAGTCCACTGTTAAGTGGAGGGTGAATTTGTAAATTAAGTCTGTTTCTACGTGCAATCCACTGTTAAGTGGAGGGTGAATTTGTAAATTCACCCAAAGCCCAAATAGAAGGTTTGGCGGTTCCTTAAGGGTTTATTGGGTATTTTAAAATTGTATATAAGTCTTTAACACATAGAAGATTTCATTTTTCAAAAATCAAAACCCCAGAATCTCTTAGAAATTCCTTAAGACTCCATTAAAGCTAAAACTCAAGGAAGAGCTTGGATTGAATATTTGAGTGGTGATTCTTCATCAAATTGGAGGATTAGCATCATTGAGGTATGGTTTTTGATCCTTGAAACTCGTTTCATCAAGGAGCCCAACTTTCAAAGATGTTTTCTAAAGTTTTCAAAGTTGAACTTGACCTATTTCATGAGCTACCATGGGTTCTTGCATTAATGGTTCTTAAACGTTGATTATGGATTGAATTGTTATTGTATTGATGATTTTTACTTAATTAACCTATGAATCCATGTAATTGATGAACCCTAGTGTTGACTACTTTATGGGTTAAGTGATATTGTCTTAATGCTTACGAATTATGGTGTAGTTTCTTATGGGCTATCTAATGATGTAAGAATTGTATTCAATTGATATATAATTGGTCTTAGATTTATAAATCTATATTGAATTGAATTATATTGCATGGAGTATTATAGTTTATACATTGAATTGATGTTCATGGACATGGGTAAGGGCCTTATGAAATTGGATTGGGTGATTTAGCATTGGATTGAAGTGTTGATGATGGAGTGGTGGTACACTTCCCTATTCCCCTTTATTTTATGTTAATTAGACTTCAATTATGTTGTGATTGGTTTGGTCCACTTATGGTGCGGTGTTATGTGAATTGATGTGGCCTTGTCGGCATTATTTTAAGTATTATGATTATCATGGCCTTGTCGGTACTACTTGAAGTATTATGTTGATATGTGTACTTAATTATGTGAAGTATGATCATATCTACCTATATGTGAAGTAATGTGAAAGTATATGCTCTTCTATCGATATTAGGTGATTATGATAGACTAGGACTATATGTTTAGGTGTGTGGTCTTAGAGTTGATGCATGGTTATTCGTACTTGACTAAATGAGTCCAAAATGGTTATATTGAAGATGATGTAGTAGTGTATAGGATCAATTTAAGATGATAATGGTTGTTCCTATGTGCTTCTAGAATGACATGTAATATGTGCTAAAGTGAAGTATGATATGTTTTGTTTAGGTAGACTTGTGTCCCTTACTTGATACATGTATGAAAGTGAATATGTGATGTCTTGACTTAGAATGCTAGATATCTTAGTCTTGAATGTATGAATGTTATGTGATACCTTGAATGATGATAAGAGGGTCCTTTATGTGAAACCTTGAACCTAGTGGTAAGGTTATGAACCTTGAAGTAGAAAGCCGTAATGGTATCCTTCATGTAATGAATGATGGACTTAAGGTTGATTGTCTGGAACGACATCATATCAATTCTTAGGAAATTCACAATGAGCTTCTTGTTGCCATTGTGAGGTAGCCCTAGTGGACCTTTCTTTGGCAGGGTAACTGTAATTGGGTTATGAGCTTTATATGGAACCCTTTTGTATGAACCTTAATGTGATTTAATCTATGAGAATGAAGGCTAGCACCGAGTGAGTATGGTAAGGAAAGTAGTTCTAGTTAAAGTATAAGGCTAGTATACAAAGTAAGCCCTTCATATTCCTTAACCATGTGCCTACATGGGATGTGTCCAAGTTCTACCATTGGCAAGTAGAACAACCTCATTGGAGTAGGATAGAACTCCGCATTCCATGTTTTGCTACCATGGTCTATGTCGGTTATTGCCTATTCTCATCATGTGGGATACCTATTAGCATTAGAGAAGTTCTATGAAGTTTGGGTGGTGGTATGGGACGCTATCTTGACATTGCACAATAGGCTTTGAAGATGTTAGTAAGAGTCCCTAGGTTTTCTCCAAGACCATTACATAAATGTCCTTACGTGATAAATGTCTCTTAATTAACTAATGAATTAATGGCTTATGTTAGAAAGTATGTAAATGCATGATTACCTAATCTAAATTGACTTAAGTATTCCTTAGATAAAGTGTGAAGAGGGCATATGGGATGATGTCTTCATGTATTATCTATGGAAGTCTTGAGAATGACTCCAGTTAGGGAAGTTGGTTGTTATGTTTGACTTGACCTAAACTTAGGAAGTCTTAAGGATTAATTAGGTAACCAAGAAGAGGGTGTATGGGCTTTCTCTTCTAGGAGTACTTAAGTAAGTCTTTTTGATATCCTTGGTAAGGAGAATGTCATACCTTATATGTTATGTGTTTTTTGTCTTGTAAGTGTGTATGTGTCTCATTATGAGTAATCTTGACGATAGTTTAGGCACATTTAAAGAGGGTGTATGGGCGGTCTCTCTTTGTGTGACTTAAGTGAGCATTAGGATAGCTTTAGTGAGAAGACTACACGCTATAAAGTGTTAAAAAGGGAAGGAAAGCACTTCAGTGCTACAGTGAAGCAATTCACTGTAACAGTGAATTGAGTTACGGTAAAGTGACTCTTAAAAATAGAATGATTTTTCTAAATGTTATCTTATGTGTTTTTAAGTTGATAAATGTTGTTCCTATGATTATATTGTGATATTTAAATGAAAAGATGCATATTTCCAATAACTGTTTTTATGATTTTTATGCATTATGCCATACTTAGTACATGTGGTTGTACTAATCCTTGCTTTTATCTATCTCTATAGTTGTTGGTTTCATGATTTTTATGCATTATGCCATACTTAGTACATGTGGTTGTACTAATCCTTGCTTTTATCTATCTCTATAGTTGTTGGTAGGTGAGGAGCATTTGGGAAGCAAGACTTGGACCGTAGCATCATTCAAGAGAAGTTGAAGTATGTCCTCAATTGACTCGAGGTCATATATAGATGTCTTTTAGGTCTTTTATTTCGAAGTATTGTAATAGACTAAGTATTTCTATATTCGTATTGTGCATGAGTCGTGTCCCAAGTATTCTCGTGTCTAAGATTGATGAGATTGAGACTTAGTATTTCCTATGATTTTATATGAAAGAGTTTTTACAGACTATGATATGTTTTGCGAAAAGTTTTAATTCCGCACTATTTTTCACTATGTATATGCGATGAACTATATGAAAGGGATTGTATAAGACCTCCGAGAGGTCGAGTACGCCGGTTGCAATCCGATATTGTGCCATAACTTCTAGGGTGTGGTCTTGGGATGTGACAAGCTTGGTATCAGAGTGTAGGTTGTGAAAGTAGTCTTAGGAATCAAAAAATCTCATCAAGTCACATCTAGTAGAGTCTCGACCATCGGTGTGAGTCGCGACACATCTATGGGCGAGAGGCTAAAGAAAGATAGAGTTTCCCTTCTTTTCTACTCCTATGTCGTGCGGTAGAGTAAATGTTATGAGTATCCTTCTTAATGTGTTTCTAGGAGATGAATACTAGAAGGATGTCCGCTAGAAGGTTGGAAGAGGAAAGGGTGAATGAGGAGATTCCTCCTCAAGTTGAGCAAATCAGCAAGTTCCTTATGATGGGCAAGGAGTCCAAGTTGCTCAAGGTGCTCAAGTGCCTCCCCAAGGTGATCATGTTCCTAATGTGGAAGGAGGTAATGAGGTTCCGGAGGTTCATCCGGAGTTGACTAATAGATAGATTAGAGAGGCTTTGTTTGCTTTAGCCCGAGTCATGACTACTCAAGCGAGTTTGAGTATGGTGCCTAGGGTGAATGTTGTGGAGAGCACTATGATCTCTAGGTTGAGAGACTTTGTGAGGATGAACCCTTCTATCTTCCTTGGCTCTAAGGTGGGAGAGGATCCCCAAGAGTTCCTAGATGGAGTGTACAAGGTGTTGAGTGCTATGGGGGTTACATCTAGGGAGAAGGCGGAGTTGGCTTCGTATCAATTGAGAGATGTTTCTCAAATATGGTACACTCAATGGAAGGATAATAGGCCGGTGGAGTCGGATCCTATTGAGTGGGAAGAATTTAAGGAAGCTTTTCTTGGAAAATACTTTCCCCGTGAGAGGAGGGAAGTTAAGGTAGAGGAGTTTATCAATCTCAAGCAAGGCAATATGAATGTTGAGGAATACTCCTTGAAGTTCTCTATGTTATCTAGATATGCCCCTTCCCTTGTGTCTAATTCAAGGGATGAAATGAGTCATTTTGTGATGGGTGTCGCCGATCTAGTGAGGGAGGAATGCCGTACGGCTATGTTACATGATATAACCTTAGCTAGACTCATGGTGTATGCCCAATCTATTGAAGAGTCGAAACCTAGGAGGATGTCTAGAAACTTGAAAAGGAGTGGTGCAAGTTATCAAGGGCAACCTAGGTTCAAAAAGAGGTCTCAAACTCAAGGTGAACCTAGTGCTCCTAAGGTGAAATTTGAGAAAGGAGGTAGTTCTCAAAATGATAAACCTACATGTGTCAATTGTGGCAAGAAACATTATAGTGAGTCTCTATTGGGTACCGGTAGTTGCTTTGGATGTGGAAAAGATGGGCACAAAGTGAGAGATTGTCCTAATAGAGCTGGTAAAAAGGCTGCTCCTAGTGTTCCAAAGGAGGATGTTCCAAAGGCAAAGGCTCATTTCTATGCACTACGGACTAGAGGAGAGAAGACGGATGAGAGTGATGATGATGTTGGTAAGTCCTTGCATTCTCTTTTTAGTGATATGAGCTCCTTCTAAGTGGGGGAGTATGGTTAGTAGATGGGATAGGAAGTCCTAGAAGATTGTTGCATGTGCATGGTGTTTAGGAGTTTAGTTGAAATTGAATTTCATTAACTTCTTGCATTTTGTGTTTATGAAGATATGATCATGTTGTAAAAGTTGTTTATATGATGTTACCTTACATATTAGCATGTCTATATCGTGAATTGTTTAAAAGTGGCATTTTTAGAAAAATTGCATAAATCACTGTAAAGGTACTGCCTGCTCACTGTAATATTTTTTGAAAATTGACTAATTGATTCTTTGGTCTAAAATTATTGTAATGTGGTTAGAACTGAGGTATATGAGTATGATATTGAATATAAAATGTGTTCTTGCTATTTGGAATGAAGGATGTGAGTTTTGTAGCATAATGAGTTATAGAATTGTCTTATAGTTTCTTGTTGTGTTGTGAATCTCTTGACTATGTGAAATTGATGTTTTATATTTGATTATGTGTTATATGGTTTGGTTTTGTGGTATTATTTGAGTCTCTATTCTTGGAAGTGTTCGGAGAGTGGCAAGTGTCATTCGAGGATGAATGTTGTCCAAGTGAGGGGGAATGTAAGATCCCGAAAATGACTTAGGTGAACTAGAGCCTAACATGGTTTTCATGATGGTATAAGGTCCTAAAATGATCTATAATGTTGTATTTAGGCAGTGTCTAAGATTTTAGGTGCATTGGAAGTCAAACGTCAAGGGACGACCAAGACGTTCGATGACTAAGTCACCTATGTGCCTCATATGTGGTTTTATGTGTTTTTGTGTGATTAATGATGTTTTGAAGTCTTTAAATGAGTTATTATGGTATATATAGGCAGTGTGTCAAGTTTCGAGAAGTTTGGAGGTCAAACGTCCAAGAACGTCCATGACGTTCGAAAGATGTGCCTTGAAATGACCTTGTGTGTCTAAGCAGGTTTCGTCGAGTTTTATGTGTTATTTTTGGGTGAAATTCATGTGAGAGGTTCTAAACTCATATACGGTCATGTTTGGATTGTAAACGTCCGGGAAAGTATCCCCAAGGACCCTCAAGGACCCAAAGTTGGTGCCAAGGCTACACAAGACAGCCCAAACCACAGAGGCAATCGACGCCCAATGGATCTGTCGACGCCCCGTTGGTTGGGTCTCGTCATTTGGAATTATACTGGGGGAAGGAGGGACCAAGTACAAGCCTCAGTCCCAGACCATGGACCAACAGGACGGTCCGTTGGTCAAGGGACGGTCCGTAGGTTGGCTTCCGTCGATGGAGTCTATTCCTGCGTGCAGTCCACTGTTAAGTGGAGGGTGAATTTGTACATTCACCCAATGTCCAAATAGAAGGTTTGGAAGTTCCTTAAGGGTTTATTGGGTACTTTAAATGTGTATATAAGTCTTTAACACTTAGAATATTTCATTCTTCAAAAATCAAAACCCCAAAATCCCTTAGAAATTCCTTAAGACTCCACTAAAGCTAAAACTCAAGAAAGAGCTTGGATTGAAGATTTGAGTGGTGATTCTTCATCAAATTGAAGTATTAGCATCATTTAGGTATGACTTTTGATCCTTGAAACTCGTTTAATCAAGGAGCCCAACTTTCAAAGATGTTTTCTAATGTTTTCAAAGTTGAACTTGACCTATTTCATGATCTACCATGGGTTCTTGCATTAATGGTTTTTAAATGTTGATTAGGGATTGAATTGTTATTGTATTGATGATTTTAACTTAATTAACCTATGAAACCATGTAATTGATGAACCCTAGTTTTGACTACTTTATGGGTTAAGTGATATTGTCTTAATGCTTATGAATTATGGTGTAGTTTCTGATGGGATATCTAATGATGGAAGAATTGTATTCAATTGATATATAATTGGTATTAGATTTATAAATCTATATTGAATTGACTTAGATTTCATTGAGTATTATAGTTTATGCATTGAATTGATGTTCATGGCCATGGGTAAGGGCCTTATGATATTGAATTGGGTGATTTAGCATTTGATTGAAGTGTTGATGATGGAGTGGTGGTACGCTTCCTTATTACACTTTATTTTATGTTAATTAGACTTCAATTATGTTGTGATTGGTTTGGTCCACTTATAGTGGCGGTGTTATGTGAATTGATGTGGCCTTGTGGGCGTTATTTTAAATATTATGATTATCATGGCCTTGTCGGCACTACTTGAAGTATTATGTTGATATGTGTAGGTGATTATGTGAAGTATGATCATATATACCTATATGTGAAGTAATGTGAAAGTATGTGTTCTTCTATCGATATTAGGTGATCATGTTAGACTAGGACTATATGTTTAGGTGTGTGGTGTTAGAGTTGATGCATGATTAGTGTTACTTGACTAAATGAGTCCAAAATGGTTATATTGAAGATGATGTAGTAGTCTATAGGATCAATTTAAGATGATAATGGTTGTTCCTATGTGCTTCTAGAATGACATGTAATATGTGCTAAAGTGAAGTATGATGAGTCTTGTTTAGGTAGACTTGTGTTCCTTACTTAATGCATGTATGAAAGTGAATATGTGATGTCTTGACTTAGAATGCTAGAGATCTTAGTCTTGAATGTATGAATGTTATGTGAGACCTTGAATGATGATAAGGGGGTCCTTTATGTGAAACCTTGAACCTAGTGGTAAGGTTGTGAACCTTGAAGTAGAAAGCCGTAATGGTATCCTTCATGTAATCAATGATGGACTTAAGGTTGATTGTCTGGAACGACATTATATCAATCCTTAGGAAATTAACAATCAGCTTCTTGTCGCCATTGTGAGGTAGCCCTAGTGTACCTTTCTTTGGTAGGGTAAATTTAATTAGGTTATGAACTTTATATGGAACCCTTTTGTATGATCCTTAATGTGATTTAATATATGAGAACGAAGGCTAGCACCGAGTGAGTATGGTAAGGGAAGTAGTTCTAGTTATAGTATGAGGCTAGAATACAAAGTAAGCCCTTCATATTCCTTAACCATGTGCCTACATGGGATGTGTCCAAGTTCTACCATTGGCAAGTAGAACAACCTCATCGGAGTAGGATAGAACTCCGGATTCCATGTTTTGCTACCATGGTCTATGTCGGTTATTGCCTAATCTCATCATGTGGGATACCTATTAGCATTAGAGAAGTTCTATGAAGTTTAGATGGTGGTATGAGACGCTATCTAGACATTGCACCATAGGCTTTGAAGAAGTTAGTAAGAGTCCCCAGGTCTTCTCCAAGACCATTACTTGAATGTCCTTTATGTGATAAATGTCTCTTAATGAACCTAATGCATTAATGACTTATGTTAGAAAGTATGTAAATGCACGAGTACCTAATCTAAAGTGACTTAAGGATTCCTTAGCTAAAGTGTGAAGAGGGCATATGGGATGATCCCTTCATGTCTTATCTATGGAAGTCTTGAGAATGACTCTAGTTAGGGAAGTTGGTTGTTATGTTTTACTTGACCTCAACTTAGGAAGTCTTAAGGATTATTTAGGTAACCAAGAAAAGGGTTTATGGGCGTTCTCTTCTAGGAGTAATTAAGTAAGTCTTTTTGATAGCCTTGGTAAGGAGAATGTCATATCTTATATGTTATGTGTTTGATGTCTTGTAAGTGTGTATGTGTCTCATTATGAGTAATCTTGAGAATCGTTTAAGCATATTTAGAGAGGGTGTATGGGAGGTCTCTCTTTTTGTGACTTAAGTGAGCCTTAGGATAGCTTTAGTGAGAAGACTACACTCTATAAAGTGTTAAAAAGGGAAGGAAAGCACTTCACTGCTACAGTGAAGCAATTCACTGTAACAATGAATTGAGTTACGATAAAGTGACTCTTAAAAATATAATGATTTTTCTAAATGTTATCTTTTGTGTTTCTAAGTTGATAAATGTTGTTCCTATGATTATATTTTGATATTTAAATGAAAAGATGCATACTTCCAATAAAAGTTTGTTTTCATGATTTTTATGCATTATGCCATACTTAGTACATGTGGTTGTACTAATCCATGCTTTTATCTATCTCTATAGTTGTTGGTAGGTGAGGAGCATTTGTGAAGCAAGACTTGGACTGTAGCATCGTTCAAGAGAAGTTGAAGTATGTCCGCAATTGACTCGAGGGCATATATAGATGTCTTTTAGGTCTTTTATTTTGAAGTATTGTAATAGACTAAGTATTTCTATATTCATATTGTGCATGGGCCGTGTCCCAAGTATTCTCGTGTCTAAGATTGATGAGATTGAGACTTAGTATTTCATATGATTTTATATGAATGAGTTTTTAAAGACTATGATATGTTTTGTGAAAAGTTTTAATTTCGCACTACTTTTCACTATGTATATGCGATGAATGATATGAAAGGGCTTGTATAAGACCTCTGAGAGGTCGAGTACGCCGGTTGCAATCCGAGATTGTGCCCTAAATTCTAGGGTGTGGTCTTGGGATGTGACAGAAGGGTTCCTAATATCTAGAAAAAATGTATTTGGGGGTGGAAACGTCTGAGCATGACTCCCCAAGGACAAACTTAAGGGTCCTTGAAGAGGACCCAAGTTGTGAGAAAAGCTGTCAAAACCAGTCCCCACCAACTAGGGGCATCAATGGACCGTAGGTCCATCGATGCCACGTCGATGGGGTCGTTGGTTCACACTTAGTCTTTTGAGATAAAGCCCCAATTGAGCAGCCTCTGACCAGAATGACAGCTTGCTAGCACGGCCTGTCGGCTGGTCGATGCCCAGTAGGTGGCAACCGTCGATGGAGTCTGCAACTTTTGCACAACTCATTGTAAAGTGAAGACATCAAAATAAATATATGTGCGGTTATTTTAGGTAGTTTTACGCATTATATGAGTGTTTAAACAATAAAATACCCCCCTAGACTCTAGACTCCAAATCAAAACCTCTCCCTCACATTTGAACTCTCAAGAACACCATTGAAGAAGAAAAAGAATTGGGGGATGACGAATTCACCAAGGGATCAAGCTGGGATTAAGTCTCTAATCTAAGGTATGTGAAGCTTATTCATTCATGGGTTCTTCCATCCATGAAGCACCCCTAGTTTCCCTTGAATTGTGAATCCAAAGAACCCCAATCTAGTGAGGGTTATGATTGCATTGTGGGTAAGGTGTGTTTGTGATCCCAATATAGTGGGTAACATTCACTTATGTTCATGTGATGATTATGTACTGTTTTCATAATATTTTCATGGTGAATTATAGTAATTGAACTTGAAGGTGATCATGGTGATCTTAGGCTAGATGAAGGTTTTATTTTGATCTTCTTAACTCTATTGTATTCTATACTATTTGATCATGATTGAATCACCTAGATATGAATTGAAATAGGTCTAATTGATTAAGAATGATCTAGACATAGGATGTTAGAATTGAACCTATGTGATCATGTATGATTAGAATTGCCTTCTAATGATCTAGTTGAATAGATTAACATGAAATTGAGTATGAATCATGAGGGACTAAATGTAGTAGTTGTTTGTAGGGATTATGGCCATTGTTACGGCTTTGGGGTTAAGTCATGATGAGGATGATTGTGGTGATGTTTCCTTTCTCTTCTACACCTAGACGTGAACATGATTAGAAGAAGTAAGTTCTCTCAATAGATGAACCGTAGGTTGACTTAAGAACCTAAAATGAATCAATGAATGGTAGTCTATGATTCTCTTCAAGATGAGTTGTATGGTCACTTCTTGTGTAGTATACTTGGTGAGATAACACTAAGGACATGGTAGCTTGAGTTGAAATACTCATGGAAGCTTGAGATGGAGGAAGTAAGATCTGTTATGTTTCACTTGGTCATGTTTTGCAAGGATGCTTGATCATGGTAGCTTGGGAATGGTGGTTCTCATGTTAGCTTGGGATGGAGGAAGCAAGCTCTCCCACTATTAGCTTTGTCTTGTGTTGTAAGGATACTTGATCATGTTAGCTTGACTTGGTTTGGCCAAAACCATTTCATCGTAGCCTTAGGAGAAAGGCCGATACTCTCCTAATGTTATCTTGATTTACATGTAGGGTGTATTTCATGGTAGATTTAGGAAAAAAACATATACTCTCCTAATGGTAACTTGAGATTAGTTTCTCATGGTAGCTTAGGATTGCGGATTCATGCTTCCCAATGATTAGCTTGCATCTACATGATTGGTTGCATGGTGGTTAGGATGGTTGTATCCTTCTTTTAGTTAGCTTGGTTAGTATGTTAATATGCTTTCCATGGTAGTAGGTCTATTAAGATAGTAAGTTGAGCTTAATAGAAAGCAATACAAGACAAGTTAGCTTGGAGTAGGATTGTAGCACTTCGAAAATCGAAGACGTGTTCTAGAGCCTAACATAAGTGTCCTAAGGTTTAGACACTGTTTTAAGGTCCATTTTAATGAATACAAGTCATTTAGGAAGTCTAGAAACCAAAATGTCCAAGAACGTCCATGACGTCCGGAAACAGTTCAAAGAGGTACTAGCGTGCCTTAGCCTATATGACTAGATTTTAGGAGTCGGAAATTAATAAAAATTGGTGGAAGGGTGTCTAACAGGTGTTTAAGTTGATTCATGGTCGAAACGTCTAGGTACGACTCCCCAAGGATCAACCAAGGGCCCTTGAGAAGGACCCTTGCATCATGGGGTCAAGACTGCCTGGGCAGTGTTCACCCACGAAAGGGAACGACGGAACGTGTTTGGATCGATGGGGCATCGATTCCATCCTTCGATCGACTCTTAGAAAATTACTTTAATGAACTCTTTTGCACAGTCTCTGACCAACATGACGGATATGCAGCACGGAAGGGTACAATGGCCGTTGATTGACCCACGATCCATCGATCGTGGTGTCGTCTGTGGTCACTGTAATTTCCTACACGTTTTTCATTAGTTCCAAGTAATTAATTAAGGGGTTAGGTTATTAGTTAGATATTAGGGAAGCCTGATTAAGTTTATTAACCCCCCCCATATAAAGACCCCAACCCCATTAGACTAATCATAACTCACAAAACAAAACTCTCTTCCTTCTCTCTTCTTTCTCTCTCTAGTGAAGTCTCCATTGAAGACCAAGCTAGGGGAGGGTTGTAGTGCTGCAATTACCAAGGTTTCTCCATCAATCTTCATCAATTAAGATGGTATGATATCTAATTCACCTTTCACACCTCTTTCCTCAAAAAGGTTCCATCAAATTGATTTCCAAAATTGAGTTTTCAAGTGGGTTTCATCCAATCTCGAAATTAATGTTATGGATTGAATTGTTTATGATTTATTTTGGTTATTATGAATATATTAACATGTATTCTAACTCAATTATGATATATCTTGATGAATTGGTCTAATTTGTAGAAGATGACCCTTAACCCTTAACCCTAGTTTTTGATCTTGATATGAATTAGATTGTATTGGTTCAATTGACTTTGTTATTGGTTGAATTACTACTAGATGATGTTGTTACACTAATAATGAATGAATTAGGCTGATTTGTAGTTTTGAATGCTAGTTCTTGAGAAGATGATCTAGGTTATAAATTATGTTGTGAATTGACCTAAGTATCTTATCTTAAGCTATGATCTAGTATTGAATTGTGATGTAGTGATTCTTCTAGCCTTGTTATCATGTTGGTTATTGACTTATGATGATATATAACCAAATTGGATTTAATTTAGGGTTTGTGGTAAGACATTGATTATGAACTATGAAGAGACTTGGTAAGTCTTATGATCCCAATCCTTTACTTCAAATTGTGGTTAATTGTGATTAAGTCATGATGTTGTATTGGAGTATTCCTTGTATTAGGATTGATAGCGTGGCATGATGTTGTATTGAAATGTCTTGATTATGATTGTGAGGTGTTGGATTAAGATGTAAATGTCAAAAGGATGGTGAATGATTTACCAATGTGCCTTATCATGATATGAAGATGTTAATGTGCTAACCTCACCTATATGAATTGTAATGAAAGGACAATAATCATGCAACTCTTATTTAGCTATGATGATGATGATGAATATACAAGGGTTAGACCCTATGACCTACAATAAGTAATGATGATTAATAAAGACATTAAAGACATTTCAAGGACTCTAGCTTAGCACCGAGTGAACTAGAGTGAGGAGTGTCCCTTCCCATATAGGGAAGGTAGGATCACTAATGTACTCTTGAGATTGGAGACTACAATGCATGTCGCATAAAGAGGTCCCAACTATATCTCCTAGTTCTTGAACTATGTTGCCCCGATAGGAATACTAGCTAGTGGATCTACGTAGTTGCTATGTTCATGTTTTGGTACTACCTTGGAAAGTAGTCCGCCTTATATCGGTGTAGGGTTCCATGAAACCGGATTCCACATTAGGTCATGTGGTATATGTCGGTTAAGGCAAGATGTTCCCAAAAGGTAAAATGAACTAAAGGAATGAACTCTAACTAAGGCGACATAAGGGGTTTAGCTTAGTCTAGGTAGGGGTATGTGACTCTACCTATACATTGCACTAGTTAGTCTTAAGGGAAGTCTTAGGAAAATGTTCTTATGTATGTATATGCTTATAAATGAAAATGATATGTATATGATGATCTTACATGTAAATGATGATATGTGATGTTCATTACTCTTATGAACATGTATTTGGTCTACAATGTTAAAAGTATGATATTGTGTACTCTTGATGTCATGTTATGAGAAGTGGGTTGTTGGTCATGATTCTTGTTGAGTTACTTGATTGATTAAGGTTATGGGGCTTTGCTTGGTCATTGTTCTTGTTGACTTGATAGGGATTATGGGTAATTGTCTTACTTTGGCTATATTGAAATGTGCTCTTATTCATGCTTGTTTAAGTTATAACTTGATGATAGAGTGATATTGATTATATATGTAAGTAAGTTGACATGTTCATTGACTTGACGATGCTTTATATTGTTAGTTTAGTAAGATACATGCCTATGAATAAATGAATGTCCTAAGTGACTTGGTATGGTCTTGTTGATTATGAATAAGTGTTTTCAAGGAAAATTGCATACCTTTATGAAATGTCCCTTTTCTTAGCATGTTTTCAAAGTATGTGTGCATATGGTCTCATACTTAATACAAGTGGTGTACTAACCCCTTTTATTCCTTTTCCCCAACATTTTAGGTTCTGGTCATTGAAGTTCTTTGAAGACGACTTGAAGAAGGCTTTGATCTCTTATTCATCCAAGTAGGGTAGGTCCTCAGTTTTCAAGGGCGATGCCACTATCTAGCTAATGAAGTTGTTATGAGTTTAAGACTCTTATGTTTCTTTCCTTTCAAATGAGTATTAAACATTTGTATGACCTATATGTGGTCTTATTGAATTGATGTATGGGATAGGCCAAGTTTGATACACTCTTATTAGATGGTTATGAGATGAGACGACTATTACGACTATGCTATATTTTATATACTTATGTGCAATAAAAATAAAAGACTGAGTAATCTTCCTATACGAAGGGTCTATGTATACTCGATATATATATATACTATGTGTATGTAGAGGTCTATGTCCGAGTACAAGTAATGAAAAGTTTCAAATTTTCCGTTAAATTTAACCTATGAATGTAATTATGTAAGCTAAGAGGCTAGTCTTAGTCCTCAAAGAGGACGACGACACCGGTTACGTCTAGGGGTTATTCCCGGATGTGACAAGGATAGTCTAGAGGAGTACTAAGTGTGGATTGTAGTATGGGATGCTATCCATACATGAAACAAGTATGACTTGAATCTACCTATGACATGACCACTACATGATGTATGTTTAGCTTGGAAAGTGCTATAGTTGCCTTCCATGACATGTCACATCGGAGGAGCACCCCTAAAAATAACCGGTGTCGTCGTCCTCAAAGAGTAGTAAGACTAACCTCTTAGCATTCATCATTACATTTCATAGATTAAATTATTAGAAAATTTAAAATTATTTAACTACTTCTACATTGATGTTTACTTAGACCTCTCGCTTACACATAATATATGTTTAGCGAGTATACATAGACTCCTCATATAAGAAGATTACATAGTCTTCTACTTTTATTTCACATACATAATATAGCAATATAGATTAATAAGAAGTCTATGATACGCCTCATATTAAACCATCTAAAATGAGTACAACATTGGGCATAGACAATACTTCATTATAATAAAGGCCTCATGTAGACATATACGAAATCAACAAAGAAAGAAAATGAACTGAATTCTCTTTATGACAAAACAAAATTCAATAGCAAGACTGTTGCATCGTCCTCGGAAAGTGAGGACCTACCAAAATTAGGGAATATGATTCCAAGCCTTCTTCAATGTCCCTCTAAAAGTTCAACAACCGGAACCTACATTTGTAGTAAACATAAAAGATGGGTTAGTACACACTTGTACTAAGTATGAGTATATGCACATAAAATAATTAAAATCATGCAAAAGGGGACATTTATTCAAAACCATGCTAAAGTACTTTGAAAAGCCTTATGCACAATCATGAACCCATATAGACCAACAATTACATAATACATAAGTCAAACCCATGTAGAACACAAGACCAACCTCAACAAGTAATATTCAAGTCAACATGTATAGATTTAATAACTTCATCACATAAGCAAGACCTTTACTCATAACCCACCCTTTAGCCTACAATTTCAATGACCAAGCAAAGCCCCATAACCATAGTCAATCAAGTAAACCAAACAAAGGATCACAAGAAATGTCTAACTCTACATAACATAACATCAATAGTAGTCATCATCAAATTTAGCAATATAGACCAATAATATGTTAATAAATGAAACTAATATCATATAGGATCATCAACATGTAAAGTCAACCATGCCATAACATTCACTTTATAAGATCATAAGAACATAAGAACAACCTTCTAGGACTTCCCTCAAAGACAACTAGTGCAATTCCTAGGTAGAGTCCAATACCCCTACCTAGACTTAGTCAACCTTTAAGTCACCCAAGTTAGTGTTCACATCATTACTTCATTTTACTTTCGGGAACACTTGCCTTAATCGACATAGATCACAAGATCTAAGTGTGGAACCCGGTGTTGTAAAACCTTATACCGAAAGAAGGTGGTATACTGGCCAAAGTAGAACCAAACATGTATCTAGCATCTAAGGTGGATCCACTAGCTAGTATTCCTATGGTGGAAACATAGTTCATGAACTAGGAGATATGTATTGAACCCTCTACATGCCTATTGGCAATTGGAGCCCTCATCTCATGAGAATCCATAGGGTGAGTGTCCCTCATAGGGGAGTCAACACCTCAATAGAGCGAATCTTCCTCCACGGGAAGCCAACACCTCTCATTTTCAAGTGCTCTCGGTGCTAAGCTAAGTGCCTTTTGGAAATGTCATTCTTTAACAATCGTAGTTTAGGTTAGGTAATAGTAGAATAGATACTTGTATAGTCATAATCATTAGCTCAATAGGAATTATATGAGGACAAACTTTCAATACAACCCTCATATGTGACATTCGCACATTAACATCATCATATCATAGTAAGGCACATAGGTACTTCATAACAGACCTTATATCATCACATACTAACCATAATATCACAATGACATAATCAATACATTTCAATTCAACATCATACCAACACCTACTTAGGCTAATCAGAAGACATTCTTCAATTGAACTACATCATCAATCCCAACCCATCATAATTGAAGTAAAGGTTAGAAATCAACTTTAAGAGGAACTCTTGGGTAAAGCATTCCCAAGAGTGAAGAATCCATACCTTAATGAAGATTAGTCCACAAAATTCATGCATTGTTCTTCCTTCATGCATTGTTCTTCCTTCAATGGAGGTTGAATAGAGAGAGAAAGTAGAGAGAGGTGAGAGCTTTTGGATTTTGACTTGGGGATTTGATTTGAGAGAGTGAATGTGAGGAAAAACTGATTTGAAATCAATATATAGACCTCCCATGAAATACCTGAAAGACCCCTCACTTAAGTTGACCCATTAATGAAGTCAAACTTGAATTTCAAATTTCAGATTTTCGTCGGGGAATAAGTCCGCGACGCGGAGCTGCTCCCGCATGATTTTCTAAATTAATTTTAGAAATAGTGGAGTCCGTGACCTGCCCGCGAGAATACTTGAGTTTTGACCAAAGGACACCCAAGTCCGCGACGCGGACTTGTTTTCGCCATGTGTATTTTGGCTGCTTCTTTGGAAGCTTACCAAGCCAAGTTTGGGGGCAACCCTTGGGGGTCAGACCTAGACGTTTTCACTCTATATACATAGTTTACCTATTTAAAGTCATTTTACAAGTTTTATACCTCATACATCACCTCCAAATCTTCCCGAAACCTAAGGCCGTTTCACTAGTTAACTTGACTAGATTCTGCACGTCTTGGACGTTTCTTGATCAACATGTGAGGCTCTAGCTAAAGTCTTGGACTTTCAGAGTGTTACATTATCCCCCCCCCCCAGGAATATTCGTCCCCGAATGACACTAAAATCTTTTGGAAGGAAGGGATAGAGTCAATGCAACATGACATTCACACAATGCAACTCAAAACATCATTTTCAACATATAGGAGCTCAATATTCATTACATGAGGAACTACCTTCTCAAAATCATAATGAGCTCAACATAACCTATAATGTTTTTATGCCAAAAATCCTTTTTCAACATATCAACATGCTCAATATCATTTTATAAAGGCAACAACATACCAAATACACTAATAGTGCATATCAAACCAAAAAACATTTTTTTTCCATAACCTTCATTTTAGCAAAAACCTTCTTACTATAATATGCAAATCTTTTCAAAACAAGTCAAATTCAATTAACTAATTACTTTCATTATTAATAAGAATAACTAACCTTAATTAGCAAAGAGATGAGGATAACGGGAGTTCATGTCGGCCTCGGCCTCACATGTTGCTCCCTCAACTAGGTGATTCTTCCATGACACCTTTACAGAAGCCACATCCTTGTTCCTCAACCTCTTCACTTGTCTATCAAGTATTTCAACCGGAACCTCCTCATAAGAGAGGTTCTCATCCACACCTAGACCCTCAATTGGAAGTATGGATTCGGGATCACCAATGCATTTCTTAAGCATGGAGACATCGAAAATTGGATTAACCGAAGTCAATTCACTAGGTAACCTCAACTCAAAATTTCATAAGGACCCACATAACGATGACTCAATTTCCCTTTCTTGCCAAATCTCACCACTCCTTTCATGGGTGAAATTTTTAGATACACCATATCCCCTTCTTAATGTTCTAAGTCCCTTCTCGTATGGTCGGTATAAGACTTTTGCTGACTATAGTCTATTTTCAGTCGGTTCCTTATCATATGAACTTTCTCCAAAGTGTTACAAATCAATTCGGGACCCAAGAGTGAAGATTCGCCCATTTCAAACCATCCAATTGGAGATATACATCTCCTACCATACAAGGCTTCAAAAGGAGCCATAAATATAGATGAATGGTAACTATTATTATACGAAAACTCAACCAAAGGCAAATGTCTATCCTAATTTCACTTGAAATCAATGATGCAAGCTCTAAGCATATCCTCAAGGGTTTGAATAGTGGGCTCTACCTCACCATCCGTTTGGGGATGAAAAGCGGTGCTTAGCTTCACCTTGGTACCTAACCCTTTTTGGAACGACCTCCAAAACCTAGATATAAATTGTGCACCCTATCTAATATGATGGATAAAGGAATACCATGGAGACACACAATCTCATCTATTGAAGATCCTTGCATAATTGTTTGCCGATTATGTGGACTTGACGGGAATAAAACGAGCGGATTTGGTCAATCTATCCAAACCCACCCATATAGAGTCATGTTGCTTTCGTGTCCGAGGCAAACCTACCATGAAATCCATATTTATGTCTTCCCACTTCCAAGTGGGAACTTAGATTTCTTGGAGTAAACCACTTGGCTTTTGGTGCTCGGCTTTCACTTGTTTGCAATTTGGACATTTTGCAACAAATTCTGCTATGTCCCCTTATAAGCCTTCCCACCAAAATACTTCTCTAAGGTCATGATACATCTTTGTAGAACCCAGATGTATGGAATAACGGGAACCATGATCTTCCTCAATAATCCATTTTCTCAAGTCATCCACATTGGGCATACATAAACTTCCTTGATACCTTAAGACACCATTCCCTCCTAAAGAGAATGACTCATTAAGCTTACTAAGAACCGACACCTTCAACTCCATTAATGGTTGATCAAGGTGTTGCTTAGAATTCACCGCAACTACCAAAGATGATTCGTAGTTATGATTGACCATAAACCACCATTTGGAAAATCTTCCAATCTAACACAAAAACAAGCCAACCTATGAACATCTTTCAGTAGGACTTTCTTGGTTTCTTCTACATGAGACACACTTCACATGGACAAACGACTTAGAGCATCTGCAACCACATTGGCCTTGCCGGGGTGTTAGAGAACACTCATGTCATAATCCTTCTGTAACAACCCTAAAAATGACTATGCTAAGTAATGTCTAACGTATCTAGAATGCCTAGATTAGATCGGGTTCACGCGAATTAATGCGCGTAGAACCAGACCTCTGAACCTATGAAACAACCAAGCCAACTAACTTGGTGAGTTAGTTGATCTAGGAAAGGTTGGGCCAGCCATGTAGGGCACCCGAATATGAATATTTACCCGGATGAGTCTTAACCAGACTTAAAAAGGGGTAATCTTAAGTTTGGAGGGTCTAGGGGTAAAACGATCTTTTCCAGGCTAAGGGTAGTATTATAATTACCCTAAATATTTAATTAATTAATTAATTAATATGGTGGAGGGACAATTCGGGTAGAGGTTGCCGAATTTGACCCTTTAAGCAAAATCTAGCTTCACCCGGGTTCGAGCCTTGGTGGAAGCAAGGATTAAATTGATTTAATTTTATTAAGTGAATTAGTTGAATTAATTAGTATTTAAAAAACTGATTTATGTAAGGGAAAATCAGATTTTTAATAAAAAAATAATAATAATAAATTAATAAATAATGAGGAGTCCTAGTTTGACTTAGTCTCCACCTAACTCTCCTAATCCTAATCCTAATCTTAATCCTCTCATTCTCACGTCTCTCACCCTCATCCTCACGTTTTTTATCATTAAAAGAACTGAAAATAATAGTTCTTCACTCTTGAAGAACTTACACACAAAAACTCAAACAAAAAGCTAAGCTAAAAACAAAAATCAACCACATTCTTCTCGACGAATTGTGTTTGGGATTTTGGTGGTGAGGCAGTGGTGTCGTGGGAATTGGCAGCATTGAAACAAGTGTTGAACGACATTAAGGTATGGGTTTTCTTCTCTCTTGGTCCCTTTCCCAAGAGACCCCTAAGTTCAGTTTAAATTCCAATCGAGAAACTAAGGTTGTCCCCGTTGCATGCTCCTGTCATTAGATCCTTTGAAAGATTCAAAGTATGCGTTGGTATGTCTTCTGGTAGATGATTTTAGGGCTGGTTGTGATTATGTGTTTGAATGTGTATTTGGAAATTATGTAAGGAATGAAAGATGTGTTCCGGGAAAGTGTATTAAGTTAATTGTTTGTGCATGTTTGTGCCGTGGATAAATTTACATGTTAAAATGTTGTATTTTACGTGTACGAATATGTTAAAAGTGTGATGTTCATATAAGTGAAATGTTGCTGAATAAATGTCACACGAAATACTCCAAGAATAAACATAAAAAAATGAGAGAAAAACGAAATGAAAGAGGACCAAATTTCTAGCTTGCTGGAAATGTTGGTCTCGGACTATATTTTGGAGTTGGAGCTATGTTTTTTTTAAAAAAAAAAATGTGAGGTCATTGGGGATTGAACCCAAGACCTCATCAAATGTAAATTACATAAAAGTTTCATAGAAAAATGAAAGGAAAAATAAATGTGGAGAGTGGAGATTGAACCCCCAACCTCTTGAATGGATGAGAGAGTTAGGAGAAAAATAATGGAGAAAAATAAATGTGGAGAGTGGGGATTGAACCCCCAACCTCTTGAATGGATGAGAGAGTTAGGAGAAAAATAATGGAGAAAAATAAATGTGGAGAGTGGGGATTGAAACCCCAACCTCTTGAATGGATGAGAGAGTTAGGAGAAAATAATGGAGAAAACAAAATGTGGAGAGTGGGGATTGAACCCCCAACCTCTTGAATGGATGAGAGAGTTAGGAGAAAAATAATGGAGAAAATAAATGTGGAGAGCGGGGATTGAACCCACAACCTCTTGGATAGGTGAGAAATTTAAGAGATAAATTAAAAGAAAAATAATGAGCTTGTGGGGGATTGAACCCACAACCTCCTTGCCTTAAAACGAAAAAGGAGAGGAGAACAAGAAAGAAATATTATGGGGTTGATGGGTATCGAACTAGGGTCTCCCAAATCTGAAAAATGCAATTATCAAGTTTAAAATAAGATTAAGTGTTGTCCAAGGGATTCGAAATCGGGTTCCCTTGCCCAATTCCGTATTGACACATAAGTCATACCTAAGTAAATATTTAATGAATGCAGCCTCTAAAGATCGAAATCAATATCTTGGCATATCTACAAGATGCATAAGTCTTGTACCACATAATCTTGGGTAAACATGAATCACTTAGACAAACTATGAATAAAGCCTCATGGCTTGTATGTGTGGACTCATAAGTCTAGCATACGTTTAAAAGTAAGTGAGCCTAAGATGTATGTGATGAAATGATGTAACCCTAGAAGGGTTAAGTAAGAGTGTGAAACACACTAAATGGCCAAGTGCATTGGCATATGATGAAATGAATATTCACGTGAAGGGGTGAGTAATTATGAAAAGCAAATGTGTTAAAGTTAATGAATGAGGTGACAATATGATAAGAGGCTAATGTGAAAGATGAGAGCAATCTCAAATGAGCCTAAGTAATGTTACCAAAACGTACTCACCTTTGAGAGTGTAAAGCTAATGAAGAGACCAGTTTCTATGAACACTCGAATAAAAGTATTGAAGTTAATGCATACATAATACTAATGATGAAATGAGAAATCATGTAATGAGCTATGATGTCCTCATGCTAGAAGCCAACTTCTATGATGTATGAGTTGAATATAATGGAACTTTATACTGAGCACCGATAGGATAGCTATAAGCGGTGATGCCTTCCTTCGGGAAGGGCGGAGGTTCACGTAATTCTCATGAGATGAGACAGTCTGGCATGCCGGGTATGGGTCTCCTTATATCTCCTAGTCTTTGAACCTATACTGCCAATATAGGGATCTAGCAGGGTTCGACTCCCTATATACGCTAGAATGTTTTGATTCACTTTGGCCGGTGATTCCACCTCTTTTTCGGTGTGGGGATTACACACTGGATTTCATGATGCTCACATGATCTATGTCGGTTAAGGGTAAAGTTCCCATAGAAAGAATGAGGTCAGCCTCAAATGATGCACATAATGAAATGAACGATACCAAAGGTGTTAGGATAGGATGATCAAGAGGTGAGCTAGACTCAAGTAATGACACTAGGTTATTCTTGGTCATTTCAAAGCAAACCTGATGAGAGTCTTAAACTACATCCTATGTATGACTAGTGATTGCACTAGTATATGAATGAATGAAAATGAAGTACGTATGAATGAATGAAGCAGACTCTGTGTTTGCTAAAGAAGGCTCCCTAGTTGAGGTCCCATATGTTGATCCCTCATTTTGGGAAGTCCTAATGTCAAGTCCATGATTCCAAGGTCTCATGGCATATGAAAGAATGATGTGAACTACGTGATATGATATGTGCAATATGTTATGTGCTGCTTGCAAAATGATAAGTATGATGATGCATGTTACTCTCATGGCATGACTTTCCTAATCCAAATTTGGCAAGTCCACTGATAATCCAAATTTTTCAAGTCCACTAACTTTCCTAATCCAAATTTGGTAAGTCCACTGACTTGACTTTCCATAAATCATGTTGTTAGGAAAGAGTTCTTCTTAATCATGCATGTCCTTGGTGTGTGCTTGCATATACCCATACTTAATACAAGTGTGTACTAATCCCATACAATATCAACTTTTAGGTGCAGGCAAAGGTGGACATTAGAGCTTATAGTACGACGTTGCACCTATCCGGACGTGGAGCTTTCATCCGGATTTGGTAGGCCCTCATGCTTTCGGGGATGTCTATTGTTATTATCTAGCATATATGTAGGCTTTAGCTAGTGGGGCATGTCCCACTAGTGTTTCATTTCCTATTTCATTTCAGACTTTGTATTGGTTTCGTTTTGGCAAGGATACGTTTAATGCAATTATGAACTGCTTCTTTCATTTGATTATTTCTATATTAGATGGTTGATTTGTGAACGCCTATGATGTTAAGTATAATATGTTTCATATGAAATAAGAAAACAAAAAGTTCAATTTTTTTGCTAAAATTAACCTAGATGAAGTAACGATGATGTATGTAGGCTTGTCTGCAACCTCTGAGAGGTCAACGACGCCGATCTCGTCTGGGGTCTAGATTCCGGTCATGACAAAGTTGGTATCAGATCACTAGGTTAAATTCCGAGGATAATAAATTCACATCAACCACATGGAGTAGTTTCTAAGTCATGGTAGTGAAGTGCACCACTGTCTTGAATTAGAGACTGCATGATGCGTAGGAAAAATTCCCTTCTTCTGATCTTAACGTGCCTTCTCTAATGTCTGATTCCTTGGTGTTAAGAGCATATCTAACATCAACTCTTGAGATTCAAAAAGATGAATACGAGGAAAAACGAAGGTGGAGCAACAAGATGTTCCCAGGAAGAACCCACATGCCAGCACCATGGCTAGCAGGTTAAGGGACTTCACGAGGATGAATCCTCCCGTTTACACTGCATCTAAGATTGCTGAGAATCTCGAGCAGAAGTGTAGGGTAGCTATGATGCATGCGAGCATGGACTTTTCCAGGCTTATGGTCCGTGTCCAACAAGTGGAGGAAAATAGGAGGAGGAACCATACTAGGGCAGGGAACAGGTCAATGCAAGCTGAGAAGAATTTGTCAAGGAAGAGTAGTACTGAAATCAGGGATAAGCCCAGGTTTAATAAGGGACTCTCCCACTAAGGGGAGTCAAGTTCATCCAAGGGTCGCTATAATAGGGATTCCGAGCCCAGAGTTAAGAGAAACAATGAAGTAGATACACCTCAGGAGAGGCCACCTTGTAGGAAGTGTGGAAAACTTCATGGAGGAGAGTGTAGGAGGGGCTTTAACGCTTGTTACAGTTGTGAAAAACCAGGTCACATGATGAAGGATTGTCTGTATATGAGAGGTCGAGAAAAAGGGAAGGAGAAAGCTCAGTCGAATGGTCTAGTGAAGAGGATCCAAGGAGGCAACGATTCTTCGCACTCAAGTCTAGGGGTGTAGGGGAAGACACCTCTGGTGATATCTCGGGTGCGTAGCCTAAATTAGTTTTTCATGTGTATGGTTTTATGCACTAGTATGAAGTTAATATGTTGGAGTCATCATGTTGGTTGCTGACTTATGTGACTTATGTGTTTAATTATGTTGTATTCTTTGATGAGACTAGTTTAGGAAAGAGTTCCTTAGTCTATTAATGCGAAGCTGCTAGTAGGTTTCAAGGATGTGCACCAACCTACTAATATGTGAATCAGATATTCTCCAATAAAAAGCATTGAATAGCTGAGGTATGGATTTTCTCCATAAGTGTTATGCTACCATAGACTATCAAACCAGTGTAGTGAGGTTTCATTTGCCAAATGAGATAGGGTATAAATGGGCAGGGCGTGGATCAATCCAACAAAGCCATATAATTTCAAATCTTAAGGCCAACAAGATGTTATTTAAGGGGTTAGATATACTCCTCCTAAGGCTGGTTTTGGTTAAGAAACTCTAAGTTTTAGTGCAATAGTCGACTTGGTGTTGTAAGTCCATAATCGTATGAGTAATAATTGCACTATGTGAGTTAAAATGAATTCATGTTTGCATGTCATGTCGCTATTTTTGTATAGCATGGACATGATTTTTGTGTTGCATGAGTTGTGAGGTGCATCAAGTTAAGTGCGATTGAGAAGGAAGTTCCTCAATCTCAAATATGAAGCTTCAGATAAGCTTGAGTAATATGCATTATCCAGAGTAAGTGTGAAACAGAAATTCACAAAGTGTAAAGTCTCAAGTATGTTAAGATATCTTCGAAAACACCCTCTTTATATTAAAATGATGTGTAGTGTCATTCGGGGACGAATGTTCCTAAGGGGGAGATAATGTAACAACCCTAAAAATGACTATGCTAAGTAATGTCTAACGTATCTCAAATGCCTAGATTAGAACGGGTTCACACGAATTGATGCGCGTGGAACCAGACCTATGAACCTATGCAACAACCAAGCCAACAAACTTGGTGAGTTAGTTGAGCTAGGAAAGGTTGGGTCCAGCCATCTAGGGCACCGGAATATGAAGATTTACCCGGATGAGTCTTAACCAGACTTAAAAAGGGGTAATCTTAAGTTTGGAGGGTCTAGGGGTAAAATGGTCTTTTCCAGGCTAAGGGTAGTATTGTAATTACCCTAAATATTTATTTAATTAATTAATTAATATGGTGGAGGGGCAATTCGGGTAGAGGTTGCCGAATTCGACCCTTTAAGCAAAATCTAGCTTCACCCAGGTTCGAGCCTTGGTGGAAGCAAGGATTAAATTGATTTAATTTTATTAAGTGAATTAGTTGAATTAATTAATATTTAAAAATCTGATTTAAATAAGGGAAAAATCAGATTTTTAATAAAAATAATAATAATAATAAAATTAATAAATAATGAGGAGTCCTAGTTTGACTTAGTCTCCACCTAACTCTCTTAATACTAATCCTAATCTTAATCCTCTCATTCTCACGTCTCTCACCCTCATTCTCACGTTTTTTATCATTAAAAGAACTGAAAATAATAGTTCTTCACTCTTGAAGAACTTACACACAAAAACTCAAACGAAAAGCTAAGCTAAAAAAGAAAATCAACAACATTCTTCTCGACGGATTGTGTTTGGGATTTTGGTGGTGAGGCAGTGGTGTCGTGGGAATTGGCAGCATGGAAACAAGTGTTGAACGACATTAAGGTATGGGTTTTCTTCTCTCTTGGTCCCTTTCCCAAGAGACCCCTAAGTTCAGTTTAAATTCCAATCGAGAAACTACGGTTGTCCCCGTTGCATGCCCCTGTCATTAGATCCTTTGATAGATTCAAAGTATGCGTTGGTATGTCTTCTGGTAGATGATTTTAGGGCTGGTTGTGATTATGTGTTTGAATGTGTATTCGGAAATTATGTAAGGAATGAAAGATGTGTTCCGGGAAAGTGTATTAAGTTAATTGTTTGTGCATGTGTGTGCCGTGGATTAACTATGTTTTGCTGCCTGAAATTTACATGTTAAAAATGTTGCATTTTACGTGTACGAATATGTTAAAAGTGTGATGTTCATATAAGTGTAATGTTGCTGAATAAATGTCACACGAAATACTCCAGGAATCAACATAAAAAAGTGAGAGAAAAACGAATTGAAAGAGGACCAAATTTCGAGCTTGCTAGAAATGTTGGTCTCGGCCTATATTTTGGAGTTGGAGCTATGTTTTAATTTATTTTTTTAAAATGTGAGGTCATTGGGGATTGAACCCAAGACCTCACCAAATGTAAATTACATTAAAATTTCACAGAATAATGAAAGGAAAAACAAATGTGGAGTGTGGAGATTGAACCCCCAAACTCTTGAATGGATAAGAGAGTTAGAAGAAAAATAAAGGAGAAAAATAAATGTGGAGAGTGGGGATTGAACCCCCAACCTCTTTAATGGATGAGAGAGTTAGGAGAAAAATAATGGAGAAAAATAAATGTGGAGAGTGGGGATTGAAACCCCAACCTCTTGAATGGATGAGAGAGTTAGGAGAAAATAATGGAGAAAAAAATAAATGTGGAGAGTGGGGATTGAACCCCAACCTCTTGAATGGATGAGAGAGTTTGGAGAAAAATAAAGGAGAAAATAAATGTGGAGAGTGGGGATTGAACCCACAACCTCTTGGATAGGTGAGAAAGTTAAGAGATAAATTAAAAGAAAAATAATGAGCTTGTGGGGGATTGAACCCACAACCTCCTTGCCTTAAAACGAAAAAGGAGAGGAGAACAAGAAAGAAATATTATGGGGTTGATGGGAATCGAACTAGGGTCTCCCAAATCTGAAAAATGCAATTATCAAGTTTAAAATAAGATTAAGTGTTGTCCAAGGGATTCGAAATCGGGTTCCCTTGCCCAATTCTGTAGTGACACATAAGTCATACGTAAGTAAATATTTAATGAATGCTGCCTCTAAAGATCGAAATCAATATCTTAGCATATCTACAAGATGCATAAGTCTTGTACCACATAATCTTGGGTAAACATGAATCACTTAGACAAACTATGAGTAAAGCCTCATGGCTTGTATGTGTGGACTCATAAGTCTAGCATACGTTTAAAAATAAGTGAGCCTAAGATGTATGTGATGAAATGATGTAACCCTAGAAGGGTTAAGTAAGAGCGTGAAACACACTGAATGGCCAAGTACATTGGCATATGATGAAATGAATATTCACGTGAAGGGGTGAGTAATTATGAAAAGCAAATGTGTTAAAGTTAATGAATGAGGTGACAATATGATAAGAGGCTAATGTGAAAGATGAGAGCAATCTCAAATGAGCCTAAGTAAATGTTACCAAAACGTACTCACCTATGAGAGGGTAAAGCTAATGAAGACACCAGTCTCTATGAACACTCGAATGAAAGTATTGAAGTTAATGCATACTTAATACTAATGATGAGATGAGAAATCATCTAACGAGCTATGATGTCCTCATGCTAGAAGCCATCTTCCATGATGTATTAATTGAATGTAATGGAACTTTATACTGAGCACTGATAGGCTAGCTATGAGCGGTGATGCCTTCCTTCGGGAAGGGCGGAGGTTCACGTAACTCTCATGAGATGAGACTCTCCGGCATGCCGGGTATGGGTCTCCTTATATCTCCTAGTCTTTGAACCTATACTGCAAATATAGGGATCTAGCAGGGTTCGACTCCCTAGATACGCTAGAATGTTTTGATTCACTTTGGCCGGTGATTCCACCTCTTTTTCAGTGTGGGGATTACACACTGGATTTCATGATGCTCATATGATCTATGTCGGTTAAGGTTAAAGTTCCCAAAGAAAGAATTAGGTCAGCCTCAAATAATGCACATAATGAAATGAACGATACCAAAGGTGTTAGGATAGGATGATCAAGAGGTGAGCTAGACTCAAGTAATGACACTAGGTTATTCTTGGTCATTTCACAGCAAACCCGATGAGAGTCTTAAACTACATCCTAGGTATGACTAGTGATTGCACTAGTATATGAATGAATGAAAATGAAGTTCGTATGAATGAATGAAGCAGACTCTGTGTTTGCTAAAGAAGGCTCCCTAGTTGAGGTCCCATATGTTGATCCCTCATTTTGGGAAGTCCTAATGTCAAGTCCATGATTCCAAGGTCTCATGGCATATGAAAGAATGATGTGAACTACGTGATATGATATGTGCAATATGTTATGTGCTGCTTGCAAAATGATAAGTATGATGATGCATGTTACTCTCATGGCATGACTTTCCTAATCCAAATTTGGCAAGTCCACTGACTTTCCTAATCCAAATTTGGCAAGTCCACTGACTTGACTTTTCATAAATCATGTTGTTAGGAAAGAGCTCTTCTTAATCATGCATGTCCTTGGTGTGTGGTTGCATATACCCATACTTAGTACAAGTGTGTACTAATCCCATACAATATCTACATTTAGGTGCAGGCACAGGTGGACGTTAGAGCTTACAGTGCGACGTTGCACCTATCCAGACGTGGAGCTTTCATCCGAATTTGGTAGGCCCTCATGTTTTTGAGGATGTCTACTGTTATTATATAGCTTAGATGTAGGATTTAGCTAGTGGGGCATGTCCCACTAGTGTTTCATTTCCCATTTCATTTCAGACTTTGTATTGGTGCCATTTTTGGCAACGATACGTTTAATGCTATTATGAACTGCTTCTTTCATTTGATTATTTCTATATTAGATGGTTGATTTGTGAACGCCTATGATGTTAAG
This sequence comes from Solanum sitiens, assembly GCA_016801875.1. Lineage (NCBI taxonomy): Eukaryota > Viridiplantae > Streptophyta > Magnoliopsida > Solanales > Solanaceae > Solanum > Solanum sitiens. The sequence continues at coordinate 201,720 of JABWTJ010000163.1, forward strand.
TATAATATGATTCATATGAAATAAGAAAACAAAAAGTTCAAATTTTCCGCTAAAATTAACCTAGATGAAGTAACGATGATGTATGTAGGCTTGTCTGTTACCTCTGAGAGGTCAACGACGCCGGTCTCGTCTGGGGTCTAGATTCCGGCCGTGACACCTTCAACAATACCAACCACCTTCTTTGTCGGAGATTTAACTCCTTTTGAGTAAACACATATTGGAGACTTTTGTGGTCAGTATACACATCAACATGGACACCATACAAATAATGTCTCCATATTTTCAAGGCAAATACCACGGTCGCTAACTCAAGATCATGCGTTGGATAGTTATTCTCATGCACCTTAAGTTGTCTAGAAGCATAAGCTACTACTTTCCCATGTTGCATAAGCACACAACCCAAGCCCACTCGGGAAGCATCACAATATACAACGAAGCCCTTGGTACCCTCCGGTAAAGTCAACACTAGACCGAATGTAAGCCTATCTTTCAAAATATGGAAGCTTCTTTCACATGCCTCAGACCTCTCAAATTTCACAATCTTTTGGGTCAAGGGAGTCAAGGGAGATGCAATGGACGCAAAAACATCCACAAACCTCCTATAATATCCCGCTAGACCCAAGAAACTCCTAATGCCGGTTGGAGTCAATGGTCTAGGCAAATTCTTGACCGCCTCGGTTTTCCTTGGATCAACCTCAACTCCCTCACTAGAGATGATATGACCAAGAAATGCCACCGACCTGAACCAAAACTCGCATTGGCTATACTTGGCAATTAATTGGTTTTCCTTAAGCACTTGCAATACCATTCTCAAATGATTCATTTGTTCACCATCACTCTTCGAATACACCAATATATAATAAATAAAGACAATCACGAATAAATCAAGATAGTCTTAGAACACCCTATTCATGAGATCCATAAACGCCGCCGGGGTATTAGTGAGACCAAAGGACATTACTACAAACTCATAGTGTCACATCCAGGGAACACCCCCTAGACGTAACCGGCGTCGTCATCCTCTTTGAGGACTAAGACTAGCCTCTTATCTTTCATCATAACATTCATAGTTTGAAAATACGGAAAAAATAAAAACTTTTACTACTTCTACATTGAGGTTTACATAGACCTCTACATACACATACATATAATTATATCGAGTATACATAGACCCTTCGTATAAGAAGATTACTTAGTCTTCTACTTTTATTGCACATATAAATAGAATAAAGTCTCAAGATTGTCTCATCTTATACCATCTAAATGATCATAGCAATTTGGGCATAGCCCTACATCAAATGTCAAGAAGCCACATATAGGCTTATACAAATCGTACTCAAATGAAGTAGAATGAACATAAGAGTCTAAAAAATAAAGCAACTACATAAGCTAGATATCGGCATCGCCCTCGGAAAGTGAGGACCTACCTACTTGGATGGTATATAATATCCAAGTCTTCTTCATGTCGTCTCGAACGAGCCTTCAATGACCATAACCTAAAATGTTTGGGAAAAAGGAAGAAAATGGGGTTAGTACGCCACTTGTACTAAGTATGAGACCATATGTACAGATAACATCAAAACATGCTAAAAAGGGACATTTAGTTGAATCAATGCCATTTTATCTTTTAAAAGCATTATGCACAATCAAACAAGCCATACCAATCACCAAGACATGTTAAACAAGTCAAAGTAAGTCATATGCATATCAATACTTGAACCAATAATCTCATACAACTCTATCCCCAAGTAACAACATCACAAGTATGAATAAGAGTTTATCATGGCATAATAAGCAAGACAATTACTCATGAATCCCTATCAATTCAACAAGTGCAATAATCAAGCAAAGACCCATAACCTTACTCAATCAAGTAACCCAACAAGAATCCATAACTAATGCCCAATTTTACATAATATAACTTTTAAGAATACATAACATCATACCTTAACAATACAGACCAAATACATGTTCATAAGAATAACCATCACCACATGATATCATTTACTTGTAACATCAACATGCTTTCATCATTTACATCATTATCATATACATACATAATATCAACCTCCTAAATCTTCCCTCAAGGCAAACTAGTGCAAGGCATAGGTAGAGTCCCATACCCCTACCTAGGCTAAGTCAAACCTCTCAAGTCACCTTAGTTAGTTTATACTTCGTTACTTCATTTTAGTTTAGGGAACACTTGCTTTAACCGACATAGACCACATGAGCTAAGTGTGGAATCCAGTTTCATAAAACCTTACACAGATGGAAGGTGGTCTACCGGCCAAGGTAAAACCTAATATAAACATATCTTCCTAGGTGGATCCACTAGCTACTATCCTATGGTGGCAACATAGTTTATGGAACTTGGGGGAAATCATGGAAATATCACTATACACCCTTTTTGAGTTATGAGGCTATCCACCCCGTGAGGACCGTAGTAAACCCTTCCTTCCCTACTTGGGAAAGTGTCACTCTCTCACATATAAGGTCCCTTTATTGAAATGTCTTTAAGTCTTTATTAACAATCATAACTTAGTTTCATAGGGTCTAGCCATTGTATAATATCATCATCATAGCTCAATAAGAATTGCATGAGTTTAGTCCTTTCATCACAATTCATATAAGTGAGGTTAACACATTACATATCACCTCATAATAAGGCACATTGGTAAGCATCAGCATCCTTATGACATTTACATCTTAATCAAGCTCACAACCTTAATTAAGACATTTCAATTCAACATCACACCACCCTATCACTCTTAATATAAAGCATACTCCATTATAACATCATGACTTAATCACAATTAACCACAAAGTGAAGTAAAGAATAGGGATAATAAGACTTACCAAGTCTTCTTCATAATTTACAAACAAGGTCTTACCATAAGCCCTTTGTTCAACTCTATTAGGTCATAAAGTCATCATAATTCATTAACCAACATGATCACAAGGCTAAAAGAATCACTACATCACAATTCGATACTAGATCAAAGCTTACGATTAGGTCGATTCATCATAACCTAGATCACTTTTCAATAACTAGCATGAAAGACTACGAATCATCCTAATTTTTTCATGATTATTGTAACAACATCATCTAATAGCAATTCAACCAATAATCAAGTCAATTGAATAAGTTACAACCTAATTCATATCAAGATCAAACCTAGGGTTAAGAGTTAAGGATCATGTTCTACAATTTAGACCAAACTCACAAATTATCATAATCAAGTTAAAATACATTGTAATATATTCATTATATCCTAAAGAAACCATAAACAACTCAGTTCATAACATCAAATTCGTAATTGGATGAAACCCACATGAAAACTCAACTTTTAGAAATACTTTGAAGGAGCCCTTTGAGGAAAGAAGTCTCAAAGGTGAATTAGATCCCATACCTTAACGTTTGATGAAGATTTGATGGTGAAATCACCCTTTAACAGCCCCCAAATCCCTTCCTATCTTGTTCTTCAATGGTGTCTTCCAATAGAGAGAGAAAGAAGAGAGAATGAAGAGAGTTTATTTTGTGAGTTGTGTTAAGACTAATGGGGGTTGGGGTCTTTTTATGGAGTCTTAATTAACCTAATTAGACTCCCTTAAACCCCTAATTAACCACATAACCCCTTAACTAATTAAATGAACAAACTTAAAATGTGCAGGAAAACTTGACCCTCACAGACAGAACCTTGATCGACGGGCCGTCTGTAAGTTGACGACTTGGCCCCCCTCCGTCCTACACACTCGTCGTTTTGGTCAGAGACTTGTGCTGGTGAGGGCTTCCCCATTTTGAATAAGTGTGGGACAAAGGTTTGCAACAAAGCCCTGTCGATCAACACACGGATCGTAGCCTGCATCTCGTCGATGCACACTGCCTAGGCAGTGTTGACACCAACTTGCAAGGGTCCTCCTCAAGGGCCCTTGATTTGTCCTTGAGGAGTCGTAATCGAATGTTTCGACCATGAAACAACTGAAATACATGTTATACACCATTTTACTAAATTTCATGAATTTCCGACTCTTAAAAAGCTAGTCAAATAGGCTAAGGCATGCGAGTACCTCTTTGAACCAACTTCCGGACGTCATGGACGCTCTTGGACGTTTTGGTTTCTAAACTTCCTAGATGACCTATATTCATTAAAATAGACTTAAAAACAGTGTATATACCTCATGACACCTATGTTAGGATTTACGTCACGTCTTGAATTTTTTGAAGTATTACATTATCCCCCCTTAGGAACATTCGTTCCCGAATGACACAAAAACAGTTTTGAAGTAAGGAATAGTATCAAGACTAGCAGCCCAACCAACGTCAATACAAGACAGTATAAATCATATCATTTCAATCAAGGCAATTCAAAACTTCAATTACCACACACATAAGTCTCAAACACTTCATTATGAGGTTTCCTTCTCACAACAACAACATGAGCTCAACATGCTATACATGAGTCAATTAGGACAAAGTTCAACTTATCAACATGCCACAACAGAAGGACTCACTATACCAAAGTACACAACACACTCAAAACAAGTCAAAAGTAAAATTTCATGTTTTAATGCACTTATTCACTGTAACCTCACTGTATTGAAATTCAAAAATGCACATTTTTGCAAGACTTCACCAAAAATCATAAAACTTCATTTTCTAGTCATATTTATATTATTAAAAAGAATGACTAACCTTAATTATTAAAAATATGAGGGTAACGGGACTTCATGTCGGTCTCGGCCTCCCATGTTGCACCCTCAACTAGGTGATCTTTCCATAACACTTTTGCGGAAACCACCTCTTTGTTCCTCAACCTCTTTACTTGCCTATCAAGGATTTGAATCGGAACCTTCTCATAGGAGAGGTTATCCTTGACACCAAGACCCTCAATAGGAAGAATGAACTCGGGATCACCGACACACTTATTTAGCATAGAAACATGGAAAACCGGATGAACCGAAGTCAATTCACTAGGCAACCTCAACTCATAGGCAACCTTTCCAACTCTTTGCAAGATTTCATAGGGACCCACATAACGAGGACTTAACTTCCCTTTCTTGCCAAATCTAACCACCCCCTTCATAGGTGAAATTTTCAAGTACACCTTATCACCTTCTTCAAACTCTAAATCACTTCTCCTATGATCGGCATAAGACTTTTGCCGACTATAGGCCGTTTGCAAGCGATTCCTTATAATATGAACTTTCTCCAAAGTCTAATAAATAAAATTGGGTCCAAGAATCGAAGACTACCCGACTTCAAACCACCCAATAGGAGACCTACACCTCCTACCATATAAGTCTTCATAGGGAGCCATGGAGATGGATGAATGGAAGCTATTATCATAAGCAAACTCCACTAAAGGCAAGTCCTTATACTGATGTACCGTGGTTTCACGGTACTTTCAATGCTTTTTACTTAAGTTTAGTGTGTGTCTAAAGCCTTTTTGTATTGATTTTGATGTAGTTTTCTCTTTATTTGCAGGAAATCTGTCCAAAGGAGAGCGCGGAGAATTTGAGCTGAAATTGCAGAAGTGACCACCTACGGAGCCCACGATGGTCCGTCGTGACTGTGACGGTCGGTAGGTAGCACCCATCGTGAGAAGAAAATGGCTGCTGAAGGAAGTTGGGGAATTCTGACCAAGTGTGGGACTACGGAAGATCACGACGGACCGTCATAGCCACGAAGGTCCGTCCTGCACATTCGTCAATACTAACAGAGAGTAGTCCCAGTACCCAACTTCAAAAGATTCTAAGTGTCATGGAACGGAACCCCTCGACGGATCGTCGTGCTTACAACGGTCCGTCATACCTGTCCGTCGAGGGTAACACAGAGTTGATGAAGAAAGAAGCAGAGATTTGCGCTAAGTATGGAATGACGGAAGCCACAATGGTCTGTCATGGCCACGATGGTCCATCACAAAGGTCGTCGACTCAGACGCGTTTTGGGCAGATTTTCCTTAAATAGGTTTCCTTCTTTTATTAGGATTGGAGTATTATAAATATCTGAAAGCACCTCGTTTTTGGGGTTAAACCTTTGGATATTTGTTCAATTTAATTGTTTAAGTATTGAACTCTTGATTTTGGGATTTTATCATACTTTTCCGGAATCGATTGTTAGTGTTTTTTTTATTTATTCAAGTGAATTTTTGGATTTTCTTCATTCTCATCAAAGTAAGTGCATGAATTATTATATTATCAATATGAATTTTGTGATTATTAGCATGGGTAACTAAACTCCATAACTAGGGTTGTGGGAACCATGGGTAAATAACAAGGTAAAATCTAACTAAAACAACAATTCTCGAATAATGTCTTGCATGTATTGATAATTCTTTCATTTAGAAGTCTTTTTAACGGGTGGCCAACGTTAGAACTCTCCTTATTGCTACTTGTCGGACCAAGGAGGTAGATATTAGGAAGAGAATTATCAACGTAGTTTTAGTGTATACTATCTAATAGGCTAGTGTCGGTTGGTACGAAGTAACAACTTAGTCAAATATCGATTATGATGCTTAATGTGAGGAAAAGGTAAGGTTTAGTAAAGCAACACACGTAGCTGGACCAAGGTGCGGAGTGAAATTCTCTAGATGCCGGACCAAGGATTTTGAGATACCTAACTTATCACTTTGCATGCAAGATACTAGGAAAGAATTGTTATAGCTAGAATTACCGAGTTAGGAGCCTGTGGGGAACACTTAAGCCCTAGTTACTTCCATTACTTGATTAAACTCCAATACTTGATCCTGTTACTTCTTTACTTTCAAGGTCACTACTTACCCATTTCCGTGCATGGTGTTTGCTTTGTGCAGGTCCGCAGGTGTGCCCGTTTGGAACATAGATCAGATCAAGACCTCGCCGGGTAATGTTGATATCGGCCTCATTAGGGATGAGGCCAATGAGTTGGCTCCACACAGAGGGCCCCGCCCGGAGCTGCCTCCGCTTGGTGAGAACCTGACGGATACAGTAGAGCAAGCCCAAGAGGCTACCTAGGCTATATCTGAGCCTACTGACACCACCCCGGTCGAGTATATCCCGGGTGGTAGCACCGCCTTGAGCTCATCTCGCTCGACTCCTTCCGCTACTCTGGTCCCACTTTCTAGGGTCTAGAAACTCGAGGCCCAAATGGCCACACTTCTGCATCACATCCAGCCTTGGATGCAGAGGTCTATTGCTGAGGCGGAGGAGCGCATGGAGCGGAAGATGGCCCACCACACGGAGAGGAAGATCATGGAGGTTCATCAGGGGCTGGACGCTTTTGACTTGCGGGTGCTAACCCGTCCATCCCCTCCGGTGGACGTGTCGACCCTTCAGGCTGCTGTAGAGAGTCTGAGAGCGGACCTGGACACGATTCTAGAGGCTAGGGTGCCTGAGTCTGAGGCCCCTTCTGCAGAGCCTGCTGAGGACACAGTGATGGCTGCTCTATTCGCCACTACTGATATGCCACCACCTCAATCTCGAGAGCGTGCCAAGAGGCACCGAAGTAGAGATGAGGATGAATCCCGGGCTTGGAAGAGGGAGCACCACAAGATGGAGGCTTCGAGAAGAGCCTCGCTTATTGATGAGGAGGCCCGTACGTTGAGGGTTATGGAGGTGGCTGCCGGAGCGTCTAGCTCTAGAGTTGCTGAGGCGGAGAAGAGCACTACTGATGGTGTTGTTGTTGCTGAGGACACTACTGAGGGTGTCCAGACTACAAAGGAAGTGGGTTCAAGGACATCGGACCCACCATCTTGTTGATCGTTGGCGCTTTGCGCCTCAGGTTTGCTTCACCTACCACTCGATTATTTTAGATTCTTTTATGCATTGGGGACAATTGCATATCTTTTTATTGAGGGTGGGGTAAATGGAAAGTGAGTGCTAGGGTGAAGTCTGAGTAACCCAATTCACGATCCTCTCTTGGGGTTTTCTTGCTTGTGTTTTTTTCCCCCAAGAGACTGATTACTTTTATTGTTAAACCGGCATGTTTATATATTGTGTACATAGTATAACTCTGAAGCATGATGGCTAAAACAGAAATGATATCCTGATGTAATGAAAATGATGCATGACTAGGCATAGTAATTGATAAATCTGTGGCTCTAAGCATGACATAGAGATACACTACTGCATGACCCTAAATCTAAGATTCGAACTAGGTGTCTGATAATCTGGTAGAGTAATGAGATGTCAAGTGAGTGTGAGTACAAGTCGAATGGTCCACCATTGGTACTAAGCTAGAACTTGCCTAGTTAGTCCTGCTAAAAGTAAGCCATAATAAATAATTAGGAAAGGATCATAGGCTCTTGTTCGAAATAGTCAATCTTGAACCTAAAATAACAGAAAACCAAATGAAGTTAATCCCTTATTGATCCAAATGATTTGAGCTTAAAATAGATCTTTCTTTTTCACCCCAACTGATCTTCTCCTGGTCCCTCCTTGGACATGTGCACCTCAGCTTATGCCAAAAGCATAGGTTGAGGATGGCTAATGCAGAAAGCAACCTTGTCGTGGCCCTGACCCAATCTTGGGTATTGTGAACCTTGACTCATGTCAAAATCATGAGTTGAGGGTGGCTGTTATGAGGAATACTCCGAAAAGTGGGGTTGAAAGAATAAAGAGGAAGAAAGGAAAAAACAAAGGTGACTTAATAAATAAATAAATAAATAAATAAAATAAACACAAGAAAAGAGAAGAGTCACTTACACATAAGGAGAAGAAAGGGAGAATAGCAAGGTGAAAGAAAATTGAGAAATAAGGCAAAATAAAATAATAAAAAGGTAGTACGCTTAGCCGATATGTGAAGGAGGGAAACAAGTCACTAAAGTATACCTAAATATACCCTACCTGAACCTGAGCCTATGTTACAAGCTAAGAAAGTCCTATCGTGATCCTAAGAGTTGTTATGGCGAACTTAAAGCAGTGAAATAAGGGCAAGCCTATGGCAATATGTATAAATGAGTTGTGAAGTTGTTCTGAGAGCGAGTGTTGAAAAGTAATCCTTATACTCAAACTGAAGTCATTGTGTGAAAACTGAGGATGTTATTTTGAAGTGAGGACACTAGTTGCAATACCGGAAAAATTAGCACCTTGGTGAGAAATCGAAGAGGATAGATGTCAGTGTGTAGTGAGTCTGTGTCATGGTCTGATCCACATAATTCAAGACTAATAGTGATAGCATGCATGAACATAATGAGAATAATCGGGACTGATAGCCAAATGATTGCGAAAGCTAAAATACGGATACTCTTGTACAAAGATTTTGTAGTGAGTCATAGTGCGTCGCTTGAGGACAAACAACTAATTTAAGTTAAGGGTGTTGATGTACTGTGGTTTCACGGTACTTTCAATGCTTTTTCCTTAAGTTTAGTGTGTGTCTAAAGCCTTTTTGTATTGATTTTTGATGTAGTTTTCTCTTTATTTGCAGGAAATCTGTCCAAAGGAGAACGCGGAGAATTTGAGCTGAAATTGCAGAAGTGACCACCTACGGAGCCCATGACGGTCCATCGTGACTGTGACGGTCCGTAGGTGGCACCCATCGTGATAAGAAAATGTCTGCTCAAGGATATTGGGGAATTCTGACCAAGTGTGGGACTACGGAAGCTCACGACGGACCGTCATAGCCACGACGGTCCGTCCTGCACATTTGTCAATACTAACAGAGAGTAGTCCAGTACCCAACTTCAGAAGATTCTAAGTGTCATGGAACGGAACCCCTCGACGGTCCGTCACAAGGGTCGTCGACTCAGACGCATTTTGGGCAGATTTTCCTTAAATAGGTTTCCTTCTTTTATTAGGATTGGAGTATTATAAATATCTGAAAACACCTCGTTTTTGGGGTTAGACCTTTTGGATATTTTTTTAGTTTTATTATTTAAGTATTGAACTCTTGATTTTGGGATTTTATCATACTTTTCCGGAATCGATTGTTAGTGTTTTTGTGATTTATTCAAGTGAATTTCTGGATTTTCTTCATTCTCATCAAAGTAAGTGCATGAATTCTTATATTATCAATATGAATTGTGTGATTATTAGCATGGGTAACTAAACTCCATAACTAGGGTTGTGGGAACCATGGGTAAATAACAAGGTAAAATCTAACTAAAACAACAATTCTCGAATAATGTCTTGCATGTATTGATAATTCTTTCGTTTAGAAGTCTTTTTAACGGGTGGCCTACGTTAGAACTCGCCTTATTGCTACTTGACAGACCAAGAAGGTATATAATAGGAAAAGAATTATCAATGTAGATTTAGTGTATACTATCTAATAGGCTAGTGTCGGTTGGTATGAAGTAATAACTTAGTCAAATATCAATTATGATGCTTAATATGAGGAAAAGGTAAGGTTTAGTAAAGCAACACACGTAGCCGGACCAAGGTGCGGAGTGAAATTCTCTAGATGCTGGACCAAGGATTTAGAGATACCTAACTTATCACTTTGCATGCAAGATACTAGGAAAGAATTGTTATAGCTAGAATTACCGAGTTAGGAGCCTGTGGGGAACACTTAAGCCCTAGTTCTTTCATTACTTGATTAAAATCCAATACTTGAACCTGTTACTTGTTTACTTTAATTTAGCTAATTACTCTCATTAATCAAAAACCCCCTTTAGTTATTTGTTTTCGGGAAATAATTGACTAAATAGAAGTAATAATAGAATAAAGTTAAGTCTGAACCATTTTCCTCGTGGGATCGACCCCAACCTCACCAGTTGGGTTCTTTACTTGATACGACCACTTTACTTCTTTTAGAGAAGTAAATTTGAGCGTATCATATACCAACTTCCCTTGAAGTCAATGACACAAGATCTAAGCGTATCTGCAAGGGTTTGAATAGTACGTTCCGCTTGACCATCCGTTTGGGGATGAAAAGCGGTACTCAATTTCACCTTAGTAACTAACCCTTCTTGAAATGTCCTCCAAAACCTATATGTGAATTGTCCACCCCTATCCAATATGATGGATAACGGAATACCATGGTGACACACAATATCATCTATGAAGATCTTTGCATAATCTTCCGTCGAATAAGTAGACTTGACGGGAATAAACTGAGCGGACTTGGTCAACCTATCAACCACAACCCATATCGAGTCATATTGCTTTTGAGTCTTAGGCAAACCTACCACAAAATCCATATTGATGTCTTCCCACTTCCAAGTAGGAATTTAGATTTCTTGTAGTAAGCCACCCGGTTTTAAATGTTCGGCTTTCACTTGTTAGCAATTTGGACACTTAGCAACAAACTCCGCTATGTCCCTTTTAAAACTTTCCCACCAATACACTTACCTAAGGTCATGATACATATTTGTTGACCCCGGATGAATGGAATAACGGGACCCATGAGCTTCCTCAAGGATCCAGTTCCTCAAATCATTAACATTAGGAACACACAATCGCCCTTGGTACCTCAAAACACCATCCCCACACAAGGAGAATGATTCATTAAGCTTATCAATAACCGATTCTTTCAACTCCATCAATGGTTGATCAAGATGTTGTTTGGACTTCACCTCAACAACCAAGGATGATTCGGAGTTATGATGGACCATCACACCACCATTTGAAGATTCTTCCAATCAAACACCCAATCTAGCCAACCTATGAACATCTTTCACTAGGTCTTTCTTGGCTTCCTCTATATGGGACACACTATCCATGGTCATACAACTTAGAGCATCCGCCGCTACATTGGCCTTACCTGGTGATAGAGAACACTCATGTCGTAATATTTCAACAATTCTAACCACCTTGTTTGTCAGAGATTCAACTACTTTTGGGTAAACACATATTGAAGACTCTTATGGTCAGTAAACACATCAACATGGACACCATACAAATAATGCCTCTATATTTTCAAGGCAAACACTACGGCCGCTAACTCAAGGTCATGAGTGGGATAGTTCTTCTCATATACCTTACGTTGTCTAGAAGCATATGCAATAACTTTCCCATGTTGCATAAGCACACACCCCAAACCCACTCGGGATGCATCATAATACACAACGAAGCCCTTTGTACCCTCCGGTAAAGTCAACACCGGAGCGGAATTAAGCCTATCTTTCAAGATTTGGAAGCTCTTTTCACATGCCTCCGACCATTCAAACTTCTTACTCTTTTGAGTCAAAGTAGTCAAGGGAGATGCAATGGACGAAAAACCATCCACAAATCTTCGATAGTAACCCGCTAGACCCAAGAAACTCCTAATGTCGGTTGGAGCTAATGGTTTAGGACAACTTCTCACCACCTCTGTCTTCTTTGGATCAAACTCAACTCCCTCACTAGAGATGATATGACCAAGAAACGCCACCGATTTCAACCAAAATTCATATTTGCTATACTTAGCAAACAATTGATGTTCTTTAAGGGTTTGCAATACCACCCTCAAATGACCCATGTGGTCACCCTCATTTTTCGAATATACCAAGATGTCGTCAATGAATACAATGACAAATGAATCTAGGTAACTTCGAAACACCCTATTCATTAGGTCCATAAACGCCGGCAGAGCATTAGTGAGACCAATAGACATTACCACGAACTCATTATGGCCATATCTAGTCTGAAACACCGTCTTTGGTATATTCTCACCTCTCACCTTAAGTTATGATACCCCAATCTCAAGTCAATTTTTGAAAAGTAGCTTGCCCCTTGGAGTTGATCAAGCAATTCATAAATCCGACGGAGAGGATACTTGTTCTTAATAGTGACCTTGTTGAGTTGGCGGTAATCAATACACATTCTCAAGGACCCATCTTTCTTCTTTACAAACAAAACCGGAGCACCCCATGGAGAAATACTAGGCCTTATGAAGCCCATGTTTAGTAAATCCTTGAGTTGAGCCTTCAAATCCTTCAATTAGGCCGGAGCCATCCGATAGGGAGGAATTGAAATGGGATTTGTTTCCGATAGCAAATCAATACCAAAATCAATTTCCCGCTCGGGAGGAATACTGGGAAGGTCATTTGGTAAGGCCTATGGAAATTCACTCACTACGGGGACCGACTCAATGGGAGGAATTTTGGAGTCTAAATCTTGGACTTTTACTATGTGATATAGACAACCGTTTGAGATCATTTTGCATGCTTTTAGACAGGAAATTATAAGACCTCTAGGAATAGAATTTCCCCGCTTCCAGTCAACAACGGGTTCATTTGGGAAATTAAACCTCACTATTCTTGTCCTACAATCAATAGTGGCAAAACAATCATGTAACCAATCCATACCCAAAATGATATCAAAATCAAGCATATCTAGTTCTACTAGATCAACATTAGAAACTCTATTGGGCAACATGATAGGACAATTTCTATGTACCCTCTTTGCAACAACCGACTCACCCACCGGAGTAGACACTAAAAAGGGTTCATGCAAAATATCGGGTAAAATAGCAATCTTTTTAGCCACTAAAGGTGCAACAAAAGACAAAGTAGCACCGGGATCAAGTAAAACATACACATCAATAGAAAACACTTTCAACATACCGATCACCACATCGGGAGAGGTCTCTTGCTCACCCCTAGTGCGAAGAGCATAGAAGCGGTTCTTCTTAGGAGCATCACTAGAACCACTTGCTTGAGCTTGGACACCACCTCTATCTTGCCCTTTAGCATTAGGGCAATCTCGCATCTTGTGCCCAATCTTTCCACAACCATATCATTTGTCCGACCCAAGGAGGCAAGCACCGTAGTGCTTCTTTCCTTATTCACTACAAGTTGGCTTCTCATTTGGGGAACTAGTGACTCTTCCCTTTTTAGGCCTAGGGTTTTCAACCTTATCACCACCAGCCTTAGGGAACTTGGATGGAACTTGGCTAGAAAACCTCTTCTTGAACCTAGGCTTGTCTGGGATCTCAAGCCTACCCTTGGATGAACCACCATCAAAAGATCTTACCCTTTTTGCATCTCTACTCTTCCTCCTAGCCCTTGCCTCCTCAACTCTCCTAGCATGCACCATAAGATGGGAAATGTTCATGTTGTCATGTAGCATAGCCCAATGACACTCCTCTTGTAAATCTCTACTCTTCCTCCTAGCCCTTGCCTCCTCAACTCTCCTAGCATGCACCATAAGGTGGGAGATGTTCATGTTGTCATGTAGCATAGCTGAATGACACTGCTCTTGTAAATCTTCCGACACCCCTGTCACAAAATGACTCATTTGATCCCTAGGATCAGAAACCAAAGAAGGAGCATATTTGGACAATTTAGTAAACTTCAAAGAATATTGAAATACACTCATACCTCCATGACGAAGGTTGATGAACTCTACCACTTTGGCCTCCCTCATTTCCCGAGGAAAGAACCGATCAAGAAATGCCTTCTTGAAGATCTCCCAAGTCACTGTCCATCCCTAAAAGGCCTATTGTCCCTCCATTAAACATACCAAATTTGAGCCACATCTTTGATTTGATATGTGGCTAACTCGGCCTTCTCATTAGTAGACAAAACCATGGCAAAGAGTATCTTATAGACTTCATCAATGAACTCTTGGGGGTCTTCTCAACCTTAGACCCATAGAAAGTGGGAGGATTCATCCTTGTGAAATCCCTTAGACGGATTGCCATGGTAGAGACTTGTTGATGAGCTCGGGGTGCAACCTCCCAATTAGCTTGGGCCGTCATAGCTTGGGCTTGAACGGTTGCAGCTTGGGACAATTGGAGAAGGGCAGCCCTTATGTTCTCATCCATCAAAGGAGGATGATTCACCTGAGCTTGGTCATCTATAGGATCTTCTTCAAGAGGAGGAACTTGATCACCACGGGGAAGGGTTATTAGAAAACTCTTCCTCAAGTCTTCGAGCCACATTCCTTCGAGTATTCATTGCCTATAACTAAAATACAAGGTTTAGGTGAAAGCACATAATAATTACACTCTAGAGGCACGATATTGGATTTCCAAGAAATAGAGAGATTCCTAAGCATCACATAGATTCCTATTCATAAGTATGGCGCGCTTTACAATTATTAACACGAATCTACATAGACGTGGTTGAGAGAGACATCAACATCAAGGATGTTCAACCTCATGCTTTGATAACAAGTTTGTCACATCCAGGGAACACCCCCTAAACGTAACCGGCGTCGTCATCCTCTTTGAGGACTAAGACTAGCCTCTTAGCTTTCATCATAACATTCATAGGTTAAAAATACGAAAAAATTAAAAACTTTTACTACTTCTACATTGAGGTTTACATAGACCTCTACATACACGTACATATAATTATATCGAGTATACATAGACCCTTCGTATAAGAAGATTACTTAGTCTTCTACTTTTATTGCACATATATATATAAAATAGAATAAAGGCTCAAGATTGTCTCATCTCATACCGTCTAAACGATCATAGCAATTTGGGCATAGTCCTACATCAAATGTCAAGAAGCCACATATAGTCTTATACAAATCGTACTCAATGAAGTAGAATGAACATACGATTCTAAACAGTAAAGCAACTACGTAAGCTAGATATCGGCATCGCCCTCGAAAAGTGAGGACCTACCCACTTGGATGGTAGATAATATCCAAGTCTTCTTCAAGTTGTCTCGAATGAGCCTTCAACGACCGGAACCTAAAATGTTTGGGAAAAAGGAGGAAAATGGGGTTAGTACACCAGTTATACTAAGTATGAGACCATATGAACATATAACATCAAAACATGATAAAAAGGAAAATTTAGTTGAATCAATGCCATTTTATCTTTTAAAAGCATTATTCATAATCAAACAAGCCATACAAATCACCAAGACATGTTCAACAAGTCAAAGTAAGTCATATGCATATCAATATACTTGAACCTATAATCTTATACAACTCTATCCCCAAGTAAGAACATCACAAGTATGAATAAGAGTTTATCATGGCATAATAAGCAAGAAAATTACTCATGAATCCCTATCAAGTCAGCAAGTGCAATAACCAAGCAAAGCCCCATAACCTTACTCAATCATGTAACCCAACAAGAATCCATAACCAATGCCCAATTTTACATAATATAACTTTTAAGAATACATAACATCATACCTTAACAATATAGAACAAATACATGTTCATAAGAATAAACATCACCACATGATATAGTTTACTTGTAACATCAACATGCTTTCATCATTTACATCATTATCAAATACATACATAATATCAACCTCCTAAAGCTTCCCTCAAGGAAAACTAGTGCAAGGCATAGGTAGAGTCCCATACCCCTACCTAGGCTATGTCACACCTCTCAAGTGACCTTACTTAGTTTATATTTGGTTACTTCATTTTGGTTTAGGGAACACTTGCCTTAACCGACGTAGAACACATGATCTAAGTGTGGAATCCGATGTCATTTTGGTTTGAATGTGATTTTAATTCAATTGCATGAACCCATGTTCCTTCCCTAAATCGATTTAGTCCTTGCATGGGCTTTGTGATCATGGTTTCTTAATATTTGAATTGTTATTCTCTTACATTGAATTGTCTATATATACTGTTATTTACATGAATTAATATTGAATTGATGATGAAGGATCTATGTGGATCAATGTATGAAGATTTGAACATGCTTAGCTTAGTTTTCCATGATTCACTGTAACATTGCCCTTTTTAGGATTTAATGTTGAATTCAAATAGGTGATAATGGTTATAGCTACTGTTTTAGGTTGATATTATGATTTAATTGTAATTATAAATCATGTATGATCAAAGTGAAGAAGGATTGATATGAATTGATCTAGTTTCTTCTAGTTATGATGTAGTAACTTGTGATCTTGATGTTGGGATGGTTGCTATATGACACGATTATGGTTGATTGTCCTTATCTACTGCCTCTAAGTATAATGTGATGATAATTAGGTATAGTTGATCTAATATGAATAGATAACCATGGAATTGGTAAAGATTGATTTGGATTGTTCTAGCCTATAAAGTGACTATTGTAATGTATATGACATGATCTAAATGTTAGGGTAGATAAAGCATGATTTCGTTTGAGTAATGATCTCTTTAGCTACTTCCCTACATGTGTATTGATGATAAATTGTTATTGATGATCAATGAAAGCTAATTGGGTTAAATATCTTTGTTCTTCTACTTTCTAGTATATATGTGATGTATTGTATTAGATTGTAATATGATCTTGTAGAGAATTGTACATGGTTTGTTTTATGATTATGGTACTTTAACTACTTCCCTATACTTGAATTATTGATTAAAGAGTAGTAATGGTCAATAATGACCAAAGGCTAAAGGATGGGTAAGAATTCCTCTACTCTTCTACTTCTCTACTTCTTTATAGTAATGTTGATGAAGCCTTGTATGGAATTGTGTGGTATGGTACACTTATGGTGGTGGAGTTTAATTTATTATCATTATATATGTGTTGACCATGGACTTGAAGGCAAATTGATGAATATATAGGTGTGTGGTTATGATTATTATACTATGTGAAGTTTATGCCTATCTTCCTATCCTAGTTGTGATTTAGGTTCAATGGCTCTTGTATAAGCATGTGTATATCCATGGTAGGGTAAAGTGTAGGTGCTTACATTGATGAATTAAAATGGTTATTAATCCCTTACCTATGTACCCTTATGTGAATACATGAATAGTCAAAGCTAGGAGTCTTAAGTGTAATATGAAGTTTACTTGTCTCCAATGCTAAATGTGTTGTGTGGTCTATATTTGAAAGTGTAATTTGGTCTTAAGAGGGTGGCTACCTCAATGTGTTGTTGGTAGCCATTATGTGATCATATTGACCATTGTACACACACCATCACTCTACATGCACGCTTACAAATAGTATAGGTCATGGTGTCTAAATGAAAGGTTGTTCTCATATCCACTAGTGTCTACTACTATGCATGTAAAGTATATGTATGTGAAGTATGTTATGTATTCCTTACTAGGATGACTTTATAGGTGTAGTAGTATGGGCAAGGGTATGGGACCTTGTCTATGCATTGCACATGTGTACCTTCATAGGATAGTTCCTAGGTTTGGTTTCTATGTACATGAATATGAATGTATGGTCATGTGTGGTCTTAATGTGTTATGTGAGAGGTTTGCTCACATATATGTATACGCACTCACACATGAATGATGATCTAGTCAATAGAGGAGCCTTGAAAGATGGGTTCACGTGTATCCTTAACTAGATAGTGCTAATACATATGCTATGTCCATGTGAAAGGATTTCTCACATGAATTAGGTTGATGAACTCTCATCTATGACCTATGAGTTAAGCATATGAGGGGATGACTCTCCTAAACCTATGTTTTATAAAGAAATGATAATAAAGGTTTTTTCAATAAAGGGGAACTTAGCTTAGTACCGAGTGAACTTGTATATGAGTGTGTGTCCCTTTCCAATGTGGAAAGGTAGGTATACCATAAATCTCATAGGGTGGATAGCCTCATGACCCAACAAAGGGTGTAGAGTTGATGTTTCCATGACAGCCCCAAGTTCCATAAACTATGCTTGCCACAAAGGATCTAGCAAGTGATATCACCTAATATGCTAGCATGATATATGTCTTACTTTGGCAAGTAAGATGCCCTCTTTTTGGTGTGTGGGGATGACGCCAAATTCCATTTTTAGCACCCATGGTCTTAGTGTCGGTTAATGCTATAATTTCCCTAAACCTAAAATGGACAATAGAAGTAAAGTAAGGACCCTAACTAGGATAACCTAAGGGTAGTTGCTTAGTGTAGGTGGGGGTATGAGACTTCACCTATGCATTGCACAAGTAGCTCTTAAGGGAAGTCCTAGGAAGGTGTTCTAATGCATGTCACTATGTATATGTTCTTTATGCATGACTTTGTAGTATTGGTCTACTTGTTATGATGATGTGCATGGTATGAGTCTATATGCATGAATGTTGATCTTATGAACCATACGATGAAGGTATTGCTTGACATAAATGAAGTTGTCTTCTCTTACTATGTTGATGTATGACTTGGATGTAAAGGCTTGTGGTCTCATGATAGGTTTTCTAAGTATCTGTGAGGTTATGGGGCCTTACATGTATATTGCACTATTAGACTTAGATTGGGGGCATGAGTTAGGTATTATAAGGTTCTATGTGAAGTAAAATAAGTATATGTGCATAATGAGTAGGAGTTCACTGTAATGTCCTTTATAGTCTTGGCTTAAATATGTCTATGTTGTACTACACTTCTATGATGGTATGTGTTGCCTTGTATAGATTGTATGTATGGTTTCCTTGTGGTCTTAATGTGATGTATTGCACCAAGTATCACTAGAGGGTTACTTGGAATGTTGATGAGTTAAAATTAAGAAAAGGTTCACTATTAAGGTAAATGAGTTCAGTGTAAAGTGACCTTAAATGGGACTTAAATTCTATATGTGATTTTCCATGATGTTTGGCCTTTGAATATGTTTATATGATGTATGTGAATGATATAAATGCTATTGGATAAAGGTTTACTCAAAAAGGCATGAAGTATGATTTCAAGAAAATGTCCCTTTTAAATGCATGTTTTTGCATGGTTACCATACTTAGTGCATTCTTGTACTAATCCCATTCTTCTCTACATTTTACACAAAGTGTAGGTTATGGATGCTTAAAGGATGTCTTGAATGGTGAAGAGCTTGATAGATGATTTCCAAGCTCAATGAAAGGAGACCTTAAGTTCAAGGATCTCCTACTTATGTCTTTACTGTAAAGTTTATTGAATATTTTATAGTTATGTATTATGTCTTAAGGGTCGTGTCCCTAATGTACTCTAATGTTGTTGACTCTAAGATTGCAAAGACATTAAGGTCCACGTATATATTACGATATTCTATATATATGAAGTAAAGTTTCTAGCATATGATGTGCTATGAAAAGTTTTAAATTTTCCGCTAAATTTACTATGTCAATGCGATGAATGATAACTATGGGCTTGTATAAGACCTCCGAGAGGTCAAGTACGCCACTTTAGTTCTAGGGGGTGCTCCCCAGATGTGACTCCAAGTTTATCTCATCCGGGGAGCACCCCCTAGAAGTAACCGGTGTCGTCGTCCTCGAAGAGGACTAAGACTAATCTCTTAGCATTTGTCATTACATTTCATAGATTAAATTAGTAGAAAATTTAAAACATTTTAACTACTTCAACATTGATGTTTACTTAGACCTTACACATAATATATATTTACCGCGTATACATAGACTCCTCATATAAGAAGATTACATAGTCTTCTACTTTTATTTCACATACATAATATAGCAATATAGATTCATAAGAAGTCTAAAATAAGTCTCATATTAAACCATCTAAAACGAGTACAACATTGGGCGTAGCCCATACTTCATTATAAAAAAGGCCTCATATAGGCATATACAAAGTCAACAAAGAAAGAGAATGAACTAATTGTCTTTACGACTAAAAAATATTTAATAGGAAGATAGTGGCATCGTCCTCGGAAAGTGAGGACCTACCAAACTTGGAGAATAGGATTCCAAGCCTTCTTCAATGGCCCTCTGAAAGCTCAACGTCCGAAACCTATATTTGTAGTAAACATAAAATATGGTTTAGTACACACTTGTTCTAAGTATGACTATACACACATAAAACAATTGAAATCATGCAAAAGGGGAACTTTGTTCAAAACCATGCTAAAGTACTTTGAAAAGACTTATGCACAATCATGAACCCATATAGACCAACAATTACATAATACATAGGTCAAACCCATGTACGACACAAGACCAACCTCAACAAGTAATAGTCAAGTCAACATGAATAGATTTCATAACTTCATCACATAAGCAAGACCCTTACTCAGAACCCACCCTTTAGCCTACAAGTGCAATGACCAAGCAAAGCCCCATAACCTTACTCAATCAAGTAAACCAAACAAAGGATCACAAGTAATCTAACTTTACATAACTTAGAACCAATAGTAGTCATCATCAAATTTAGCAATATAGACCAATAGCATGTTCATAAATGAAACTAACATCATATAGGACCATCAACATGTAAAGTCAACCTATGCATAAAATTCACTTTATAAGATCATAAGAACATAAGTACAACCTTATAAGACTTCCCTCAAAGTCAACTAGTGCAATGCGTAGGTAGAGTCCCATACCCCTACCTAGACAAATTCAACCCCTTAAGTCATCCAAGTTAGTGTTCATATCATTACTTCATTTTACTTTCGGTAACACTTGCCTTAACTGACATAGACCACAAGATCTAAGTGTGGAATCCGGTGTTGTAAAACCTTACACTGAAAGAAGGTGGTCTACCGGACAAAGTAGAACCAAACATGTACCTATCATCTAAGGTGGATCCACTAGCTAGTATTCCCATGGTGGCAACATAGTTCAAGAACTAGGAGATATGTATTGAACCTTCTACATGCCTATTGGCAGTTGTAGCCCTCATCTCATGAGAATCCATAGGGTGAGTTTCCCTCATAGGGGAGTCAACACCTCATATGAAACTATAGGGTGAATCTTTCTCCACGGGAAGCCAACACCTCTCATTTTCAAGTTCACTCGGTGCTAAGCTAAGTCCCTTTTTGAAATGTTTTTCATTAACAATCGCAGCTTATTTTAGGTCATAGGAAAATGGCTCCTTGTATAGAGATAATCATTATCTCAATAGTAATTGCATGAGGACAACCTTTCAATACAACCCTCATATATGAGATTAGCACGTTAACATCATCATATCATAGTAAGGCACATAGGTACTTCATAACCAACCTTATATCATTAAATCTAAAGTATAATCTCACAATCACATCATCAAGACATTTCAATTCAACATCATACCACCACCTACTTAGGATAATCACAAGACATGCTTCAATTGAACTAGATCAGCAATCCCAAGCCATCATTATTGAAGTAAAGGTTAGGGTCATAAAGACTTACCCAATCTCCTTCAAAAGTCATCATCATGGTCTTACCATCAACCAACCAAATCTCATTAAATAATAGGTGTAGTAACGTCATTCAATTGTAATTAACATAATAACTAGATCAATTACATCATCACTATCCCAATTAACTTCAATTCATAACCTAGGGTTAGGGGAAATAGGGTTCATCATAAATTCCTCAAGAAATAGATTCAATCTCAACAATACATTATCCTAGTCAGTCCATAGATGAATTAGAATAGATAAAACAAGTCTAACAATCGACACATTCGTCAATTCCCATCAATTTATAAGCAACATCCAAGATTTGGAAATTTGAGGAAAGGACATGATCTATATGAAATTACATCAATTAACCTCAATTATCAACTAATATACACTTAATTAGTCATAGGAAATCACAATTAATCATAATCAACCATCAATTTGAAGTTTAGAAGAAAACCCATTAGAATAGGAAAACCCTTGGAATTAGGTGTTTTAGAAATCAACTTTTAGAGGACCTCTTGGGGAAAGGAATACCAAGAGTGAATAAACCATACCTTAATGAAGATTAATCAACTAAATTCAAGTGAAATCCTAGAGAAATTGGTCTTCTTCTTCAAGCTTTGTTTTTCCTTCAATGGAGGTTGAATAGAGAGAGAAAGTAGAGAGAGGTGAGAGCTTTTGGGTTTTGATTTGGGGATTTGATTTGAGTGAGTGAATGTGAGGAAAAACTGATTTAAAATCAATATATAGACCTCCCATGAAATACCCAAAAGACCCCTCACTTAAGTTGACCCTTTAATGAAGTCAAACTGGAATCCAAATTTCAGATTTTCGTCGGGGAATAAGTCCACGATGCGGAGCTGCTCCCGCATGATTTTCTAAATTAAGTTTAGATAAAGTGGAGTACGCGACCTGCCCACGATGCAGACTTGAGTTTTGACCAAAGGCCACCCAAGTCCGCGACTCAGACTTGTTTCTTCCATGTGTATTTTGGTTGCTGCTTTGGCAGCTTGCCAAGCCAAGTTTGGGGGCGACCCTTGGGGGGTCGGACCTAGACTTTTGCACTCTATATACATAGTTTTACCTATTTAAAGTCATTTTACCAGTTTTATACCTCATACATCACCTCCAAACCTTCCCAATACGTAAGGACGTTTCATTAGTTAAATTTGACTAGCTTTTGGACGTCGTGGACGTTTCTTGACATCTTGACTCTAAACTTCCTAGATGGTTTATAATCATTATTTTAGGCCTTATGGCAGTGTTACTAACCTTAGATCAAAATGTGAAGCTCTAGATAAAGTCTTGGACTTTCGGAGTGTTACATTATTCCCCCCCCCCCCTTAGGAACATTCCTCCCCGAATGACACAAAAATCTTTTGGAAGGAAGGGATAAACTCAAGACTAGCAGCCCAACCAACAACATATCAACACATGATTTACAATTCAAATCAACATATCAACATGAAATTCACACAATGCAACTCAAAACATCATTTTCAACATATAGGAGCTCAACATTCATTACATGAGGAACTACCTTGTCAAAATCATAATGAGCTCAACATAACCTGTAATGTTATTTATGCAAAAACTCCTTTCTAAACATATAAACATGCTCAATATCATTTTATAAAGGCAATAACATACCAAATACACAAATAGTGCATATCAAACGAAAAAGCATTTTTTCCCATAATCTTCATTTTAGCAAAAACCTTCTTACCATAATATGCAAATCTTTTCAAAACAAGTCAAATTCAATTAACTCATTCCTTTCATTATTAATAAGAATAACTAACCTTAATTAGCAAAGAGATGAGGATAACGGGAGTTCATGTCGGCCTCGGCCTCCCATGTTGCTCTCTCAACTAGGTGATTCTTCCATAACACCTTTACGGAAGCCACCTCCTTGTTCGTCAACATCTTCACTTGTCTTTCAAGGATTTCAACCGGAACCTCCTCATAAGAGAGGTTCTCTTCCACACCTAGACCCTCAATTGGAAGTATGGATTTGGGATCACCGATGCACTTCTTAAGCACGGAGACATGGAACACCGGATGAACCTAAGCCAATTCACTAGGTAACCTCAACTTATATGCAACCTTGCCAACCCTTTGCAAAATTTTATAAGGACCCACATAACGAAGACTCAATTTCCCTTTCTTGCCAAATCTCACCAATCCTTTCATGGGTGAAATTTTTAAATACACTTTATCCCCTTCTTCAAATTCTAAGTCCCTTCTTCTATGGTCGGCATAAGACTTTTGCCAACTATTGGCTATTTTCAATCAGTTCATTATCATATGAACTTTCTCCAAAGTCTTATAAATCAATTTGAGACCCAAGAGTGAAGATTCGCCCACTTCAAACCATCCAATTGGAGATCTACATCTCTTACCATACAAGGCTTCAAAAGGAGCCATAAATATAGATGAATGGAACTATTATTATACGAAAACTCAACCAGAGGCAAATGTCTATCCTAATTTCACTTGAAATCAATGATGCAAGATCTAATCATATCCTCAAGGGTTTGAATAGTGCGTTCCGCTTGACCATCCGTTTGGGGATGAATAGCGGTGCTTAGCTTCACCTTGGTACCCAACCCTTTTTGGAATGACCTTCAAAACCTAGATGTGAATTGTGCACCCTATTCGATATGATGGATAACGGAATACCATGGCAAAACACAATCTCATCTATGAAGATCCTTCCATAATCTTTCGTCGAGTATGTGGACTTGACGGGAATAAAATAAGAGGATTTGGTCAATATATCCATAACCACCCATATAGAGTCATGTTGTTTTATGTCCGAGGAAAACCTACCACGAAATCCATATTTATGTCTTCCCACTTCCAAGTGGGAACTGAGATTTCTTGGAGTAAACCACTTGGCTTTTGGTGCTCGACTTTCACTTGTTGGAAATTTGGACATTTTGCAACAAATTCCGCTATTTCCCCTTTTAAGCCTTCCCACCAAAATACTTCTCTAAGGTCATGGTATATCTTTGTAGAACCCGGATGGATGGAATAATGGGAACCATGATTCCTCAAGAATCCGTTTTCTCAAGTCATCCATATTGGGCGCACATAACCTTCCTTGATACCTCAAGACACCATCTCCTCCTAAGGAAAATGACTCACTAATCTTACCAATAACCGACTCCTTCAACTCCATCAATGGTTGATCAAGGTGTTGCTTATACTTCACCTCAACCACCAAAGATGATTCGGAGTTATGACGGACCATAATACCACCGTTTGGAGAATCTTCCAATCTAACAAACAAACGAGCCAACCTATGAACATCTTTCACTAGGTCTTTATTGGTTTCTTCTACATGAGACACACTTCCCATGGACAAACGACTTAGAACATCCGCAACCATATTTGCCTTGCTGGGGTGGTAGAGAACACTCATGTCGTAATCCTTCAACAATTCCAACAACCTTTTTTGTCGGATATTTAACTCCTTTTGAGTAAACACATATTGGAGACTTTTGTTGTAGTTATACACATCAACATGGACACCATACAAATAATGTCTCCATATTTTCAAGGCAAATACCACGGCTGCTAACTCAAGATCATGCGTTGGATAGTTCTTCTCATGCACCTTAAGTTGTTCAGAAGCATAAGATACTACTTTCCCATGTTGCATAAACACACACCCCAAGCCCACTCAGGATGAATCACAATATATAGAGAAATCATTGGTACCCTCCGGTAGAGTCAATACCGGAGCGGATGTAAGGCTATCTTTCAAAATTTGGAAGCTTCTTTCACATGCCTCTGACCACTCAAATTTCACACTATTTTGGGTCAAGGTAGTCAAGGGAGATGCAATGGACGCAAAACCATCCACAAACCTCCTATAATATCCCGCTAGATCGAAGAAACTCCTAAATCTGTTTGGATTCAATGGTATAAGCAAATTCTTAACTACCTCAGTTTTCCCTGGATCAACCTCAACTCCCTCACTAGAGATGATATGACCAAGAAACACCATCGAACTCAACCAAAACTCGCATTTTCTATACTTGGAAAATAATTGGTTTTCCTTAAGGACTTGCAACACCACTCTCAAATGATTCATGTGTTCATTATCACTCTTTGAATACACCTATATATCATAAATAAAGACAATCACGAATGCATCAAGATAGTTTTGGAACACCCTATTCATGAGATCTATAAACGCCACCAGGGCATTAGTGAGACCAAAGAACATTACTACAAACTCATAATGACCATATCTAGTTTGAAATCCCATTTTTGGTATATCATCACCTCTCACCATTAGTTGGTGATACCCCGATCACAAGTTAATCTTAGAAAAGTAGCTTGCCCCTTGGAGTTTATCAAACAAGTCGTTAATCCGAAGGAGAGGATACTTGTTCTTAATATTTACTTTATTAAGTTGGCGATAGTCAATGCACATTCTAAAGGACCTATCCTTCTTTTTCAAAAACAATACCGGTACACTCCATGGAGAAATACTAGGTCTAATGAAGCCTTTGTCTAGTAAGTCCTTGAGTTGAGCCTTCAACTCTTTCAATTTGGCTGGAGACATCCGATAAGGTGGAATTGAAATGGGGTTGGCATCCGATAGCAAGTCAATACAAAAATCAATTTCCCGTTCCGGAGGGATTCCGGGAAGATCATTAGGGAAGACCTCCAAAAATTCTCTCACCACGGGGACCGACTCAATGGGAGGAACTTCGGAGTCTAAATCTTTGACTCTTACAATATGGTATAAACACCCTTTAGAGATCATCTAACAAGCTTTTAAACACGAAACAATATGACCTCTAGGAATATAATTTTCCCCCTTCCACTCTAAGACAGGTTCATTTGGAAAATTGAACTTGACAATTATTGTTCCACAATCAATGGAAGCAAAACAATCATGCAACAAATCCATTCCCAAAATCACATCAAAGTCAACCATATCAAGTTCAACAAATTCAACATGAGTAACTCTATTGGGCAACATTATAGGACAATTTCTATGTACCCTCTTTGCAACCACCGAATCACCTACCAGGGTACTTCTCTATAGTATTTTTGATGAAGCCTTGTATAAAATTGTTTGGTATGGTCCACTTATGGTGGCGGTGTTTACTTAATTGCCAATATATATATATATATATATATATATATATATATGTGATGTGATCATGGCCTTGAAGGTAATTATACTATGAATGCGTGTTGGTGATGAATCACCCTATGTGAAGCCTATGCCTAGTTTCCTATTCTAACTATGATCTAGGTTATGCTGCTAATTTTATGAGCATATAAATGGTTATGTTAAATTTATGTGTACTTGCTGCCTGTGATGAGGTCCTATAATTCAATATGTGAAGTAAATCTAAAATAGGTGCATGAAGACTAGAGCTTACTGTAAGAATATTGTAAGTCTTGAATAGATAAGTCTTATGCTATGCTAACCATTCTATGATGTTGTGTGATGTATCATTCACTAGGATGACTTGATAGGTGTACTAGTATGGGAAAGGGCATGGAACCTTGTCTATGCATTGCACATGTGTGCCTTGATAGGATAGTTCCTAGGTTGGTCTTCCAAGTACATGCATAGGATTTTATGAAAATGTTATCAATATGACTTACATGCTATGATGTTAAGTATATGATATGAGGAAATATGAATGTCCATAGTGTCTTGGTGTGTTTATATGAAAGGATTGCTCATATAGTTATACATATGATCTTGTGCATAGATATATGAACATGTGTGACATTTATGTGTTATGTGAAAGGTTTGCTCACATACAAGTGCGCGCACACACACATGTATGAAGATCTAGTCAATAGAGGGGCCTTGAAAGGTGTGCTCATGTGTACCCTATAACTAGATAGGTGCTTGAATCTGCTATAAGCATATAAAGAATCAATATCCTATGTCTATGTTTTATGAAATAAAGTAATAAAGGCTTTTCAATAAAGGTAACTTAGCTTAGCACCGAGTGAACTTGACAATGAGAGGTGTTGAATTCCTTTGGAGGAAGATTCACTATTGGGTTCTCATAGAGTGTTGACTTCCCTTAGAGGAATATTCACCTATGGTTTCCACACGAGGTGGTGGCTTCCCTTTGAGGAAGGTTCACCCATGGTTTCTCATGAGATGAGGCTCCAATGCCAATTAGCGTGTAGAGGGTTATGTATATCTCTTAGTTCCATAAACTAGGCTTGCCACATAGGATCTAGCAAGTGAATTCACTAGTATGCTAGCATGTGTTGAATTTCTACCTTGGCTAGGTAAGAACACATTCAATTGGTGTAAGGCTCTACAACACCAAATTCCACGTTTAGCACCCATGGTCTTAGTGTCGGTTAAGGCTATAGTTTCCCTAAAGTAAATTGGAAAATGGAAGTAAAGAAAGGACTATAACTAGGATGACCTAAGGGTAGTTGCTTAGTGTAGGTGGGGGTATGGGACTTCACCTATTCATTGCACAAGTGGCTCTTGAAGGAAGTCCTAGGAAGGTGTTCTAATGCATGTGTCTATTTATATGTTCCATATGCATGACTTTTTAGTAATTGTCTACTTGTTGTGATGAAGTGCATGGTATGAGTCCTAATTGATCTATGTGATGTGGTCTTGTCCTTATATGCACTAGATTGGTATTAATGACTACACGATGAAGGTTGTTGACATAAATGAAGTTGTACTCACTTGTTATATTGATGTATGAATTGGATGTTAAGGGTTGTGGTCTTATGATAGGTTTACTAAGTGCGTGTGAGGTTATGGGTAACTGCTTATAGTACATTGATGTGAAGTGAGGTTAGAATATGTGCAAGTTGATGTAGCTTACTGTAATATGCTTATAGTATTGGCTTAAATGTGTCTTTGAGGTATTACACTTCTATGATGGTATATGTTGAGTATGTAAGTTGTAGGTATGGTTTTCCTTGTGGCCTTAAGGTGATGCATTGCACCAAGTATCCATAGAGGGTTACTTGGGAGGTTAAGAAGATAAATTAAAGATGTTCACTGTTAAAGTAGAATATGCTTACTGTAAATGGATAATTGGTTACTGTAATGTGACATCAAATATGGCTAAATTCTATGTGTGATCTTATATGATATTTGGCCTTTGAATATGTCTATATGAAGTATGTGAATGATAATTATGGACTTGTATAAGACCTCCAAGAGGTAAAGTACGACATGTTACTTCTAGGGGGTGCTCCCCGGATGTGACAAACGTGCTATCATAGCATGAGGTTTATGAAGGTGGTTTTAGGTTCTAAAAGTCTCATATTGCCACGTCTAGTAGTGTCTCGATCATCGGTGTGAATTGCGACACATCTATGAGCGAGAGTCTATAGGACGATAGAGTTTCCCTTCTTCACTATT
This sequence comes from Solanum sitiens, assembly GCA_016801875.1. Classification (NCBI taxonomy): domain Eukaryota; kingdom Viridiplantae; phylum Streptophyta; class Magnoliopsida; order Solanales; family Solanaceae; genus Solanum; species Solanum sitiens. The sequence goes on from JABWTJ010000163.1 coordinate 230,960, forward strand.
CTCATGTCGTGTCATAGAACTTAACACTATAAGATCTCTCTCTTATGTTTTCTTTTCCGGTGGTCTTTTAGATGTGATTTCTTGGATGAGATTGTATCTCTATGCTTGAGGGAGCAAAGGTAAGTTTGATGCTTATCTTGGTTTTATGGTTTCATGAGTATGTGTGAAAGTGCATTTTGCAATGATATGTTGATATGATGTCCCTTGTGGCTATATATGAGACCTATGTTAAATAACATGTTATGTTGAGAAATGTATGTCATGATATAGCTAAAGCATGTTATAAGTCATTATGGTTAAAATGAGTTTCTTTTTGAAATGGTATGTTACTATATGATTTTGCATGATGATAGTCTTATAATATGGTTAAACTTGAAATACTTTAGGAATATGTTAAATGGTAAAGATGCATGTTGCCTAAGTATATGTGTTTAAAAGTGTTCAATGTTGCCCTTTGTATATGTGTGCATCTTTCTAGTTGCCTTGTATTGATTGGAGTCCTTTGTATAGGCTTGATTCTAGAATTAAGGATGGCATGATTATCTTGGTAGGGTGATTATGTGGGTTGATTGACCTAGAAGTCACCTTACTGAAAGATTGAATGAAAATGAAGAGTCCCTATGGTTGAGTCTCCTTGTTGTTTTCCCCTAATGTTGTATGACCTTGGTATCTAAGCATTATTGAAAAACCTTATGTGGTTGAATAGTATGGCCTAACTTGATATTGGGGGATAATTTGCATAGATGATAAGGTTAAGAATGCCTTGGTGTTCCTATGTTGACTTACTGTAATTCCTTCAAAAATGGCAATTACTTTTAAGTGATGAAAATGAAGGTTGTTGAGTTAAAGATCCTCTTGAGGTTGGGTTAAGTTGCTCTTAATTGGGTTTACCCTAAGTGGGGGATGGTGAAGGAGTAGTGAGGTTGTAGATAGTTTCTACCTTGTCCTTCTATTCTTACTTGAACTTGAGACTAATAAATTCTTAGTAAAATTGTTCATGATAGGAGCTTAGCAAAAAGTATGAATTGCATGACCTTCATATGTTTGGTATGTCTTGATTGACACTATATTGAGAGTAAAGTACTTGAAAAGAAATTTTGATTAACTTCATGGTTTTCTCATGTTGATTTTGCATCTTGATATGTTAGTTTTGCATTTAACTTCGTGAGATAAGGTAAGAATCATGTTTGAAGTCACTTTTGATATGTAAGGTTTAGCCTTATAATGAGAGATTGAGCCTCTTTAAAATGAAATATGTTGAGTCTCTTGAAACCTATGTGACTTTTATGTTTTGGAAAGCATGATTGTAGGCTAAGTTTTGGAAAGATAAAGCATGATTAGCTAGTGAACTTGTGAGTACCTATGATTTGTCTTATTTTTCCCAAATGATGCTTACTGTGAAGGCTATTGCTATGTTAGAAATTGACATTTTGTGAAGTGGCTTCCTATTTGTTGTGATGTGCTTTGTGTGACTTACCATTTAGACTTCACTAGTAAGAAAACATGAGCATGCGATGATTAAAAGTTGAGAAATTTTCATGTTACAGTAAAGTTGACCCTTGTGCATTTGCTTGGGGTATGAAATCATGAGACATGTAAATGTGTTGAGGAGAAGGACATTCCACCTTGGACACAACAAAACATGGTATGGTTGAGTATGACCCTCATAGCACTAGGTTTAACTAATCAGAATCCATTGTCAACCTATTTAACTCAAGTCTATGTGCATTAAAGTATGAGTGCCTTTTTGTTCTTGAGTGTTGTTGAAACTACCTAAGAGTGACTTACAGATGGTTGCAAGATGAGATATTAATAAAATGAAGTGTAATTACCATGTTATGATTAGTAGAATAACGTTCCTCCTATGAACAAGATGAGAGCCTATGTGTTTGATGCATTGAAGAGTGAGTGAATAAAAGTTTTGCTTGCTTATGTGCGTTGAGTGCTAAATAGTTTAAAGTTTTGTTCCTTGTAAGTATGTCGCATTAACTTCTATGTGATGATATTATGATTGTTGTAAGCTTCTATATGATGCATTGAAGTCCTTGTTGTGATTAAAGTGTTCTAAGTGTCATTCGAGGACGAATGTTCCAAAGTGGGGGATATTGTAAGACCCCCAAAATGAGTTAGGGTGTATAGAGTATCACTTGTTCCTATAAGCTTGTTAACATGTTAATACAGTTCTTTAAAGTATTCTTGGGTGACTTGAAGTCATTTGGAAGTCAAACGTCAAGGGACGACCAAGACGTTCGACGACTAGTCACCTAAGGGGCCTTATGTGTTTTTATGTGCTTATGTGTGTGTCTTGAGATTATGATGTTCTTAAATGAGTAATAATGATGTTTATAATCAGTGTATTTAGTTTCATGAATTTTGGATGTCAAACGTCCAAGAAATTCGAAGACGTTCAAAAGTTAGGCTTGAGACATGCATGTGTGTGTCTTGTTGATGCCTAGCATGTTTGGACATGTTGCGAATAATTGTTTTGGGTTAAACTAATGTGGAAGGTCCTTGACTTGTTAATGTTCATATTTACATTGGAAACGCCCAGGTACGACTCCCCAAGGGCCCTGTAAGAGGCCCTCAAGAACGACCCAAAGGTTGTTGGCACTGCCTTGGCAGTGTCAATCAACGAGCTCAAGTGACGCCTCGCCAGTCCATCCACGCCCCATCAATTTGGGGCGTAGGTTGACACATAGACTCAGGAGATGAAGCCAAAAATAATAAGCCTCTGTCACCATCGACGGGGCACCAGGACGGGCCGTAGGTCCATCGACGCCCCATCAATTGGTGTTCGTAGGTGTTGTCTCCAACTGCATGCCTTCGCACTGTTTCATTAAAGGGGTGAATGGGAAATTCACCCCACGTCCTAACCTAACGCTAATAGGTTTAATTGGTTATTTTGGGTGTATCTAAGTGATCAAAAACTTGATCAACCCATTCCCAATCCCTTCTACACAAATTAGACTTACCCTCCAAAACCAATTCTCTCTACAAACCTCCATTAAAGGTGAAGCTCAAGAACAGCTTGGAGCTTGGATTCCTATGGTTTCTTAATCAAGTTTTAGAGGTTTTCTTCTATATAACGGTATGGTGATCCTTCATCTCTAATTATCCTTCCATCTAGAGGGTTAATCTCAATGTTTTTAAAGAGAAAATATGATCAAATCTCTTCTTCTTCAATCTAGCCATGGTTTTTATCTCAAAACATTTTTAAAAGCTTCCTAATGATGAATTGAAGTTAACATGTAGATTGTAATGTGAACTTTAATCCAATTTCATGATGAACCCGTGTTACCTTCAAACCATCATTTTAGCCTAAGTATGGGCTTTATGATCTTGAATGTATATCGATTGAATTGTGATTCTAGCTTGTTGAATTACTTGTATTTACTGACTATTACATGTATTGATGATGAATTATGTGATATTAGATAAATATGTATTGATGCTTGAAGAACTTGATCTCTACTTTTTAATTATTGTTAAGTATGGCATTCACTATAACCTTGCCTCTATTATGCATGAATGTGGGATTCGATTGTGTAGGGATAATTGTATCTAGTGCCTTACTTGGATGTTATTGATGAATTGTAGATAAGTGATCCATGTGGATCAAGATTTGATTAGCCTATGTTCGTCTATCTTCCATGGATTCCTAATATAGCATGCTCATTGTAATCTCGACTTTATGACAATTGTGGTAGGATTTTGATTATGCAAAGGTCATTGTAGCTACTGTCTTAGGTTGATATTATGGAAGAATTGTGGGTATGAATCTTGTATGATCAAAGTAAAGAAGGCTTGGTATGAATTGATCTAGGTTTTTCTAGTCTATTGATTGATAATGCTTTGTATATTATATGATGTGATCTCAATGCTAGGGTAGATGAAGCATGTTTTCGTTTGAGTAATGATATCTTTAGCTAATTTCCTAGATGGATACAATTGATTAAATATGATTGATGATCCATGTAATTGAAATTGGTTAATGGTCAATGTTCTTCTACTTTCTAGTATATTGGTGATGTATTGTACTAGTTTGTGACATAGTCTTGTAGTATCTTATGCATGACTTCATATATGATTATTGTACTTTATCTACTTCCCTATACTTGAATTTTTAATGAAAGAGTAGTAATGGTGAATGATAACCAAATGCTAAAAGATTGGTAAGAATTGCTCTACCCTTCTACTTCTCTACTTCTCTATAGTATTGTTGATGAAGCCTTGTATGGCATTGTTTGGTATGGTCCACTTATGGTGGCAGTGTTTACATTATTGCTAATATATATATATATATAATATATATATATGTGTGTGTGTGTGTGTGTGTGATGTGATCATGGCCTTGAAGGCAATTATACTATGAATGCGTGTTGGTAATGAATCACCCTATGTGAAGCATATGCCTAGTTTCCTATTCTAACTATGATCTAGGTTGTGTTGCTAATTTCATGAGAATGTAAATGGTTATGTTAAGTCTATGTGTACTTTCTGCCTATGATGAGGTCCTATAATGCAATATGTGAAGTAAAGCTAAAATAGGTGCATGAAGACTAGAGCTTACTGTAAGAATGTTGTCAGTCTTGAATAGATAAGTCTTATGCTATGCTAACCATTCTATGATGTTGTGTGATGTATCATTCACTAGGATTACTTGATAGGTGTACTAGTATGGGCAAGGGTATGGAACCTTGTCTATGCAATGCACATGTGTTCCTTGATAGGACAGTTCCTAGGTTGGTCTTCCAAGTACATGCATAGGATTGTATGAACATGTTATCAATATGACTTACATGCTATGATGTTAAGTATATGATATGAGGAAATATAAATGTGCATAGTGTCTTAGTGTGTTTATATGAAAGGATTGCTCATATAGTTATACATATGGACTTGTGCATTGATATATTAACATGTGTGACATTTATGTGTTATGTGAAAGGTTTGCTCACATACAAGTACACACACACATGTATGAAGATATAGTCAATTGAGAGGCCTTGAAAGGTGTGCTCATGTGTACCCTAAAATTAGATAGGTGCTTTAATATGCTATAAGCATATAAGGAATAAATACCCTAAGCCTATATTTTATGAAATAAAGTAATAAAGACTTTTCAATAAAGGGAACTTAGCTTAGCCCCGAGGGAACTTGATAATGAGATGTTGGCTTCCCTTGGAGGAAGATTCATCATTGGGTTCTTATAGAGTGTTGACTTCCCTTAGAGGAATATTCACCTATGGTTTCCACATGAGGTGGTGGCTTCCCTTTGAGGAAGGTTCACCCATGGTTTCTCATGAGATGAGGATCCAATGTCAATGAGCATGTAGAGGGTTATGTATATCTCTTAGTTCCATAAACTATGCTTGCCAAACAGTATCTAGCAAGTGAATTCACTAGTATGCTAGCACGTGTTAATGTTCTACCTTTGCTAGGTAAGAACACCTTCAATTGGTGTAAGACTCTACCACACAAAATTATATGTGTAGCACCCATGGGCTTAGTGTCGGTTGAGGTTATAGTTTTCCTAAAGTAAAATGGACAATGGAAGTAAAGTAAGGACTCTAACTAGGATGACCTAAGGGTAGTTGCTTAGTGTAGGTGGGGGCTTCACCTATGCATTGCACAAGTGGCTCTTGAAGGAAGTCTTAGGAAGGTGTTCTAATGCATGTGTATATGTATATTTTCCTTATGCATGACTTTTTAGTAATTGTCTACTTGTTATGATGAAGTGCATGGTATGAGTCCTAATGGATCTATGTGATGTGGTCTTGTCCTTATATGCAATAGATTGGTATTAATGACTACACGATGAAAGTTGTTGACATAAATGAAGTTGTACTCACTTGCTATGTTGATGTATGAATTGGATGTTAAGGCTGTGGTCTTATGATAGGTTTACTAAGTGTGTGTGAGGTTATGGGTAACTGCTTATAGTGCATTGATGTGAAGTGAGGTTAGAATATGTGCAAGTTGATGTAGCTTACTGTAATATGCTTATAGTATTGGCTTAAATGTGTCTTTGAGGTATTACAATTCTATGATGGTATGTGTTGAGTATGTAAGTTGTAGGTATGGTTTTCCTTGTGGCCTTAAGGTGATGCATTGCACCAAGTATCCCTAGAGGGTTACTTGGGAGGTTAAGAAGATAAATAAAAGATGTTCACTGTTAAAGTAGAATATGCTTACTGTAAATGGAAAATTGGTTACTGTAATGTGACATCAAATATGGCTAAATTCTACGTGTGATATTATATGATATTTGGCCTTTGAATATGTCTATATGAAGTATGAGAATGATAACTATGGACTTGTATAATACCTCCAAGAGGTCAAGTACGACATGTTACTTCTAGGGGGTACTCCCCGGATGTGACAAACGTGCTATCATAGCATGAGGTTTATGAAGGTGGTTTTAGGTTCTAAAAGTCTCATATTGCCACGTCTAGTAGAGTCTCGATCATCGTTGTGAATCGCGACACATCTATGAGCGAGAGTCTATAGGACGATAGAGTTTCCCTTCTTCACTATTCTCATGTCGTGTCATAGAACTTAACACTATAAGATCTCTCTCTTATGTTTTCTTTTCCGGTGGTCTTTTAGATGTGATTTCTTGGATGAGATTGTGTCTCTATGCTTGAGGGAGCAAAGGTAAGTTTGATGCTTATCTTGGTTTTATGGTTTCATGAGTATGTGTGAAAGTGCATTTTGCAATGATATGTTGATATGATGTCCCTTGTGGCTATATATGAGACCTATGTTAAATAACATGTTATGTTGAGAAATGTATGTCATGATATAGCTAAAGCATGTTATAAGTCATTATGATTAAAATGAGTTTCTTTTTGAAATGGTATGTTACTATATGATTTTGCATGATGATAGTCTTATAATATGGTTAAACTTGAAATACTTTAGGAATATGTTAAATGGTAAAGATGCATGTTGCCTAAGTATATTTGTTTAAAAGTGTTCAATGTTGCCCTTTGTATATGTGTGCATCTTTCTAGTTGCCTTGTATTGATTGGAGTCCTTTGTATAGGCTTGATTCTAGAATTAAGGATGGCATGATTATCTTGGTAGGGTGATTATGTGGGTTGATTGACCTAGAAGTCACCTTACTGAAAGATTGAATGAAAATGAAGAGTCCCTATGGTTGAGTCTCCTTGTTGTTTTCCCCTAATGTTGTATGACCTTGGTATCTAAGCATTATTGAAAAACCTTATGTGGTTGAATAGTATGGCCTAACTTGATATTGGGGAATAATTTGCATAGATGATAAGGTTAAGAATGCCTTGGTGTTCCTATGTTGACTTACTGTAATTCCTTCAAAAATGGCAATCACTTTTAAGTGATGAAAATGAAGGTTGTTGAGTTAAAGATCCTCTTGAGGTTAGTTTAAGTTGCTCTTAATTGGGTTTACCCTAAGTGGAGGATGGTGAAGGAGTAGTGAGGTTGTAGATAGTTTCTACCTTGTCCTTCTATTCTTACTTGAACTTGAGACTAATAAATTCTTAGTAAAATTGTTCATGATAGGAGCTTAGCAAAAAGTATGAATTGCATGACCTTCATATGTTTGGTATGTCTTGATTGATACTATATTCAGAGTATATTGAAGATTCTAAAGTACTTGAAAAGAAATTTTGATTAACCTCATGGTTTTGTCATGTTGATTTTGCATCTTCATATGTTAGTTTTGCATTTAACTTCGTGAGATAAGGTAAGAATCATGTTTGAAGTCACTTTTGATATGTAAGGTTTAGCCTTATAATGAGAGATTGAGCCTCTTTAAAATGAAATATGTTGAGTCTCTTGAAACCTATGTGACTTTTATATTTTGGAAAGCATGATTGTAGGCTAAGTTTTGGAAAGATAAAGCATGATTAGCTAGTGAACTTGTGAGTACCTATGATTTGTCTTATTTTTCCCAAATGATGCTTACTGTGAAGGCTATTGCTATGTTAGAAATTGACATTTTGTGAAGTGGCTTCCTATTTGTTGTGATGTGCTTTGTGTGACTTACCATTTAGACTTCACTAGTAAGAAAACATGAGCATGCGATGATTAAAAGTTGAGAAATTTTCATGTTACAGTAAAGTTGACCCTTGTGCATTTGCTTGGGGTATGAAATCATGAGACATGTAAATGTGTTGAGGAGAAGGACATTCCACTGTGGACACAACAAAACATGGTATGGTTGAGTATGACCCTCATAGCACTAGGTTTAACTAATCAGAATCCATTGTCAACCTATTTAACTCAAGTCTATGTGCATTAAAGTATGAGTGCCTTTTTTGTTCTTGAGTGTTGTTGAAACTACCTAAGAGTGACTTACAGATGGTTGCAAGATGAGATCTTAATAAAATGAAGTGTAATTACCATGTTATGATTAGTAGAATAATGTTCCTCCTATGAACAAGAAGCCTATGTGTTTGATGCATTGAAGAGTGAGTGAATAAAAGTTTTGCTTGCTTGTGTGCGTTGAGTGCTAAATAGTTTGAAGTTTTGTTCCTTGTAAGTATGTCGCATTAACTTCTATGTGATGATATTATGATTGTTGTAAGCTTCTATATGATGCATTGAAGTCCTTGTTGTGATTAAAGTGTTCTAAGTGTCATTCGAGGACGAATGTTCCAAAGTGGGGGATATTGTAAGACCCCCAAAATGAGTTAGGGTGTATAGAGTCTCACTTGTTCCTATAGATCATCATATAAATAATCTATATCAAAATCATCTGGTATAATTAGTTCTGCCCAACCATGAATTGTTTCTTCAATTATCTCGTATGTTACTAATTTATCATAAATTATTCTTTTTATATTAGTATTAAGATCTTTTAATATATAGAATATTAATATCTTGTAGTTAAAATCATCATCTAATAAGTAAGAAGTCATTTTAACATATTTTCACTAAAATTTTATTCCTTCTAACCTCTTCATAGATTACACTTATTTATTATATAATTATAACAATTTAATAATCATCTCGTCTAGTCACTACTACGGTTTTCTTGTTTGATTAGTTACCCTAACAGCGCCTCAACTCTGTTTACTCCCCTAATCGGCCTTCTTGCCTAACGGTTTCACTTTAGGATGGCATAGTCTGGGCATACTGACTCTAAGAATATTTCCGAAGAATTATTCAGAGATCATTGATAGATTATTTATATTTACAACTTTGGAGGAAAACTAAAGAAGAAATAGATCTAGAAGAAAAATTATTAATTGAAAATATAAATAGATATTTTTATTTTAGAGAAGAAGAATATTTAGAATATATAGAAAACAACGCTAATGAAATACAAAGATTAAATATAATCAAAAAAGAATATTATGAAAAAATATTTTCCTAAAAATATGAAGAAAAATTCAAATAAAGTAACTACTATAACAAAAACTAAGATAGAAAAGTACGAAAGACACAGAAAAAGCTAAAAAACTTATATATGAAATATGAACTATTACAACTTACTAAAAAAGATAATAGCAAAATAGACTTTTTGATAAATGTAATCTCTAAAACAGAATATAAATATGTGTGTTATCTGAAAAAACAGTATGAACAAAGACGAGTTTTATTTATGTTAGAAATACAAATAGATTGCCTAGAATATAAATTACAACATGATATAAGTTACAACATAAATCATAATGAATAAAGAAGAATTTGCAGTAGACGAAAAAATATATGAAAATCAAGACGGATTAATAATAAAAATAATATTTTCAAATTTAGGAAGAAGATATAAAAAAATAGGAAATAATTTGTATTTGATGTTAGAAAAAAGAAACAGCAAAATTAGAAGATAGTTTAACAGCTATGATAAGAATAACAAAGGAAAATGAAGAAATAGATAAATCAAAAGAGATTGAAAAAATAAAACTACAAGCAAAACAAGAAGCACAACATATATAAGAATTAAAAAATACAAAAATAAGTGAATTAGAAAAAGAATTAGCTAAGCTAAAATTACTAAATGAAAATAAACAAAAAGAGAAACAAATAAAAAAAGAAAAAGAAAAAGAAGTTGAATTGACACAAGAAATAATAAAATGAAATAAATATTAAATTAAAATTTTGATATAGACGAAATAAATGAGATAAATGAATCAGATAATGAAATGAATGAATCAGATACACTGAATGAACAAAAATCAGAAATAAGTGAAACATACACAGAAATTCTAGAACAAGTAAATAAACCGAAAAAATTAGAAATAAATACAGGAGATATAAATAAACCTAGCACATCAAGAGTTAAAACCCCGGATAATAGTCCTAGGAGTAATCCTAGAAGGACAACACCAACCTATTATACAGAAAGTTATGAAAGATCAGATAGAACAAATGCGATATGGAATAGTAGACTAAATAAAAAATGGACACCTAGACCAATAATTGAACAATATAACTTTTTAGATTTAGATTGTGTTATGGATATAAATAAAGTAATCTTACTATGGGTAGGAAATATATCTAAACAATTAATTGATAATAAAATAGCAACAAAAGAAACGCCAGGATATATAGAAAGAACATTTGTTGGAACAACAAAATTATGGATAGAGAATTTACCCCTACAAAGTTTAGAAACACTTAGAAGTGATAAGAAAATAGATGGATCTCCATCAACAACAAATATAGACATATTAGATAAATATGAATTAGCAATAAGAAATGAATTTAGTGGTATGACTACAGAAATAAAAGAACAAAATGGAGAAAAAATAATAAATAGACAACTTATGACAAAATTAGCTATATGTAAAATGTCTTACATAGAAGAATATACATGTGCATTTAAGGAATATTATTATAAAGCAAGATACGATATAAATGAAGCAAAAGAGATAAGACAGCAGTATTTTACAAAACTACCAGAACCATTTAGCACAAAAATAATAAAAGATTGGAATAATGAAGGATTAACAGATACTTTAGGAGCTAGAATAAAATTTTTACATCAATGGTTTGTACAATTATGTGAAGATCAAAAAGAAAAAATAAAAATGGAGAAAGTATTACTTAAAAATTTAGCCTGTTGTAAAGATAAAACAGCACCACAGTTTGGTTGTACAGATAAGTATTATAAAAAACCTAAAAGATACAACAAGTATAGAAAAACTAAAACTAGATATAAATACAAAAAACCAAGACAAAGATATTATGTAAAAAATTATAAAATAAAAAGACCTTATAGACCAAAGAAAAAATTATCAGATTGTACTTGTTACAATTGTGGAAAGTTAGGACATTTAGCTAGAAATTGTAAATTACCTAAAAATCCAAAAGGAAAACAAATAGCAGAAGTAATTATAGATAATGAAGAATACATGCAGATAGATTACATAGATTATGAATTAAGTGAAAGTGATAGTATATATGAAGTATCAGATATAGAACCTGAATTAGAAAATGAAATATATATTGATCTAAATAATGATGAAATGAACGAAGAAATCTAATGTCTGAAGAGGACATAAAAATAATATCTAAAGAAGAATATCAAAATGAAGACTCAGCAGAACAAAAAATTATATTTGATAATACAATTTTTGAACAAATAAAAGGAAAAGAATTAGATTTAAGTGTTGAAAAAGTACTTGAAATACCTACAATAAGAAATTGGTTTAAAAGACAAAAAGATGAATACTATGTAGTTAGTCAAAAAGAACATATCATAGATTGTAAATATACAAAATGAAAAGCACAAATTCCTATTTTAAATAAGAGAATAATAAATAAAGAAATACAAGATATCAAAGCTAAAACACCCATAAAGTACGTACACTTAGGAGGGACAGAAATATTGATAAAAGCTTGTTTTAGAGAAGGAATAGATACACCTATTGAAATATATTTAGCAGATGATAGAATTATACATCCTATAGAAAAAAGTGTAATAAGTGCAGTAAGAGGAAACTTAATATACCAAAAATTTAAATTTATAATAAGTGCCAACTACTCAGTAGCATTAACAGATAGAAACATAGATAAATCATTAGTTTTATATTGGAAAATGTCTGGAATAGAATTAGCACCAGGCAGTAAAATATTTACAGCAAGATGTAAAAACCTATATATACTAACAACAAAACATAAAGTAACGGCAAGCAATAAAATTGATAGAATTAAAATAGAAAATCCTTTTGAAAGAATAATTACTATAATAGATAATAATGATTATAGCTATAAAGAAATTGACATAGAAGAAGATTTAGAAATTGTAAAAGAAAGATTGAGTACTTCAAGTATACCAAATGTATTAACTAGAACTACCTCATCAAGAGCAAGCACATCTAAAAGGAACTATGAAGTTTCGAAAAATTTATTAAATATATAAGAAACAACATTATACCATTATTTTACAACAGGAATAATAGATCAAAGAAAATATAAAATTTTACTAAATACAGGACAAGAAGAGAATTATATAACAAGAGAATTAGTATTAGAAACAGAAATTATAAAAACAGGACATTTATGCCCTGGATTACCTAGTGCGATAGTAAACACAAGTGAAGAAATAACAGAAAAAGAAATAATTATAGGAGAAATACCAATAGTAATACCATTTAAAATATACCAAGGAAGCCAGAATATTACTCTAGGAATAAAATGGTTAGAAATAGTTAAACCTTATAGTATAGAGAATGAACAATTAATAATAACTTACCAAAATAAGAAAATAAGTATTAAAAGAACAAAATGAATAATGAAGATATATATACTTGCAAAAATTATTGTAGAAGGTTATCACAACAGATATTATACCCCTATGATAGATACAGGAGCAGAAGCAAATATATGTAAATATAATTGCTTACCAGAAGATAAATGGGAAAAATTAAAAACACCTATGGTAGTGACAGGATTTAATAATGAAGGTAGTATGATTACATATAAAGCAGGAAATATAAAAATACAAATATGGGATAAAATATTGACAATAGAAGAGATGTACAATTTCGAATTTACAACAAAAGATATGTTATTAGGAATGCCATTTTTAGAAAGATTATACCCTCATATTATAACAAAAACACATTGGTGGTTTACTACACCATATGGAAATAAAATAGGAGCAAAAAGAGTAAATAATAAACAAAGAAAACCCATAGAATGGATGAAAGGAAGTTAAAGAATTGTTTGCATTATATAAATGTTTATTAGCATTTGAACCATATATTGTTTACAATAAATTTATTGTAAGAACAGATAATACACAGGTAAAGTGGTGGCTAACTAAAAAGGTACAAGATTCAGTTACAACAAAAGAAATAAGAAGATTGGTATTAAATATATTAAATTTTACATTTACAATTGAAGTAATTAAAACTGACAAAAATCTTATTGCAGACTACCTCTCCAGAGGAAGATACAATGACGAAAATACTAGCTACGATGACAATGCTTTGTCAAAAATGGAAAAGATAGAAACTGAAGTACAGATACTAAAAGAAACAGTTAATAGTCAGTAGCAAGACTTAAAAAATGCGGAGCTAAGTCAGCAGCATGACTTAAAAAATGCGGAGCTAGAAGGTGACGATGGGAAACACCTAAAAACCCAAAACAAAAAATTATATACACTTGCAGGAAGTTCAGTTACACCAGGAAGTACATCTACCGCAGGACCATCTACAAAAAAGGAGGAAGATAAGGTAAAGTATACAAATACAAATATGAACAAATTATTCTCTAAACCATATACTCCACAAAATACCCAAAAAGACATATTCGTACCCCCACAGATAAATACTTACAAAGCCAGCCTAGATTCACAAAAACAAATATATAACCATATTACCAGAATGTATATAGAAAATATATACAAGATACAAACCTTTTTAAACTCAAACCCCAGAGCAAAAGATACCAAAAACCCAAACAAAAACTATATAACCCAACACCTGCAAGGATATAACAAATTAATAGCACAACCAGGAACAAACCCAAATTTAGTAACAACTTGCTACAATTACGGGTTAATTAGTACAGTATATACAATAAATGGAGAAGAAATAGCCAAAATACCGGAGCTATACAGGGCATTTTTACAATATAAAAGAATAACCAAAGAGATTTATTTTACATAAAGTTCTATTCAGCAACAGCGGAGATATTATATGATGAGATCAAACCAACTATACAAGTTATAAAGATAGGATTGACTAGGGAAATGATAATCCCAGAAAAAATAGATACACAAGAAGAGATAAAGAAGGTAGATATTCCGGAGTTCTATCCTAACAAAAGAACTATTGGAATAGCCACTATATTAACCGAGCTATCAAACAATTATTTGAACGAGAATGCAATATGGAGTTATTATAACAGAGATCAAACAATGATATACTCCAACTGTAAAGAAATCAGAGTAGCAGATATGGAAGAGATAAGGCAATGGATATTAAGTCTGTTGAAACCAGAGCAAATACCTACTACAAGAGCATTTCGAAAAAATTTTATTTCTCCAAATCTAATGGTAAGATATTGCAAGTTAATAGGACAAAAATATCTTGATCACTTATGTACAAAATGCAATGGAGAAGATAACTTCATACCAAAAGTGGAACTAGAGTAAAGATACGTGTAAACTAATAAGTAGTGTATTGTAAAGCGTGTCGGCCATAAATAAAGTAAAGGCCATTATTATAAAGTTTTTTGTTGTTTTGTAATAAAGTCAAAAGTGTGTTGGCCATATATAAAAAAGCAAAGGCCACTATGTAAAGTAGAAAAATAGTAAATAGTATGTCTTCCATTATATGTAAAGATTTATGTCATTTTGCGTCGGCCGAATGTTATAAGGCCAAGTGTAAAGTATGTTGTCGGCCACCTCTATTGGCCTAAGTTGTAAGTTGTTATTATAAATAGAGGGCTTCTCCCTCAGAAATAAAAACAAGCTACTTCCAATCAAACTCTCTTCTTCATTCTCTTTTCTAAATTCTGCTTTCCCCCTAATATTGGTATCAGAGCTAAGTTAAGAAAAAGCTATGGAAAACAAATCTGATATGGTAAATCTACAAAAATAGGTATACTCATTTATATTCATGAGTAGCTAAACTAATTTATTCCTGATAACTTTGTACCAAAAGTGAACTAGAGTAAAGATACGTGTAAACTAATAAGTAGTGTATTGTAAAGCGTGTCGGCCATAAATAAAGTAAAGGCCATTATTATAAATTTTTTTGTTGTTTTGTAATAAAGTCAAAAGTGTGTTGGCCATATATAAAAAAGCAAAGGCCACTATGTAAAGTAGAAAAGTAGTAAATAGTATGTCTTTCATTATATGTAAAGTTTTATGTCGTTTTGCGTCGGCCGAATGTTATAAGGCCAAGTGTAAAGTATGTTGTCGACCACCTCTATTGGCCTAAGTTGTAAGTTGTTATTATAAATAGTGGGCTTCTCCCTCAGAAATAAAAACAAGCTACTTCCAATCAAACTCTCTTCTTCACTCTCTTTTCTAAATTCCGCTTTCCCCCTAATATTGGTATCAATAAAACCTTTATACAATAGAATTTTTGTCATCCACATACTTCATATAGACATATTCAAAAGGCAAACATCACATAAAATCACATATAGAATTTAAGTCATATTTGAGGTCACTTTACAGTGAGCTCATTCACATTACTGTGAGCATCTTTTTCTTTACAGTGAACTTCTTCTTTTAACTCATTAACCTCCCAAGTAACCCTCTAGTAATACTTTGGTGCAATGCATCACCTTAAGGACACAAGAAAAGCCATACCTACAACTTACATAAGTCAACACATACCATCATTGAAGTGTAATACCTCAAAGACACATTTAAGCCATTACTATAAGCATATTACAGTAAACATCTTGTCATTATGCATATATACTTATTTTTCTTCACATAGAACCTTGTGAAATCTTACTCATAATCCTACTCTAGGTCTAGTAGTGCAATGTATATGTGAAGCCCCATAACCTCACACACACTTAGAAAACCTATCATAAGACCACAAGTCTTGACATCCAATTCATACATCAACATAGCAAGTGAGGACATACTTCATTCATGTCAACAACCTTCATCATGTAGTCATTAAGAACAATCTAGTGCATATAAGGACAAGATCACATCACATAGATCTATTAGGACTCATAACATGCACTTCATCACAACAAGTAGACATATAGTACCATGCCATGCATAAAGACATATCCATAATCATAAGACATATCCATAATCATACACTTAGATCACCTTCCTAGAACTCACTAAGGTGCCACTTGTGCAATGTCTAGGTGGGTTCATTAGTTCCACCTATTCTAAGTAACCTCCCTTAGGTCATCCAAGTTAGGGTCTTAGTCATTTACTTCCATTTTTCCATTTTACTTTATGGGAAACTATAGCCTTAACCGACACTAAGACCATGGGTGTTAAACATGGAATTTGGTGTTCTAGGGCCTTACACCAAAAGAAGGTGTTCATACCTAGCCAAGGTAGAACCTAAACACATGCTAGTATACTAGTGAGTTCACTTGCTAGTTCCTATGTGGCAAGCATAGTTTATGGAACTAAGAGATATACATGACCCTCTACATGCTCATTGGCATGGGAGCCTCATCTCATGAGAAAACATGGGTGAACCTTCCTCAAAGGGAATCCAACACCTCGTGTGGAAACCATAGGTGAATATTCCTCTAAGGGAAGTCAACACTCTATGAGAAACCCAATGGTGAATCAAGGGAACAAACACCTCTCATTGTCAAGTTCACTCGGTGCTAAGCTAAGTCCCTTTATTGAAAAGCCTTTATTACTTTACTTCATAAAAAATTGGCTTAGGATATTGATTTCTTAAATGCTTATAGCATATTCAAGCACCTATCTAGTTTTAGGGTACACATGAGCACACCTTTCAAGGCCCCTCTATTGACTAGATTTTCATACATGTGTGGGTGTGTACTTGTATGTGAGCAAACCTTTCACATAACACATGAATGTAACACATGTTCATATATCAATGCATAAGTCAAGTCTATAGGTGTACCTATATGAGCAATCCTTTCATATCAACACTCCAAGACACTATGCACATTCATACTTCATCATATCATATGCTTAACATCATAGCATATATGTCATATTCATAACAGGTTCATACAATCGTATGCATGTCCTTAGAAGACCAACCTAGGAAATATCATATCTAGGTACACATGTGCAATACATAGACAAGGTCTTATACCCTTGCCTATACTAGTACACCTATCAAGTCATCCTAGTGAATGATACATCACACAACATCATATAATGGTTAGCATAGCACACGACTCATTTATTTAAGACTTACAACATCTTACAGTAAGCTAAGTCTTTATAAATCTATATTAGATTTACATCACATATGACTTTTTAGGATCTCATCATAGGCAGCAAGTACACATAATCTTAACATAACCTTTTACATGTTCATGACATTAGCAACACAACCTAGATCATAGTTAGAATAGGAAATGTCACGCCTCAAAACCCATTAAGACGGACAGGCACCCGATGCCCTAAAGGCCCGAGAGAACCAACCTACAACCTGTTCTTACTAAGCATATACTATAACAATTGAGACAAGTTAACTTTGGATGCAGCGATACAAACCAACGTAAGTAGATTCAAAAGTTATATACAAGACTTGGCTGTTTAGGCCACAACTCCTTAATACACAACTGAACCATGTACATACGTCTACAAAGCCTCTAAAAGATAGAAGACTAGAGTAGGTCGGGACAGACCCCGCCTTACCCTTAACTACGATACAATACCAAACGAATTTACCAAGGACTTAATAAAGCTCCGAATCAACTTGGAGCTCACCAAAAGTAGCAGAATTTCGAGTGCTCCTACTGAGGAGGTCTACTAGCTGGAGTACCTGAGCCTGCAGCATGAAATGCAGCGTCCCCAATACGGGACGTCAGTACGAAAAATGTACTGAATATGTAAGGCAAAAAGTATATGTAATACAAGGCACAAATGAAATCAAGTAGCAACATATGAGTGCATAGATTAGGAGAGAAGACCACCTTTGCTTACTCTTGTGGAATCAAGTAAGATACATTCTTTTCTTTACCTTCTTTGTATGTTATAATATTTGTTGGGCATGTGACACAAGTGACCAGCTGATCAGTGGTAGAAGAGGATGACCCATGCTAGGCGTATTAACCCCTGGGATGCGGTCCTCATAATTACACAACTTGGGATCGGCCCATGCTAGGCTTTCGCCCCTGAGCTGCCACCCTTCTATACCAATAGGGATCGGCCCATGCTAGGCTTTCGCCCCTGAGCTGCCACCCTTAATTATATAGATTTCTTCACTTAGATTCTTTAATCTTTGAGATTATTGTTAATCAGTTCATAACTCTTTTGAGATGTTATTTTGGATAATCGTAACACTTTGAGATGTTGATTTGGTGGTCATAATCATCTTGGAGACATGAAATTACGAAACAGTAGTGGAATACATGAAAACAATACTTTGAGGCAGTAACAATGACATAAGGAGCTATGAAACATCAACACCTTACTTTAAGACCTTAATGGCACAATTGACTTCAATTGGCTTAGGAGAAGGATTCATTAAACTTTCTTTTGCAAATACCATTTCTATAACAGCACAAGGGGAAATTACACAAGTATAGAGTAGTGAACATATAATGAAGTAGTTCCATGTACTTAGAATGGGGAAAGAAATATTGTTAGCTATTTGGATATAGTACGCTGCCACCATGCTTCCTTTTCTAGAAATAGAACTTATGAGAATCACTTCATTGATATTAATTGCAGGTGGCAGATTTCATGCCAAAAGGATATAGAATCGAATAGCCTTACATACCTTATATTTATGACCAATACCACTATCACGATTCAGCCTTCCTTATTGGGTGCTAATCTACAACATAAGTCATGATTAAGCTAACATCAGCAGCTAATCACAATAAGGTTCTCCAAAACAGTAGCTAAAAAATATTTGATGGAAATCAGGCCCATACAACCCTTACATAAATGGTGAACCACCACACCCTTCCTCTACACATTAATACAACTTCAAACATCATTTCCAGAGATACTCAAACAGCCCTCAACAACAATATTCATAAGGCAGCCACTAACAATCTCAAATCTTTCAGCATAATAGGAGAATATTGACTCAAAGATTTATCATCATCCATGAATTCTTGATAAATATATATACAAAATTCTCCAATCCAAACATGATCAAAGAGAGGAAAACAAATGGGTTGAAGTCTTACCTTAATTCTGGAAATTTATCCTCTAAACTTGTACTGCAAAGAATTCAAACTCTCCTTCAAACTTTACTTGAAAAATGAGACAGCACTCAAGAACCCTAAGGTGTTTTAGGGCTGCTTATTGAAGCCAAGAGAGACCAAGAAAGAACTTAAGAAATCTGAAATTTTGCAAGTTCAAAATGGAGAATAAGACTTGATCCTTATCCTTTGAAAAAGGAGGTGTTATGGCCGACACTCTTGACCAATTTTGGGCCATATAATGTCAAGTAGGTGCCCCACCTGCTTGTCCTTTTAACTTGGGCCCTTTTGGACTTAATATTATTGGACCTTGGCTGTCCATTTTTTCCTTTGTTCTTTTAATCAGCTTGGGACAGATTAGTGCAAGTAGGTGGTACACACTTGGCCCAATAACATGGTAAAACAAATCTTAGGAGGTCATGTACTTACTTAGTTTCACTTGGGCTTTATCCATAATGGCCAATTGGCAGATTTGGCTGTTGGGCCTTCTTTCATTCACATTTTCTTTAATAGGTTTGGGCTTCAAATGAGCCCCTAAATATAAGCCTAAATCTGGTCAATCAAACTTGGGCCCTTTAACTATAATATAGATCAAGTAGGTGATGCAACTGCTAGCTCAATTACCACCTTACTATAATTACTTAAATACTTTCCATCGGAGTTAACTTGCAATACATATGCTAAAACGTGAAAGGCATTACATCACCTTCCAAGCTAGTTTAAACCAACACTAATCATGTAAGAAACATGATCCCTCACCTACACTATAAGTATATATCAAGTATAACATGAATAGAACTACCACATACAAAAATACAGGCCGTTACACTTATGATACGAACTTTCTTTGTAGACTCATAGATAATCTCGAGACCAAGTAGTGAGGACAGACCAACCTATAACCATCCAACCAGAGACCTACATCTTCTACCATGAAGATCTTCAAAAGGTGCCATATAGATTCTCAAATGTTAACTATTGTTGTAGGAGAACTCTAACAATGGTAGGTGCTCATCCCAAGTTCCATTGAAATCAATAACACAAGCTCTTAACATATCTTCAAGGGTCTGAATGGTAAGTTAAGCTTCACCATCTGTCTGAGGATGAAAAGTGGTGCTAAGTTTCACTTGAGTACCTAAAACCTTTGGAAAAGATTTCCAAAAATGAGAAGTGAATTGGAGACCTCTATCCGAAATATTGGACAAAGGAATCGCATGAAAACTCACAATCTCATTAATGTAGATTCTTGCATAATCTTCGGTTGTATAAGTAGACTAAATGGGAATAAAATGGGCTGATTTGGTCAACCTATCAACAATAACACATATTGAATCATTCAGCCTCTGGGTTTGAGGAAACCCAACAATGGAGTCCATATTGATGGCTTCCCACTTCCAAGTAGGAACATCCATGATTTGGGTTAAACCACTCGGTTTCAGATACTCGGCTTTGACTCTTTGGCAATTTGGACACTTACCAACAAACTCTTCTATATCCCTCTTTAAACCATCCCACCAATAGACCTCTCTAAGGTCATGATACATTTTGGTTGCACTCGGATGTATAGAATAACGGGAACCATGGGCTTCTTCTAGTATTCAATTTCTCAAATCCTCAACATACGGTACACATAATCTCCCTTGGTACCTAAGAACTCCATCCCCACGTAGGAGAATGAGTCATTGAGAATACCAAGTACCGAATCCTTTAACTCCATCAATAGAGGATCAAGATGTTTCTTAGATTTCACCTCAACCACTAATGATGAGTAGGAGTTATGATGGACCATAAAACCACCAATGGGAGAATCTTCTAACTGCACACCTAAACGAGCCAACCTATGAATATCTTTCACAAGTTCTTTATTCTCTTCATCCACGTGATACACAATACCTATAGTCATACAACTCAAAGTATCTGCAACCATATTGTCCTTGACGGGGTGGTAAAAGACGCTCATGCCGTAATCCTTCAAAAGTTCTAACCATCATCTCTACCATAGATTCAACTCCTTTTATATGAACACATATTGAAGAGTTTTATAGTCAGTAAACACATCAACATGCACACCATACAAGTAATGTCTCCATATTTTCAAGGCAAAAACTACAGCTGCTAACACAAGGTCATTAGTCGGATAATTCTTCTCATGAACTTTGAGTTTCCTAGAAGCATGAGCTATCACCTTTCCATGTTGCAAGAGGATACATCCCAAACCCACTTAGGAAGCATCACAATAAACTACAAAGCCTTCATTACCCTACGGTAAGGTCAACACCGGAGCATATATAAGCTTATCTTTCAAATCTTGAAACCCTTTTCACAAGCTTCCAACCACTCAAATTTTACCTTCTTTTGGGTCAAAGGTGTCAAACGAGAAGCAATGGATCCATCAACAAACCTTCTATATTACCCGGCTAGACCCAAGAAGCTTCTTATGTCAGTGGGAGTCAAAGGTCTAGTCCAACTTGGACTGCATCCGTCTTCTTCGGATCAACCTCTACACCCTCACCAAAGATAACATGGCCAAGGAAAGCAACCGAACTGAACAAAAATTAACACTTGCTAAATTTTACATAAAGTTGGCGTTCTTTGAGGACAAAACAAGTATAATCATCATTACCCTAGTCAATCCACACATGAATTAGAATACATAAAATAAGTATAATCATCAATACATTCTTCAATTCCCATCAATTCCTAAGCATGATCTAAGATTTGGTGAATTTGGTGAAGGGAACATGATCAACCTGAAATTGCATCAATTAACATTAATTTATTAACAATCTATACTCAATTAGTAATAGGAAATCACAATTTATCATCAACTTGAAGTTTAGAAGAAAACCCATTAGAATTGGAAAACCCCATGGAATTGGTTATTTTGGAAATCAGCTTTGAGAGGACCTCTTGGGGAAAGGAAACCCAAGAGTGAAGAACTCATACCTTAAATAAGATAAATCCACGAAATTGAAGTGAAATCTTAGAGAAATTTTCCTTCTTCTTCAAACTTTCTTCTTCCTTCAATGGAGGATGAATAGAGAGAGAAACTAGAGAGAGATGAGAGCTTTTGCGTTTTGATTTGGGGATTTGATTTGAGTTGGTAAATATGAGGGAAGAAAGATTGGAAATCAATATATAGATCCCCCATGAAATACCCAGAACACCCCTCACATAAGTTGACCTTTTAATGTAGTAAAACTTCAAAACAAAATTTTAGATTTCCGTTGAGGAGCAAGTCCGCGACGTGGAGTTGTTCTCGCATGAATTTTTAAATTAATTTTTAAGACAGTAGAGTCCGCTAACTTAACGCGATACGATCTTGAAATTTGACCAAAATCCACCCAAGTCCGCGACGTGGACTTGTTTCATCCATGTACAAATTGGTTGCTGCCTTGGAAGCTTGCCAAGTCAAGTTTGGGGTCCTTTTGTGGAATCCTAAGGCGACCCTTGGGGGGTTGGACCAGGATGTTTGTACTCTATATACATTTTTTTACCTATTTAAAGTCATTTTACAAGTTTTAGACTTCATACACCACTCCTAAAGCTTTCCAAAACCGAAGGACGTTTCACTACTTCAATTAGACTAGCTTCCGGACGTCTTGGACGTTTCTTGTCGTTTTGGTTCTGAAACTTCTTGGATGACTTATATACATTATCTTAGATCGTAAAACAGTATCTAACTCCTTAGACACTCATGTTATCCTGTATATTAGGTCTTAGACTTTTGGAGTGTTACACATAGCATCTATGTGGATCCACTAGCTAGTATTACTATGGGGGCAATATAGTTCAAGAACTGGAGATGTACTTAGGACCCTATTTATGCTACATGCATTATATCGCCAATATCATGAGTGCATTATTGAACCTACCTTCCCTATGTTTAAAGGTACACTCTTCACTCTAGTTCATTTGGTGCTAAGCTAGAGTCCCTTTTGAAATTTCTTTCATTAACAATCATAACTTAGTTTTAGGTTATAGGGCTCTACCCCTTATATAGTCATAGTCATAGCTCAATAAGAATTGCATGAGTATGTCCTTTCAATACAATTCAGACATGTGAGGTTAGAACATTTACATCACCATATCATAATAAGACACATAGACAATTCATCACCAATCTTATATCATTACATCTTAGCAAACAAATCACAAGCCAATAATCAATCCATTTCAATTCAACATCATACCAACAATAATAAATCTTATCATAAGGTATACTTCAATATAACTTCATCACTAAACACAAATAATCATAAGTTATACTTCAATATAATTTCAACATAATGCTGCCCTAATTCTCTATATTTTTTAGAATGTAGGTCTTGAATTATGTTGTGATTGGTATGGTCCACTTATGGTGGCGGTGCTATGTGTTATAGTTATGAATGATGTGTCCTTGTCGGCGTTACATTATGTATTATGGTGATCATGGCCTTGTAGGCAACTACTTGATATATTATGATGGTTGTGTAGTTGATTTATGTGAAGTATGTAATATCTACCTACTTGTGATATGATAAAAGTATGTGTTCCTCTATTGAAGTTGGTAGGTGATCATGTTAGACTATGACTATTTCCTTATGTGTGTAGTCTTAGATTTGATGCATAATTCTTCCTACTTCACTATATGAGTCTATGATAGTTGTATTGATGATGTTTTAGTAGTGTATTGGGTGACCTAAAGACGATGATGTTTATGCCTATGTGCTTCTTATGTGATATGCTATATGTGATAAGTGAAATATTGGTATGTCTTGTTTGATAGACTTGTGTCCCTTACTTGATACATGGACATGCGAATATGAGATTATTGACTTAGGATGTTAAAACCTCTTAGTCTTGTATGTATGAATGACATGAGACCTTGAACATTGCTAAGAAGGTCAAATTATGTGGAGCCCTCAACCTAGATGAGAGGTTATGATATCTGTAACGGCCTGTATTTTTGTATGTGGTAGTTCTATTCATGTTATACTTGACATAGACTTATAGTGTAGGTGAGGGATCATGTTTCTTATGTGATTAGTGTTGGTTTAAACTAGCTTGGAAGGTGATGTAATGCCTTGCACGTTTTAGCATATGTATTGCAAGTTAACTCCGATGGAAAGTATTTAAGTAATTATAGTATGATGGTAATTGAGCTAGCAGCTGCATCACCTACTTGATCTATATTATAGTTAAAGGGCCCAAGTTTGATTGACCAGAATTAGGCTTATATTTAAGACTCATTTGAAGCCCAAACCTATTAAAGAAAATTGTGAATGAAAGAAGGCCCAGCAGCCAAATCTGCCAATTGGCCCATTATGGATAAAACCCAAGTGAAACTAGGTAAGTGCATGACCTCCTAAGATTTGTTTTACCATGTTATTGGGCCAAGTGTGTACCACCTACTTGCATTAATCTGTCCCAAGTGGAATAAAAGAACAAAGGGAAAATGGACAGCCAAGGTCCAATAATATTAAGTCCAAAAAGGCCCAAGTTAAAAGGACAAGCAGGTGGGGCACCTACTTGACATTATATGGCCCAAAATTGGTCAAGAGTGTCGGCCATAACACCTCCTTTTTCAAAGGATAAGGATCAAGTCTTATTCTCCATTTTGAACTTGCAAAAGTTTCAGATTTCCTAAGTTCTTTCTTGGTCTCTCTTGGCTTCAATTAGCAGCCCTAAGACACCTTAGAGTTCTTGAGTGCTGTCTAATTTTTCAAGTAAGAGTTTGAAGGAGAGTTTGAATTCTTGAAGTACAAGTGTAGAGGATAAATTTTCAGAATTAAGGTAAGACTTCAACCCATTTGTTTTCCTCTCTTTGATAATGTTTGGAGTGGAGAATTTTGTATATGTTTATCAAGAATTCATGGATTGTGATAAATCTTTGAGTCAATATTCTCCTATTATGCTGAAAGATTTGAGATTGATAGTGGCTGCCTTATGAATATTGTTGTTGAGGGCTGTTTGGGTAGCTTGGGAGATGATGTATGAAGTTGTATTAATGTGTAGAGGAAGGGTGTGGTGGTTCACCATTTATGTAAGGGTTGTTTGGGCCTGATTTCCATCAAATATTTTAGCTACTGTTTTGGAGAACCTTATTGTGATTAGCTGCTGATGTTAGCTTAATCATGACTTATGTTGTAGATTAGCACCCAATAAGGAAGGCTGAATCGTGATAGTGGTATTGGTCATAAATATAAGGTATGTAAGGCTATTCGATTCTATATCCTTTTGGCATGAAATCTGCCACCTGCAATTAATGTCAATGAAGTGATTCTCATAAGTTCTATTTCTAGAAAAGAAAGCATGGTGGCAGCGTACTATCTCCAAATAGCTAACAATATTTCTTTCCCCATTCTAAGTACATGGAACTACTTCATTATATGTTCACTACTCTATACTTGTGTAATTTTCCCTTGTGCTGTTATAGAAATGGTATTTGCAAAAGAAAGTTTGATGAATCCTTCTCCTAAGCCAATTGAAGTCAATTGTGCCATTAAGGTCTTAAAGTAAGGTGTTGATGTTTCATAGCTCCTTATGTCATTGTTACTGCCTCAAAGTATTGTTTTCATGTATTCCACTACTGTTCGTAATTTCATGTCTCCAAGATGATTATGACCACCAAATCAACATCTCAAAGTGTTACGATTATCCAAAATAACATCTCAAAAGAGTTATGAACTGATTAACAATAATCTCAAAGATTAAAGAATCTAAGTGAAGAAATCTATTTAATTAAGGGTGGCAGCTCAGGGGCGAAAGCCTAGCATGGGCCGATCCCTATTGGTATAGAAGGGTGGCAGCTCAGGGGCGAAAGCCTAGCATGGGCCGATCCCAAGTTGTGTAATTATGAGGACCGCATCCCAGGGGTTAATACGCCTAGCATGGGTCATCCTCTTCTACCACTGATCAGCTGGTCACTTGTATCACATGCCCAACAAAGATTATAACATACAAAGAAGGTAAAGAAAAGAATGTAGCTTACTTGATTCCACAAGAGTAAGCAAAGGTGGTCTTCTCTCCTAATCTATGCACTCATATGTTGCTACTTGATTTCATTTGTGCCTTGTATTACATATACTTTTTGCCTTACATATTCAGTACATTTTTCGTACTGACGTCCCGTATTGGGGACGCTGCATTTCATGCTGCAGGCTCAGGTACTCCAGCTAGTAGACCTCCTCAGTAGGAGCACTCAAAATTCTGCTACTTTTGGTGAGCTCCAAGTTGATTCGGAGCTTTATTAAGTCCTTGGTAAATTCGTTTGGTATTGTATCGTAGTTAAGGGTAAGGCGGGGGTCTGTCCCGACCTACTCTAGTCTTCTATCTTTTAGAGGCTTTGTAGACGTATGTACATGGTTCAGTTGTGTCTTAAGGAGTTGTGGCCTAAACGGCCAAGTCTTGTATATAACTTTTGGATCTACTTACGTTGGTTTGTATCGCTGCATCCTAAGTTAACTTGTCTTAACTGTTATAGTATATGCTCAGTAAGAACAGGTTGCAGGTTGGTTCTCTCGGGCCTTTAGGGCATCGTGTGCCTGTCCGTCTTAATGGGTTTTGAGGCGTGACAAAAGTGGTATCAGAGCAGGTCATCCTAGGGAGTCTACAAAAGCCGTGTCTGTGTAGAGTCTTGCTTATGGATGTGTTGTGCACCACATTTATAAACAGGAGGCTACGGGACATATAGGAGTTGCCTCATTTCTTTCATTTCTTAGATCGTGCGATAGAACCAGTGTTGTAGGTGAATCATATCTAATTTCTCAATTGTTTTATTATAGCAAAGATGCCGATTACGAGAAGGAGTAAAAGTACTGGTAAACGAATAGATGTGGCTGCCCAAGAAGGGACCAGCCAACCACCACCAAGTCAAGCTGTTCAAAGTGGGGCTCAAGATGAGTCTCTATCGCAGACTTCCTCGACGGCTCCATCTCCTGAAGAACTAAGGAGGGAAGATGAACCTCAGGAACCCCCTATTAATGCTACCGAGCAAGATTTGAGGAATGCAGTCCAATTATTGACTTGTATAGTTGCTGGTCATGGCCAAAGGCAAGAAGGTCCAGTTTTAGGTACTAGTGGCATATATAGATCAGCTGGAACACGGATACGTGATTTTCTTAACTTGGACCCTCGATCATTTAGCGGGTCAGATCCTAATGAAGATCCCCAAGACTTTATAGATCAAATGCAACGCACTTTGGATATTATGCATGTAAGTGGTAAAGAAGCACTTGAGCTAGCTGCATATAGATTAAAGGGTGTGGCTATATTGTGGTATGAAGCTTGGAAAGAATCTAGGGGAATAAATGCACCTTCAGCTATGTGGAAAGAGTTCAAAAAGGCATTCCTTGATCATTATCTGCCATTGGAGAATCGAGAGGCCCGTGCAGATCAGTTCTTAAATCTCCACCAAGGAAATATGAGTGTGAGGGAGTATAGTCTCAAATTTAATTCCTTGGCCAGGTATGCTCCTAATGTAGTAGCTACTATGGACGATAGAGTTCATCATTTTGTGGACAGATTAGATTTATATCTGGTTAGAGACTGTACAATTGCTTAGTTGAATAAAGATATGGATATAGCAAGGATGCAGGCTTTTGCACAAAAATTGGAGGATCAAAGGCAAAGAAGAAGTACACAAGAGTTGGAAACAGGGCATTCTAAGAGGGACAGATCCATGGGGCAGTTTACACCATCCCAAGGTGAGTTTAGGCCTCGGTTCTCTAACAGACCACCTAGGCCATCATCTTTCTACTCTACAGCTAGTGCTCCACCACGGTTCCAAGGGTTTAAGGGCAATCAGTTTGGACAAAGAAGTGAAAGCCAAGGCAGTCATCAAGAGCAAGGAAGTACGAGCCAATCAAGGCCTCCACGACAGCCTTGTAAACAGTGTGGGAGGAATCATCTAGGTGCATGCAGGTTTGGGACGGATGTTTGTTTTTGGTGTGGCACACCAGGGCATATGATGAGAAACTGCCCTCATAGGGGAGTGGGTGGTGTTGCACAACAAACTAGATCAGTTGTTGCGTCGACTTCATCAACCCCTTCTTTAGGTATGGGACTGCATATGCCTACAGGTCGTGGTAGAGGAGCTAGGGGAGCAACTAGTTCTAGTGGAGGTCAGAATCACACATATGCACTAGGGGATCGATAAAATTTAGAAGCCTCGCCGGATGTGGTTACAGGTACATTGTCCATCTTTTCACATATTGTGTATGCATTAATTGATCCGGGGTCTACACTATCATATGTTACACCATTGATTGCTGGAAAGTTCAAAAGAACACCAGAATTATTAGCGAAGCCATTTGAAGTGTCTACACCGATTGGTGAATCTATTATAGCTAGGAGAGTTTATCGTAATTGCATTGTAACTGTTTGTAATCGCGATACATTGGCTGACCTTGTTGAGCTAGACATGGTAGATTTTGATGTTATAATGGGTATGGATTGGTTAGCTTCTTATTATGCCACAGTAGATTGCCGAACTAAGATAGTGCATTTCCAATTTCCAAAAGAGATAGTCCTCGAATGGAAAGGTAATATTGGGATGCCAAGAGGTAAATTTATTTGTTATCTTAAGGCAAAGAAGATGATTTCCAAAGGATACATATGCCATCTGGTTAGAGTGAAAAATGTAGATGTAGAGCCACCAACCCTTCAATCCATTCCGGTGGTAAATGAATTTCCAGATGTGTTTCCTGAAGATCTTCCAGGTTTGCCTCCAGAACGAGAAGTAGAGTTCGGTATTGATGTGCTTTCAAATACTCAACCTATCTCAATTCCTCCGTATAGAATGGCTCCGGCAGAATTACGAGAGTTGAAGGAGCAGTTAAAAGACTTATTACAGAAAGGATTCATAAGGCCTAGTGTGTCGCCATGGGGAGCACCAGTTTTATTTGTACGCAAAAAGGATGGCTCATTAAGAATGTGTATCGACTACCGGCAGTTGAATAAGGTAACAATTAAGAACAAATATCCCCTCCCTAGAATTGATGATCTGTTTGATCAATTACAAGGTGCTAGGTGTTTTCAAAGATTGACCTGAGGTCAGGTTATCACCAAGTGAGGGTCAAGGACAAAGATATACCCAAGACAGCTTTCCGAACACGGTATGGTCATTTTGAGTTCTTAGTCATGTCATTCGGGCTAACAAATGCACCAGCAGCTTTTATGGATTTGATGAATAGGGTGTTCAAGCCATTTTTAGATGTGTTCGTGATAGTGTTCATAGATGACATTTTGGTGTATTCAAGATCGGAAGAGGATCATGCTAATCACTTGCGGCAGGTTTTACAAATTCTCCGTGATCGTAAATTGTATGCAAAGTTCTCTAAATGTGAGTTCTGGTTGAAATCTGTGGCATTCCTAGGTCATATCGTATCCGAGGAAGGAATAAGGGTTGATAAGCAGAAAATAGAAGCCGTGAAAAGATGGCCAAGACCTACAACGCCTAAAAAAATCCGTAGTTTTCTTGGATTGGCAGGTTATTATAGAAGGTTTGTTGAAGGATTCTCTTCCATGGCTGCACCCTTAACAAAGCTAACACACAAAGGAACCAAGTTTCTGTGGAGCGATGAGTGTGAAAGAAGCTTCCAAGAGCTGAAGAGTAAATTAACTTCTACACCTGTGTTGGTACTTCCAGAAGGTACAAAAGGCTATGTAGTGTATTGTGATGCTTCGGGAGTGGGCTTAGGTTGTGTATTGATGCAGCATGGTAAAGTTATAGCTTATGGCTCAAGGCAGCTGCGGCCACATGAGAAAACTTATCCAACCCATGATCTAGAGCTAGCAGCAGTTGTGTTTGCTTTGAAGATATGGCGCCACTACTTGTATGGAGTTCATGTTGACATATACACTGATCACAAAAGCTTGCAATATATTTTTAAGCAAAAAGACTTAAATTTGAGGCAGCGAAGGTGGCTGGAGCTATTAAAAGATTATGACATTGACATCTTATATCATCCCGGTAAAGCTAATGTAGTAGCTGATGCTTTAAGCCGTAAAATAATGGCAACCACTTATGGGAAGTCTATGGAAAGACAAGGAATGACTAAGGATCTTTCCCAACTAGCTAACTTGGGCGTTCGCCTTCTTGAATCTCAAGACGAAGGGGTAATTGTGCAAAATGCGGCAGAATCCTCGTTAATAGTGGAAGTGAAAGAGAAGCAGTACACTGATCCAATTCTTTTACAACTTAAAGAGAATGTACTACATGGTATGACAAAGGCGTTTGAGCTTAAGCAAGACGGAGTACTTCGATGTCAAAACAGATTATGTGTACCTAATATAGATGAACTAAGAAAGAGGATCATGATGGAAGCACATAATTCAAGATACTCTGTTCATCCGGGGTCAACTAAAATGTATCATGACTTGAAAGAAATGTATTGGTGGGGGAACATGAAGAAGAACATTGCAGAATTCGTGGCTCAGTGTCCAAACTGTCAACAGGTAAAAGTAGAACACGAAAAGCCCGGAGGTTACATGCAGCATATAGAACTTCCAATTTGGAAATAGGACATGATCAACATGGATTTTGTTACTGGTTTGCCTCGCTCATTCCGGAAGTTTGACTCCATATGGGTAATAGTTGATAGACTTACCAAAGCAGCACACTTCTTGCCGGTGAAGACTACTTATACAGCTGAAGAGTATGCGAGGTTCTACATTAAAGAGATAGTTCGACTACATGGAGTGCCAATCTCTATAATATCGGATAGAGGAGCTCAATTTACAGCAAATTTTTGGAAGTCATTTCAAAAGAGTTTGGGAACACAAGTGAATTTAAGTACAGACTTTCATCCTCAAACGGATGGTCAGGCAGAACGTACGATTCAAACACTTGAGGATATGCTGCGAGCTTGTATATTAGATTTCAAGGGTAGCTGGGATGATCACCTACCACTTATTGAATTTGCTTATAACAATAGCTATTATTCGAGCATTAAAATGGCACCTTATGAAGCTTTATATGGTCGAAAGTGTAGATCACCAATTGGCTGGTTCGAAACGGGTGAAACTGGCTTATTTGGGCCAGATCTTGTTCATCAAGCTATGGAAAAAATCAAAGTGATACAGCAGCGGCTAGAAACAGCTCAAAGTCGACATAAATCATATGCAGATATTAGAAGGAGAGGACTAGAATTTTCTACAGGGGATTGGGTGTTCTTGAAGGTGTCTCCGATGAAAGGGGTAATGAGGTTTGGTAAAAAGGGAAAGCTGAGTCCACGCTATATAGGGCCATATAAGATTATCCGAAAATTTGGCCAAGTAGCCTATGAGTTAGAGCTACCACAAGAGCTTTCATCAGTTCATTCGGTGTTCCATGTCTCAATGCTACGGAAATGCGTAGGTGACCCATTTCGTATTACTCCTACTGAAGACGTACAGGTTACAGGAGATCTCACATATGAAGAAGTACCCATTGCTATTCTGGATCGACAAGTTAGGAAGTTAAGGAATAAAGAAGTAGCTTCTGTAAAAGTTCTATGGAGAAACCAACAAGTAGAAGAAGTTACATGGGAAGCAGAAGAAGCAATGAAATTGAAGTATCCTCACCTCTTCCACACTGGTGGGAATGATCAAAATGTTAGTGGAGGCATTGGAAAGTAAGTATAAGTCTATATGTTCAATGTGATTAATAGTAGTACTAGCTTAGGCTTGAACTTGTTTAGGCCGCACAACCATGCTAACATTCGAGGACGAATGTTCCAAGGGGGGAAGGATGTAACGGCCTGTATTTTTGTATGTGGTAGTTCTATTCATGTTATACTTGACATATACTTATAGTGTAGGTGAGGTATCATGTTTCTTACATGATTAGTGTTGGTTTAAACTAGCTTGGAAGGTGATGTAATGCCTTGCACGTTTTAGCATATGTATTGCAAGTTAACTCCGATGGAAAGTATTTAAGTAATTATAGTATGATGGTAATTGAGCTAGCAGCTGCATCACCTACTTGATCTATATTATAGTTAAAGGGCCCAAGTTTGATTGACCAGAATTAGGCTTATATTTAAGACTCATTTGAAGCCCAAACCTATTAAAGAAAATTGTGAATGAAAGAAGGCCCAGCAGCCAAATCTGCCAATTGGCCCATTATGGATAAAACCCAAGTGAAACTAGGTAAGTGCATGACCTCCTAAGATTTGTTTTACCATGTTATTGGGCCAAGTGTGTACCACCTACTTGCATTAATCTGTCCCAAGTGGAATAAAAGAACAAAGGGAAAAGGGACAGCCAAGGTCCAATAATATTAAGTCCAAAAAGGCCCAAGTTAAAAGGACAAGCAGGTGGGGCACCTACTTGACATTATATGGCCCAAAATTGGTCAAGAGTGTCGGCCATAACACACTCCTTTTTCAAAGGATAAGGATCAAGTCTTATCTCCATTTTGAACTTGGCAAGTTTCAGACTTTCCTAAGTTCTTCTTGGTCTCTCTTGGCTCAATTAGCCAGGCCCTAAGACACCTTAAGGTTCTTGAGTGCTGTTCTAATTTTTCAAGTAAGAAGTTTGGAAGGAGAGTTTGAATTCTGAAAGTACTAGTTTTAGAGGATAAATTTCCCAGAATTAAGGTAAGACCTGTCAACCCATTTCGTTTTCCTTCTTTTGATCATGTTTGGATTGGAGGAATTTTGTATATATTTATCAAGAGAATTCATGGAGTGATAAATCTTTGAAGTCAATATTCTCCTATTATGCTGAATTAAGATTTGAGATTGATAAGGCTGCCTTATGAATATTGTTGTTGAGGGCTGTTTGGGTATCTCTGGAAATGATGTTTGAAGTTGTATTAATGTGTAGAGGAAGGGTGTGGTGGTTCACCATTTATGTAAGGGTTTTATGGGCCTGATTTCCATCAAATATTTTTAGCTACTGTTTTGGAGAACCTTATTGTGATTAGCTGCTGATGTTAGCTTAAATCATGACTTATGTTGTAGATTAGCACCCATTAAGGAAGGCTGAATCGTGATAGTGGTATTGGTCATAAATATAAGGTATGTAAGGCTATTCGATTCTATATCCTTTTGGCATGAAATCTGCCACCTTGCAATTAATGTCAATTGAAGTGATTCTCATTTAAGTTCTATTTCTAGAAAAGAAAGCATGGTGGCAGCGTACTATCTCCAAATAGCTAACAATATTTTTTTCCCCATTCTAAGTACATGGAACTACTTCATTATATGTTCACTACTCTATACTTGTGTAATTTCCTTTGTGCTGTTATAGAAATGCTATTGCAAATTTTTAGAAAGTTTAGTGCATCCTTCTCCTAAGCAATTGCAGTCAATTGTGCCATTAAAGGCTTAAAGTAAGGTGTTGAATGTTTTCATATGCTCTTATGTCATTGTTTACTGCCTCAAAGGTATTGTTTTCATGTATTCCACTACTGTTTCGTAATTTCATGTCTCCAAGATGATTATGACCACCAAATCAACATCTCAAAGTGTTACGATTATCCAAAAACATCTAAAAAGAGTTATGAACTGATTAACAATAATCTCAAAGATTAAAGAATCTAAGTGAAGAAATCTATTTAATTAAGGGTGGCAGCTTAGGGGCGAAAGCCTAGCATGGGCCGATCCCTATTGGTATAGAAGGGTGGCAGCTCAGGGGCGAAAGCCTAGCATGGGCCGATCCCAAGTTGTGTAATTATGAGGACCGCATCCCAGGGGTTAATACGCCTAGCATGGGTCATCCTCTTCTACCACTGATCAGCTGGTCACTTGTATCACATGCCCAACAAAGATTATAACATACAAAGAAGGTAAAGAAAAGAATGTAGCTTACTTGATTCACAAGAGTAAGCAAAGGTGGTCTTCTCTCCTAATCTATGCACTCATATGTTGCTACTTGATTTCATTTGTGCCTTGTATTACATATACTTTTTGCCTTACATATTCAGTACATTTTTCGTACTGACGTCCCGTATTGAGGACGCTGCATTTCATGCTGCAGGCTCAGGTACTCCAGCTAGTAGACCTCCTCAGTAGAAGCACTCGAAATTCTGCTACTTTTGGTGAGCTCCAAGTTGATTCGGAGCTTTATTAAGTCCTTGGTAAATTCGTTTGGTATTGTATCG
Source organism: Solanum sitiens (assembly GCA_016801875.1). Lineage (NCBI taxonomy): Eukaryota > Viridiplantae > Streptophyta > Magnoliopsida > Solanales > Solanaceae > Solanum > Solanum sitiens. The sequence continues at coordinate 265,332 of JABWTJ010000163.1, forward strand.
TAGTTAAGGGTAAGGCGGGGTCTGTCCCGACCTACTCTAGTCTTCTATCTTTTAGAGGCTTTGTAGACGTATGTACATGGTTCAGTTGTGTCTTAAGGAGTTGTGGCCTAAATGGCCAAGTCTTGTATATAACTTTTGGATCTACTTACGTTGGTTTGTATCGCTGCATCCAAAGTTAACTTGTCTCAATTGTTATAGTATATGCTCAGTAAGAACAGGTTGCAGGTTGGTTCTCTCGGGCCTTTAGGGCATCGGGTGCCTGTCCGTCTTAATGGGTTTTGAGGCGTGACAATATCCTTGAAGTCGAAAGCCATAATGCTATACTTCTTGTGTGAATGGTGAACTCAAGGTTAGTTGGCTGGAACGGCATGAAATCATCATTAGGAAACTCAGTAAGCTATCCTCTTCTCTATTGAAAGGCAGCCCTTGGGGACCTCTTTTGTAGGGTGAAGGTGATTGGGTTATGAACTTAATATGGAACCGCCTTCATATGATCCTTTATGTGAATTACTCAATGAGAACAAAGGGTATCACTGAGTGAGGTTGGTATGGGAAGTTGCTCTATATAATATGACATTAGAGAACAAAGAAACCCATTATATTCCTTAACTATGTGACTACATGGGATGTGTCCAAGTTCAATCATTGGCAAGTAGAACACCCTTATCGGAGTAGGTTACAACTTCGGATTCCATAGCTACCATTGTCTGTGTCGGTTATTGCCTCTTCTCATCATATGGGATACCTGCTAGTGTTTAAGAAGTCTATGATGTTTAGTCGGTGGTATGGGATGCTACCAAGACATTGCACCTTTAGGCTTTGAAGATGGTAGTTATGAGTCCCTAGGTCTTCTCCAAGACCATTACTTGAATATCCTTTATGTTATGAATGTCTCTTAATGAACTAATGAAGTAATGACTTATGTTAGGAAGAATGTGAATGAATGAATACCTAATCTAGAGTAACTCTAAGGATTTCCTAGTTAAACTGTGAAGGGGGCATAAAGGATGATCTCTTACTGTCTTACCTAGGGAAATCTTGAGAATAACTCTAGTTAGGGAAGTTTCTTGATACCTTAGACATGATCTAATCTTAGGAAGTCTTAAGGATTATTTGTATAATCTTAAAGAGGGTGGATGGGCGTTCTCTTCTAGAATTACTCAAGTCTTTTGATAACCTTGGTGAGGTGAATGTTATGTTATGCATGTTATGTGTTTTGGTGTATTGTAAGTGTGTTCATCTCATTATATGTAGTCATGAGGATCATTTAGGTATGCTTAGGTAGTACCAAAACATGAACATAGCAACTACGTGGATCCACTAGCTAGTATTCCTATGGGGGAAACATAGGTCAAGAACTAGGAGATATAGTTGGGACCCTTTTTATACTACATGCATTATAGTCTTCAATGTCAAGAGTACGTTAGTGATCCTACCTTCCCTATGTGGGAAGGAACACTCCTAAATCTAGTTCACTAGGTGCTAAGCTAAAGTCCCTTTTTGAAATGTCTTTAATGCCTTATTAATCATCATAGCTTAATGTAGGTCATATGGTATATCCCTTATATGATAATCATCATCATAGCTCAATATGAATTGAATGAGTATTTTCCTTTCAATACAATTAATATATGTGAGGTTAGCACATTTACATTATCATTCATGATAAGGCACATTACTAAGTTATCAACATTTTTATAACATTTACATCTTATCCAACACCTCACAAACCATAGTCAAGACATTTCAATTGAACATCATACCAACCCTATCAATCTCAAAATAAGATATACTTCAATACAACACCATCAGTTAATCACAAGTAACCACAATTGAAGTAAAGAGGTAAGATCACAAGATTTACCAAGTCTACTTCATAAGCCAACATCAAGGTCTTACCATCAACCATAAAACTCAAACCAACAATGGGTGTAAGATCATCACACAATAGTAGCCAACATGATAATGACGTCAATTGAAGCACAATACAACAATCCATCACTAGTTCATAACTTAATATTTGAGACTTAGGTCAAATTCATAATCTACTTCACACCTAGATCAATTACTCAAGAACTTCCATGGTAGAACTACAATTCATCTCAATATATTCATAAATTGGCATAACATCAACATAGGATAGTAATTCCCACAATCACAAAGCCAGTTACATCAATACTAGATAATTCCATTCAAGATCACAATCTATAGTTAAGGGAAAAAGGTCATTTTTACAAACTAGACCAATCCATCAATAAGTATTGTAATATAGTCATAATTCATCATAATGTAATCAATAAAATCAAAATAAACCATAAACAAATCAAATTCAAAGACCAATTTCGATATTCGAAGAGACCCACATGAAAACTCATCTTTTGAATTCAATTTGAAGGAACCCTTTGGGGAAAGAGATCCCAAAGTTGAAAGGAATCTCATACCTTGTTGATTAATGAAGTGATGGAGAAACTATGATCTTTATCAGCCCTAGAACCCCTTGACCTGACTTTTATGGTGTTCTTCAACTTGGGAGAGAAAAAGAAGAGAGAAGGAAGAGCAATTTGGGTTTAGGAATTATGAGTGCTTAGGTTAGTTTAATTAGCTTAGGGTCTTTATATAGGTCATTAACCCACTTAATTATACCTCCCTAAACCACTAACTAATTAACTAACTACCTACTTAATTAATTTATCTAAACTAAAAATGAGCAGCAAAACCAGTGGTCTCAGAGACGAGATCACATCGAACGCCTCGTTTGTCAATCGACGAGCACAGGAACCTCCGTCCTGTTGGTACGTCATTTTGGTCAGAGAATGGTTAAAATCCAGTCTGTGACAGATTTTCTAAGTGTCCATATACGGAGTTAACCGATGCCCCGTGGATTGGACCACGATCTGCTGACTGGTTCCGTTTGTGGACAATGCCTTGGGCGGCTTTTGTCCCAAGTTGCAAGGATCCTCCTCAAGGGCCTTTGGTTTATCCTTGGTGAGTCGTACCCATAAGTTTCTACTATGACCTAATTCTAATATGTGTTAGACACCTTTCCACCAAATTTCATCATTTTCCGACTCCTAAAACTTAGTCAAATAGGCTAAGGCATACTAGCACCGCATTGTGCTAGTTTCCGGACGTCATGTACGTTCTTTGACGTTTTGATTTCCAAACATCCTAAATGACTTATATTTATTATTTATGACCTTAAAACAGTATATAAACCTTTTGACACCTATGTTATGCTCTAGAACACGTCTTAGACTTTTGGAGTGTTACATTATCCCCCCCTTAAGAATATTCGTCACCAAATGACACTAAAATCTTTTAGAAGGAAGGAAAACACTCAAGACTAGCAGCCCAACAAACAACAATACACTATAACATGAGTTAAAACATCAATCATGGCATCTTACATATAGCAATTCAAAACTTCAATTAGTACACATAAAGCTCAACATCACAATATGAGGAATTTCTTTCTCACAATAACATGAGTTCAACATACCATTAAGGATTCAATTGTGCCAAAACTCAAGCTTCAACATGTTCATCATCATTTCATAAAGACTGGCCATATCAAAATACACAACATAACCTAAAATAAGAAGAATTTCAAATTTTCAAATATATATGCACAACTTCACTATAATTCATTGTAACATGAGTGTTTTTGCAAAACTTCATCAAAAATCAAAGCAACTTCAAATTTAATCATTATTTTCATTATTAGAAAGAACAACTAACCTTGATTAGGAAAGAGATGATGATAACGGGACTTCATGTCGGCCTCGGCCACCCATGTTTCTCCCTCCCTCACCTAGGTGGTTTATCCATAACACTTTAATGGAGGCCACCTCTTTGTTCCTCAACCTCTTCACTTGATGATCAAGGATTTCAAAGGGAACCCCTCATTGGAGAGATTATCCTTCACAACAAGACACTCAATAGGAAGAATATACTCGAGATCACTGATACACTTCTTAAGCATAGAATCATAGAAAACTGGATGAACCAAAGATAGTTCACTAGGAAGTTTCAATTCATAAGAAACCTTACCAACCCTTTGCAGATTTAATAGGTACCCACATAAAGAGGACTCAACTTCCCTTTCTTGCAAAATCTAACCATCCCTTTCATAGACGCAATTTTCAAGAATGCATTATCACCTTATTCAAAATCTAAATCTTTTCTCCTATGATCGGCATAACTTTTGCCGACTATAGGTTGTTTGCAACCGGTTCCTTATGATATGAACTTTCTATAAAGTCCTATAAATAAAATTGAGACCAAGAAGCGAAGACTCGCCAACCTCAAACCACCCAATAGGAGATCTACACCTCCTACCATGCAAATCTTCATAAGGAGCCCCAGATATGGATGAACGAAAACTATTATTATATGAGAACTTCACCAAAGGCAAATGCTTATCCCAATGTCACGCCTCAAAACCCATTAAGACGGACAGGCACCCGATGCCCTAAAGGCCCGAGAGAACCAACCTACAACCTGTTCTTACTGAGCATATACTATAACAATTGAGACAAGTTAACTTTGGATGCAGCAATACAAACCAACGTAAGTAGATCCAAAAGTTATATACAAGACTTCGCCGTTTAGGCCACAACTCCTTAAGACACAACTGAACCATGTACATACGTCTACAAAGCCTCTAAAAGATAGAAGACTAGAGTAGGTCGGGACAGACCCCGCCTTACCCTTACCAAACGAATTTACCAAGGACTTAAATAAGCTCCGAATCAACTTGGAGCTCACCAAAAGTAGCAGAATTTGAGTGCTTCTACTGAGGAGGTCTACTAGCTGGAGTACCTGAGCCTGCAGCATGAAATGTAGCGTCCCCAATACGGGACGTCAATACGAAAAATGTACTGAATATGTAAGGCAAAAAAGTATATGTAATACAAAGCTCAAATGAAATCAAGTAGCAACATAAGGGTGCATAGATTAGGAGAGAAGACCACCTTTGCTTACTCTTATGGGATCAAGTAAGCTACATTCTTTTCTTTACCTTCTTTGTATGTTATAATCTTTGTTGGGCATGTGATACAAGTGACCAGCTGATAAGTGGTAGAAGAGGATGACCCATGCTAGGCGTATTAACCCCTGGGATGCGGTCCTCATAATTACACAACTTGGGATCGGCCCATGTTGCTAGGCTTTCGACCCTGAGCTGCCACCCTTCTATACCAATAGGGATCGGCCCATGCTAGGCTTTCGCCCCTAAGCTGCCACCCTTAATTAAATAGATTTCTTCACTTAGATTCTTTAATCTTTGAGATTATTGTTAATCAGTTCATAACTCTTTTGAGATGTTATTTTGGATAATCGTAACACTTTGAGATGTTGATTTGGTGGTCATAATCATCTTGGAGACATGAAATTACAAAACAGTAGTGGAATACATGAAAACAATACTTTGAGGCAGTAACAATGACATAAGGAGCTATGAAACATCAACACCTTACTTTAAGACCTTAATGGCACAATTGACTTCAATTGGCTTAGGAGAAGGATTCACTAAACTTTCTTTTGCAAATACCATTTCTATAACAGCACAAGGGGAAATTACACAAGTATAGAGTAGTGAACATATAATGAAGTAGTTCCATGTACTTAGAATGGGGAAAGAAATATTGTTAGCTATTTGGAGATAGTACGCTGCCACCATGCTTTCTTTTCTAGAAATAGAACTTATGAGAATCACTCATTGATATTAGTTGCAGGTGAGATTTCATGCCAAAAGGATATAGAATCGAATAGCCTTACATACCTTATATTTATGACCAATACCACTATCCGCTTCAGGCCTTCCTATTGGGTGCTAATCTACAAACATAAGTCATGATTAAGCTAACATCAGCAGCTACTCACAATAAGGTTCTCAAACAGTAGCTAAAAAATATTTGAGGAAATCAGGCCCATACAAACCCTTACTCAATGGTGAACCACCACACCATTCCTCTACACATTAATAAATTCAAACATCATTCCAGAGCTACCCAAACAGCCCTCCCAACAATATTCCTAAGGCTAGCCACTAAACAATCTCAAATCTTCAAAAATAAGCATAAAAGAGAATATTGGACTCAAAGCTTCTCATCATCCATGACTTTTGTAAATATATACAAAATTCTCCAATCCAAACATGATCAAAGAGAGGAAACAAATGGGTTGAAGTCTTACCTTAATTCTGAAATTTATCCTCTAAACTTGTACTTCAAGAATTCAAACTCTCCTTCAAACTTCTTACTTGAAAATGAGACAGCACTCAAGAATCCCTAAGGTGTTTTAGGGCTGCTAATTGAAGCCAAGAGAGACCAAGAAAGAACTTAGGAAATCTGAAACTTTTGCAAGTTCAAAATGGAGAATAAGACTTGATCCTTATTCTTTGAAAAAGGAGGTGTTATGGCCGACACTCTTGACCAATTTTGGGCCATATAATGTCAAGTAGGTGCCCCACCTGCTTGTCCTTTTAACTTGGGCCTTTTTGGACTTAATATTATTGGACCTTGGCTGTCCATTTTCCCTTTGTTCTTTTAATTCCACTTGGGACAGATTAGTGCAAGTAGGTGGTACACACTTGGCCCAATAACATGGTAAAACAAATCTTAGGAGGTCATGTACTTACTTAGTTTCACTTGGGCTTTATCCATAATGGCCAATTGGCAGATTTGGCTGTTGGGCCTTCTTTCATTCACATTTTCTTTAATAGGTTTGGGCTTCAAATGAGCCCCTAAATATAAGCCTAAATCTGGTCAATCAAACTTGGGCCCTTTAACTATAATATAGATCAAGTAGGTGATGCAACTGCTAGCTCAATTACCACCTTACTATAATTACTTAAATACTTTCCATCGGAGCTAACTTGCAATACATATGCTAAAACGTGCAAGGCATTACATCACCTTCCAAGCTAGTTTAAACCAACACTAATCATGTAAGAAACATGATCCCTCACCTACACTATAAGTATATGTCAAGTATAACATGAATAGAACTACCACATACAAAAATACAGGCCGTTACAATGTATGTCTTGATTGACACTATGTTAAGCATGTTCCGAAAATTCTAAATGTTCATGAAAAAGAATTTTGATCAAATACATGTTTTCTCATGTTGATTGTGCATCTTAATATGCAAGTTGAACATTTAACTTTATGAGATAAGGTAAGGAGCATGTTTGAAGTCACACTAAATTTGTAATATTTCGCCTTATATAATGGAATTGAATTCTTTAAAATAAAAAATGTTGAGTCTCTTAAAAAATTTTGTGGCTTTTATGGTATGGAAAGCATGATTTTCGGTTCACTCTTGAAAAGTGAAGGCATGTTTAGATAATGTCCTTGTGAGTGCCTGTAAATTGTGAGAGTTTTCCAAATTGATGCATGTATATTAAAGCTAGTGTTAGGCTAGAAATTGAAATTATGTGAAATGGCTTCATATTGTTGTGATGTGTGTGGTCTGAATTACAATTTTGACTTCACTAGAAAGAATGTTTGAGCATTCTTTGGTTTTAAAGTTTAGAAATTCTCATTTTTATAGTAAATTGACCTTTGTGAATTGCTTGCCTATGAACTCAAGAGACATGTTAGTCTGGTGAGGAAAAGGGCATTTCTCCATGGACACAACTAACCATGGTATGGTTGAGTATGACCCTGATGGCAGAATGTATAATTAAGAAATACCCTAGTTGATTTACTTAACACAAGTCTAAGTGTATTGAAGTATGGGTGCTAATTGTTTCTTGAGTATTGTTTAATCTGCCTATGTGTGATCACGTATGATGAAATCTTAATAAAATGAAAGTTAATGACCATGTTATGTTGAAGAAAAGGATGTTTCTCCTATGAACATGACAAGAGCCTATGCTTTTGATGCATTAAAGAGTGATTGAAGTTTGTATTCCTTGTAAGTTTAGCGCATTAACTTCTATGTGATAATTTTATGAATATTGTGAGCTTCTCTATGCTTCATTGAAGTCCTTGTTATGATTGAAGTGTTTCAAGTGTCATTCGAGGATGAATGTTCCCAAGTGGGGGATATTGTAAGATCCCTAAAATGAGTTAGGGTGTCTACAACCTCACATGTTACTATAAGCTATTTAATATGTTAATTAAGTGTTTTAAAGTATGAATGACTGATTTGAAGTCATTTGGAAGTCAAACATCAAGGGACGACCAAGACGTTCGATGACTAGTCACCAAAGGGGTCTTAAGTGTTTTTATGTGCTTATGTGTGTGATTGGTTTATGAAGTCCTAGTATGAGCAATAATGATGTTTATATGCAGTATGTTGAGTTTCATGAAGTTTGGAGGTCAAAGGTCCAAGAACGTCAAAGACGTTCGAAAGTTAGCCCTTGAGACGGTCATGTATGTCTTGAGTGTGCCTTGCATGATTTGATGTGGTTTACATGTTTGTTTTGGGTGAATATAATGTGGAAGGTCCTTTACATGTTAAGGTATATATTTACGTTGGAAACGTCCGGGTATAATTCCCCAAGGTGCCTGCAAGAATCTCTCAAGGAGGACCCAAAGGTTGTCCAGACACTGCCTTGGCAATGTCAAGCAACGGAGCCAATGGACGGCTCGTCAGTCCACCAAAGGCCCGTCGATGGTGAGGCGTCGATGGAAACTTAGAATGGTTAAGGCTTAAGGCTTTTGAGAAGTCCCAGAACCAAACGACGGCCTGCAGTACGGTCTGTCGATGGACCTACTGGGTGTTGTTTGTGCTCGTCGATGGTGCTTGCAACTGCAGCCTGCGCACTGTTTCATTAAAGAGGTGAATGGGAAATTCTCCCCACGTGATAACCTAACCCTAGTTGGTTTATTTGGTTTTTTTTGGGTGTATTAAGTGATCAAAAATGTGACAACCCCATTCCCAATTGAATTCACATAAATTAGACTTCCCTCCCAAAATATTCTTTCTAGAACCTCCATTGAAGGTGAAGCTCAAGAACAACTTGGATCTTGAATTTCCATGGGTTCTACCCCAAGCTTTAGAGGTCTTCTTCTACATTAAGGTATGGTTATCCATCATCTCTAGTTAATCTTCCATGTAGAGAGTTCTTCTCAATGTTTTCAAAGAGAAAAATATGATCAAACCTCTTATCCTGTAATCTAGCCATGGGTTCTTACTCAAAACATTTTTAAAGGCTTCCTACTGTTTAATTGAGGTTAACGTGTTGATTGTAACGTGAATTTCAATCCAATTGCATGATGAACCCGCACTCCCTTCCAACTCTCGTTTTAAGCTATGTATTGGCTAGTATGATCTTGATATTAGGAGGATTGTAATGTGATTCAAGTATGTTAATTTTTTTTATGTACTGCCTATCATGTATATGGATTATGAATTCTATGTATGGGATACAATCTGGTTCAAGGCTTGAAGATTTGGTTGTACTGATTCACGTTGTCCTATCTTCTATAAATTGCTAATGTAGTTCAATGTATCTCGACTCTATAGTAATTGACTTACAATTTCTTACAGGGTTAATTGTACTTTAACTACTTCTGATAGTGTGTTATGGTGATGAATTATGTTTTTTTGTCCCAATGTGGATTGATACTTGAAGAACTTGATATGTACTTCTTATAGATTGGCATTCACTGTAATATAGACTCTATAGGGCATGAAAGTATGATTTCGTCTATGAAGAGATACTTTTAGCTACTGCCCTATATTGTATTTTGATGAATTAAGGAGGTTTATCATTGATGATCCATGTAAGTAAGAATTGGTAAGAGATCAACTTCCCTTCACATTCTATAAATTGATGATGTAGTGTATTTGATATGATCTTGATCTTGTTATGATTAATGCATAATTTCGATTATGTTTTTATACATTTAGCTACTGCCCTATATATGAATTTTTGATAAAATATGGGTATTGGTCAATGATGACCAAAGCTTGAGGAAATGGTAAGATTGTCTACTTCTTCTACTTTTCTTATACTATTGATAGTTCATGGAGCCTTCTGTGGTATGGTCCACATATGGTGGCGGTGTTTAATTTATTTCTAATATATATGTGATGTGGTCATGGACTTGAAGGCAATTATACTATGAATTTGTGTTGGTGATGATTACCCTATGTGAAGCTTTTGCCTAATTTTCTTATTCTAGTTATGATCTAGGTTGTATGACTAATGTTATGAGAATGTACATGGTTATGTTAACTTTATGTATATGTGCTGCCTATGATGAGTTCCTATAATGTCCTATGGTATGTAAAGTTAATATAGGTGCATAAAGACTAGAGAGCCTACTGTAATGACCTTGTTAGTCTTCAATAAATGAGTCTTATGCTATGCTAAAAATTCTATAATGTTATGTGATGTATCATTCACTAGGATGACATGATAGGTGTACTAGTATGGGACCTTTTCTATGCATTGCACATGTGTTCCTTTTTAGGATAGTTCCTAGGTTTGGTTATCTATGTTCAAGAATATGAATGCATCAATATGTTATGAACATGTCTTATATTCTATAATGTAAAGTATATGGTATGATGAAGTATGATTATACCTGGTGTCTAAATGTGTTTTTATGAAAGGATTGATCATATAGTTAAACTTACACTTATGCATGAATGAAATTAAGTATGAATATGTGTGTGGCCTTAATGTTTTATGTGAAAGGATTGCTCACATAGAAGTAAATACACACACTAATGTATGATGATCTAGTCAATGGATGGGCCTTGAAAGGTGTTCTTAAGTGTACCCTAAACTAGATAGGTGATTTACATATGCTATGTCCATGTGAAAGGGTTTCTCACATGATTTATGTTGATGAACTATCATCTATGACCTATGATCGAAGCATACGAGGAGTTGACTCTCCTAAGCCTAATTTTTTAAAGTAAAGTTGATAAAGACTTTTTAATAAAAAGGGAACTTAGCTTAGCACCAAGAGAACTTGAAGTTGAGGGGTGTCCCTTCCCATTGGAGGAAGGTAGGTCATCGTAATCCTCATGGGGTGGATAGCCTCATATCCCAAAGGGCATAGAGTGATGTTTCCATAGTGGATAACTACAATGCCCCATTTGTCATAAAGAGGGTTTCCACTTATACCTCCAAGTTCCATAACTATGCTTGCCACATAAGATTTAGCAAGTGATTTCACTTAGTATGCTAGCTTGTGTTAATGTTCTACATTGTCTAGGTAAGAACACCTTCCCATGTTGTAAGAATCTACAACACCAAATTCCATGTAGAACCCATGGTCTAAGTGTCGGTTAAGACTATAGTTTCCCGAAAGTTAAATGGACAGTGGAAGTAAAGTAAGGACCCTAACTAGGATAGCCTAAGGGTAGTTTCTTAGTGTAGGTGGGGTTATGGGACTTCACCTATGCATTGCACAAGTGTCTCTTAAGGGAAGTCCTAGGAAGGTGTTCTAATGCATGTGACAATGTTTACGGTTCTCTTGTATGACTTTGTAGTATTTGTCTTCTTGTTGTGATGAAATGCATGGTATGAGCCTATATGAAGTGATCTTGTTGTATATGAATAATGTTGGTCTTACTTACTACATGATGAAGGTCTTGTTGGCATAAATGAGGTTATGTATATTGCCTTGTTGATGTATGAAATAAATTGTTAAGGCTTGTGGTCTCATGATAGGTTCACTAAGTATGTGTGAGGTTATGGGGATTCACATGTACTTTGCACTAGTAGACTTAGATTGCAATTGTGAGTAAGGTCTCATGATGTTCATTGTGAAGTGAGATTAGTGTATGTGCAAAGTGAATAGAGTATACTGTAATGTCCCTATGTCTTGGCTTAAAATGTGTATAGAGTGTGCTGCACTTTTATGATGTTATGTGGTGACTTGTGTAGAATGTGTGTATGATTTCCTTGTGGCTTTAAGGTGATGCATTTCACAAAGTATGACTAGAGGGTTACTTGGAAGGTTAAGGAATTTAGATGAAAAGAGTTCACTGTAAGAGGAATTATGCTTACTGTAAAGTGGAGGTGCTTACTGTAAAATATTCTTATATTGCCTTAAATGCATTGTATGATTTTATAGTATGTTTGACCATGAAATATGAATATATGAAGTATGTAAATTATATAATGCTTATTGTATAAAGGTTTTATGAATATTTCCTAAAAAAGGCATGAAGTATTATTTCAAGAAAAATGTCCCTTTTAAATGCATATTTTTGCATGGTTGTCATACTTAGTGCATTGTTGTGCTAAATACATTCTTATCTACCTTTTTACACAAAGTGTAGGTTATGGATGCGTAAAGGATGTCTATAAAAGATGAGGAGCATGATATGTGATTCCCAATCTCAAGGAAAGAAATCTTTAAGAACAAGGATCTCATAAATTATGGTTTACTTTAAAGCCTTTTATTAATGTATCTATGTATTATGTTGTAAGGGTCGTGTCCATAAAGTACTCTTATAATATTGAGTCTAGAATGATAAAGAGAGACTAGAGTCTAAATATGTACTTATGATATTATATATATGAAGTGAAGTTTCTAGTATATGATGTGCTATGAAAAGCTTTAAATTTTCCGCTAATTTTCCTATGAAAATGCGATGAATGATAACTATGAGCTTGTATAAGACCTCCGAGAGGTCAAGTACGCCATGTTACTTCTAGGGGAGCTTCTTGGTCGTGACAGCTTTTCATCCTCAAACGGATGGTCAAGCGGAGTGTACTATTCAAACTCATGAAGATATATGCTTAGAGCCTGTATCATTGACTTTAAGGTAAATTTTGTATGACCATTTGTGTTTGGTGGAGTTCTCGTATAATAATAGTTTTCATTCATCCATATCTATGGCTCCTTATTAGGCGTTGTATGGTAGGAGGTGTAGATCTCCTACTAGGTGGTTTGAGGTTGGCGAGTCTTTGCTTCTTGGTCACGATTTGATTTATAAGACCTTAGAGAAAGTTCATATCATAAGGAACCGGTTGCAAACAACCTCGTTTTAGAGTGCAAGGGGGAAATTATATTCCTAAATGTCGTATCATTTCTTTTTTGAAAGCTTGTAAGTTGATCTCTAAAGGGTGTTTATACCATATTGTAAGAGTCAAAGATTTAGACTAAGAAATTCCTCCCATTGGGTCGGTCCCGTAGTGAGGGAGTTTAAGGAGGTCTTTCCTAATGATCTTCCCGGTATTCCTCCCAAATGGGAAATTGATTATTGTATCGACTTGCTACCGGATACAAATCCGATTTCAATTCCTCCTTATTGGATGGTTCAACTCAAGGACTTACTAGGAAAAGGCTTAATTACACCTAGTATTTCCGTATGGGGTGCTCCGGTATTGTTCATGAAAAAAAAGGATGGCTCCCTTAGAATGTTTTTCGATTATCGTCATCGCAATAAAGTCACAATCAACAGCAAATATCCTCTCCCTAGGATTGATGATTTTTTTGATCATCTCCAAGGTGCGAGTTACTTTTCCATGATTGACTTGAGGTCGGGATATCACCAACTTAGGGTGAGAGGTGAAGATATTCCAAAAACGGAATTTCGAAAATGATATGGTCACTTTGAATTCTTAGTAATGTCCTTTTGTCTTACTAATGCTCCGGCGGCGTTTATGGACCTAATGAATAGGGTTTTTCGAAGTTAACTAGATTCATTTGTCATTGTCTTCATTAACGATATCATGGTATATTCAATAAATGAGGGTGAATACATGGACCATTTGAGGGCGGTGTTACAAGTGATTAAGTAACACCAATGGTTTGCCAAGTATAGAAAATGTGATTATTGGTTGAGGTCGGTAGTGTTTCTTGGTCATATCATCTCTAGTGAAGGTGTAGAGGTTGATCCAAAGAAGACTGAACCGGTGAAAAATTGGCCTAGACCTTTGGTCCTACGAATATTACGAGTTTCTTAGGCCTAGTCGGTTATTATAGAATGTTTGTCCATGGGTTTGCGTCTCTTGCTTCTCCCTTGAAAACCTTGACCCAAAAGAATGTGAAATTTGAGTAGTCGAAAGCATGTGAAAAGAGCTTCCAAATGTTGAACGATAGGATTACATCTGCTCCAATATTGACCCTACTGGAGGGTACTAAGGTTTTTTGTGGTATATTGTGATGCATCCCGAGTCGGGTTGGGGTGTTTTTTTTATGTAACATGGCAAAGTTATAGCCTATGTTTCTAGGCAACTCAAAGTTCATGAGAAGAATTATATGACTCATCACCTTGAGTTAGCGGCCGTGGTATTTGCCTTGAAAATATGGAGGCATTATCTCTATTGGGTTCATGTTGATGTGTATACGGACCATAAAAGTCTTCAATATGTATTCACTCAAAAGGAGTTGAGTCTCCGGCAAAGGAGATGGTTGGAGTTGTTGAAAGACTATAACATGAGTGTTCTCTATCACCCCGACAAGGGTAATATGGTAGCGGACGCTCTAAGATGTTTGTCCATGGAAAATGTGTCCCATGTGGATGAAGCTAAGAGAAACCTAGATAAAGATTTTTATAGGTTGGATCGTTTAGGGGTTCGAATTGAAGGTTCTCCAAATGGTGGTGTGGTGGTGCATCATAACTCCGAGTCGTCTTTGGTTGTTGAGGTGAAGTCTAAGAAACACCTTGATCCATTATTGATGGAGTTGAAAGAATTGGTTCTTGGAAAGATGAATGAGTCATTCTCCAAAGAGGGGATGGTTTGTTTAGGTACCAAGGGAGATTGTGTGTGCCTAATGTGGATTATATGAGGAATAGGATCCTCGAGGAAGCTCATAGAGCCCGTTACTCTATTCATCCGGGTTCTACAAAGATGTACCATGACCTTAGAGAAGTGTTTTGGTTGAATGGCCTAAAAATATATATTGTGGAGTTTGTTGCAAAGTGTCCCAATGTCCAAAAAGTGAAAGTCGTACAACAAAAGTCTGGTGGTCTACTTCGAGAAATCCAATTTCCTACTTGGAAGTGAAAAGACATTAATATGGATTTTGTAGTAGGTTTTCCTCTGAAACAAAAGCAATATTACTCCATAAGGGTGGTTGTGGATAGGTTGAACAAATCCTCTCACTTTATTCCCGTTAAGTGTACTTATTTGACGGAAGATTATGCAAGAATCTATATTGACAAGATAGTGAATCTTCATGGCGTTCCTTTGTCCATCATATAGTATAGAGATACTCAATTTACATCTATGTTTTTGAGATCATTTCAAAGAAGTTTGGGCACTCAAGTGAAGTTAAGCACCCCTTTGCATCCTCAAACTGATAGTCAAGCAGAGCACACTATTCAAACTCTTGAAGATATTCTTAGAGCTTGTATCATTGACCTTAAGGGAAATTGGGATGAGCATTTGCCTTTGGTGGAGTTCTAATATAATAATAGTTTTTATTCATCCATATATATGGCTCCTTATGAAGCTTTGTATGGTAGGAGGTGTAGATCTTCTATTGGGTGGTTTGAGGTTGGCGGGTCTTCGCTTCTAGGTCCAGAATTGATTTATAAGACCTTAGAAAAAGTTTGTATCATAAGGAACCGGTTGCAAAAATCCTATAGTTGGCAAAAGTCTTATGCCAATCATAGGAGAAGAGATTTTGAGTTTGAAGAAGGTGATAATGTGTATCTAAAAATTTTGCCTATGAAAAGAGTGGTTAGATTTGTCAAGAAAGGGAAGTTGAGTGCTTGTTATGTGGTTCCCCATGAAATCTTGCAAAGTGTTGATAAGGTGGCATATGAGTTAAAACTCCTTAGCGAACTATCTTCGGTTCACATGGTTTTCCATGTTTCCATGCATAAAGAGTGTCTAGGTGATCCCGAGTCGATTGTTCCTATTGAGGGTCTTTGTGTGAAAGAGAACATCTATTACGAGGAGGTTCAGGTTGAAATCCTTGATCGTCACGTGAAGAGGTTGAGGAACAAATGGGTGGCCTCCGTAAAAGTTTTATGGAGAAACCACCTAGTTGAGGGAGCTACATGGGATGCCGAGGCCGACATGAAGTCCCATTATCCTCATTTCATTCCTATCGAAGGTTAGTTTTTCTTACTAATACTGAAGTTGCTTTGATTTTTGGTAATGTTTTGCAAAAATGTTCATGTTACACTGAATTACAATGAAGTTGTGCCTATAGACTTGAAAATTGTCAATTTTAGTTGTTTTGAGTTATGTTGTGCATTTTGATATTGTGAGTCTTTATGAAATGATATTGAGCATGTTGATAGTTTGAAAATTGGCATAATTGATTCCTTAATGATACGTTGAGCTCATGTTGTTGTGAGAAGGAAATTCCAAATATTTTGATTTTGAGCTTTATGTGTAGTAATTAAAGTCTGAATTGCTATGTGTAAATGCCACGATTGATATTGTAACTCATGATATAATGTATTATTGTTTGTTGGGCTCCTAGTCTTGAGTCTATTCCTTCCAAAAGATTTTAGTGTCATTCGGGGAGGAATGTTCCTAAGGATGGGATAATGTAACACTCCGAAAATCTAAGACGTATTCTAGATCTTAACATGAGTGTCTAAAGGTTGTGTCACTGTTTTTAAGTAAATTTTAATGTATATTAGTCTTTTGGGAAGTTTTATAATAAAATGTCAATGAACGTCCATGACATTCTGAAACAAGTTCAATGATGTGTTATTGTGCCTTAGCCTATTTGACAAAGTTTTAGGATTCGGAAAATAATGAAATTGGGTGGTAAGGTGTAACGTATTAGAGTTAATTTATAGTCGAAACGCCGGAGTACGACTCCACAAGGACAAAAAAGGGCCATTGAGGAGGACCCTTGCAATTTGTGGCAAAAGCTATAAAGAGACAGTGTCCACAAACTGTGTCAATCGACGAGGCGTGGCCCAATCGATAGGGCGTCGATGGACACTTAGTCAATTTAGACAAGGTTCATTTTAACAAATCTCTTACCAAAACGATCGACCAACAGGACGGTTGGTCCCTTGGCCGTCGATTGACAAATGGGGCGAGGTTCGGGGTGTCGTCTGTCGAGAGTGTTTTTACTTCACGTTTTAAGATTGGTTAAATTAATTAATTAGGGAGTTATTGAAAGGTGTTAAGAGAGGTATAATTAAGTTAGTGAATGACCTATACAAACAGCCTAACCTAATTAAACTAACCTAAATCTCATAATTCCTAAAACCCAATTTCTCTTCCTTCTCTCTTCTTTCTCTCTCCCAAGTAGAAGAACACAAAGACCAACTAAGGAGGGTTTTTGGGATTCAAATGAGAAAGTTTCTCCATCAAACTTCATCATTAACAAGTTATGGAATTCCTTTCACCTTTGGGATCTCTTTTCTCAAAGGATTCCTCCAAATTGATTTCAAAAAGATGAAATTCAAGTGGCTTCTCTTCCAATACGTAATTGATCTTGTGAATTGCTTTGTTTATGATTTATTTTGGTTATTATTAGTATATTAACATGTATTATGACTCAATAAGATCACTTGTTGATGTATTGGTATAGTTTGTGGAAGATGACCTTTTCCCCTTAACCCTAGGTTGTGATCTTGAGTTGAATTATCAAGTATTGATGTAATTGGCTCTGTTAATGTGTGAATTACTATCCTATGTGGTTATTATGTCAATTTATGAATATATTGTAATCCTATTATGCTAGTTTTGAGTAATTGACCTAGGTTTTGCAGTAGATCATGAATTTGACCTAAGTCCCTAATCTAGGCTATAAACTAGTGATGAATTGTTGTGTAATGATTCAATTGACTTCATTAAATGTTGATTACTATTGTGTGATGATATTATACCCATTATTGGGTTGAATTTGATGGTTGATGGTAAGACCTTTATGATGGCTTATGAAGGAGTTTGGGGTAAGTCTTGTGATCTCAATTCTTTACTTCAATTATGATTACTTGTGATTAAGTGATGATGTTGTATTGAAGTATACCATATATTAAGATTGATAGGGTTTGTATGATGTTGAATTTAAATGTATTGACTATCGTTTATGAGTTGTTGGCTAAGATGTAAATATTATAAGGATGGTGATAACTTACCAATGTGCCTTATTATGATATGACTATGTAAATGTGCTAACCTCACATGTATGAATTGTAATGAAAGGACAATACTTATTGAGCTATTATGATGATGATTATATGAGGATTTACCTTATGACCTACATTAAGCTATGATGATTAATAAAGGCATTAAAGACATTTCAAAAAGGGACTCTTGCTTAGCACCGAGTGAAATTGAGTGAGGAGTGTCCCTTCCCACATAGGGAAGGTAGGATCACTAACATACTCTTGAGATTGGAGACTATATTGCATGTAGCATAAAAAGGGTCCCAACTACATCTCCTAGTTCATTAACTATGTTGCACCCATAGGAATACTAGCTAGTGGATCCACAGTAGAAGCTATGTTCATCTGTTGGTACTACCTTGGCAAGTAGTCCGCCTTCTTTTGGTGTAGGGTTCCATGACACCGTATTCAACATTAGCTCATGTGTTCTATGTAGGTTAAGGGAAGATGTTCCCATAAGGTAAAATGAATTAATGGAATGAACTCTAACTAGGATGACCTAAGGGGTTTAGCTTAGTCTAAGTAGGGGTATGGGAGTCTACCTATACATTGCACTAGTTAGCCTTCAAGGAAGTCTTGGAAGGATGTTCTGATATATGTATATTCTTATAAATGTAAATGATATGTATATGATGATCTTACATGTTAATGACACTAAGGGTATTGGTTACTGTTACAAACATGTGTTTGGTCTCTATTGCTGAAGTATGATGTTATGTACTCAATGATATAGTATGTGAAGTTGGACATTGTTTATGGTTCTTATTTGGTTTACTTGACTTTGAAAGGTTATAGGGCTTTTCTTAGTCATTGAACTAGTGGAATTAATGAGGGTTCATGATTTATGTTCTTGCTTTGGTTAAGTTTTTATGAACTCTTCTCTATGCTTGTTGATGTTATAACTTGAAGATAGAGTTGTCTTGGTTACGTGCTCAAGTATGTGGGTATGCATGATTGACTTGACTAGACTTATTATGGTTGGTCTCGTGATGAACATGGTCTTGAATTAATGAATATGCATTAATAACTTGTATTGGTTCTTGAATGTGCATAATGCTTTTCAAAGTAAATTAGCATGCTTTAATGAAATGTCCCTTTTTAGCATGATTTCTATGGTGTATGTGCATATCGTCTCATATTTAGTACAAGTGATGTACTAACCCCATTTTATCCCTTTTCCCCAACATTCTAGGTTTCGGATGTTGAAGGGATTTGGAGACGACTTTGAAGGAAGACTTGGAATTCTGACTCTCCAATTTGGGTAGGTCCTCACTTTCTGACGACAATGCCACAATGAGGATATGGATGTTGTTCTAGTTATATGACTTCTAGTTCCTTCCTTTCCATTTGTGTCCTAAAAATTGTAGAGCATATACGTGGCTTTATTGTATTGATGTATGCGCTATGACCAATTGTTGTACTCAAGTTTAGATTGTTATGAGATGATACATCCGTTTTTAAGACTATGTTATATCTTATACATATATATATGTGCAATAAAAGTAGAAGACTATATAATCTTCTTATATGAAGGGTCTATGTATACTCGCACTACAAAAAAAATGATCATTAGCGGCAATTAAGAATTAATTGCCGCTAAACATTTATTTTTAGCGGCAATTGTCACTCTTTGTATATGTCCCTAAAGCCTTTAGCGACATTGGTTCTAATGACACTTAACTAAAGCCGGTAAAGGCTTTAACACTCTTTATTAATGTCAATATTTAATGATGCTAAAAGTCTTTTTTGTTGTAGTGTCGGTATGAATATATCATCTGTATACGAGAGGTCTATGTAAACCTCCTGATAGATAGAAGAAAAGTTTTAAATTTTCCGTACTTTAACCTATAAATGTAATGATGTATGCTAAGAGGCTAGTCTTAGTCCTTTTCGAGAACGAGGACGTCGGTTACTTCTAGGGGTGCTCCCCTGATGTGACACCCACCTGACTAAGGTAGGTTCATACTATTAGCCTTTACATGGATTCTCTAACACCTACACCTATGTCGGCACATCGCTAATGGATAAGGATATTGCTTCTATGTAACTCATTTTCTACAAACGAGGAACACTCATATCAATGCATACATTGGATACACTATCTCTACTCACGAACTGTACCCACCCTTCTTCAAATCCTCTCGGTGCTAAGAGTGACTCCCCCACGGAGTCTTAAACATTCATTGACTATAGGTTAAGGGATAACTATTTAGCACCACATCTGAACTAATGAAAAGTACTTAACCCTAGAAGTTACTTTTGAATATCCCATTTCAACTCACGAAGAGTATCCAACCTCCAACCTATCTTAGAAAGCTCTTGGAAATAGTTAGGTTGCTACTAAATACTTCATCTCAACTCACGAAGAGTGTCCACCCAAAAATCCCTCTTTTCATTACTAAGGTTCTTTAGGAATAGTAGTGAATGGTCTCACACTTCATCTCTACTTATGAAGAGTGCCTACCCTACAATCCCCCATCTTGATTCATTTAATTCATTCAAACAGTGAAAGTGTGTCTGTGAGTACATGTGAGCACACATTTCACATAATCACCAAGTAACACCTGGAAATTCTATGACCTAGAAAAGAGTATCACATCATGAATAATGAAAAGTTTAGACCTAAATAACAGTAGTTAACTTGTTTTGTAAGTATTATAACCTAAACATCAAGGGACTACCATGACGTCTGGGAACTAGCAAAATTGAACGAGTAAACACACTTAGGTTTTGTGATGGTTTGGAAGTGTGGTATGACGTATAAAACTTGTAAAAATACTTTAAATATGTAAAAATATGTATATAGGGTAAATATGTCCAGGTCCAACCCCTCAAGGGCCGCCCTAAGGGTCCTTGAAGGGACCCTTCCCTTGGCCAAGCAAGCTGCCAAAGCAGCAGACAAATTGGCCTAGCAGGTAACCAGTCCACGTCGCAGACACGTAGAGCAGTCCACTTTCTCAAAAATTAATTTTGAAATCTTGCAGGAACAGCTCCGCGACGCGAACTTGTTTCCCACAAAAATCAGAAATTTAGAATTCAGTTTTGACTTCACTGAAAGGTCAACTTAAGTGAGGGGTATTTTGGGTATTTTAGGGTAGGGTTACATATTAATTTTAATTCAATTTTATCTAACAATTTCCCACTCAAATTAAATTCCCAAATAAAAACCCAAAAGCTCTCACTTCTCTCTACTTTCTCTCTTTACCCAAACTCCATTGAAGAAGCTTTGAAGCTTAAAGAAGAAGACCAAATTCCCCAAGTTTCTACTCAAATTCGTGGCTAATGTCTCTATAAGGTATGATTTATTTCACTCTTGGGATTCTTTTCCCTAAGAGGTCCCTCCAAAATATGATTTCTAAATTCCCCAAAACTAGGGTTTTTCTCTACACATGGTTCATCTTTGAAAAACGAAATTGAGAATCAGTTGTGATGAATTATGGTCAGTTTGTAGTACACCCTAGAAGTTAGGGCAACCCTTAGGCCGTCAAAAGGCCTGCTCGACCTTTCAATGGTCTTGCACAAGCCTCTTAGCTATCATTCATTACATAAGACATGAAAAGTAGTGCGGAAATTTAAACTTTTCACGATAAATAATAATAAGGAAAACATCTTTTATAAATACTAAGGATAGTCTCAACGTCACAAGCCAACTTAAAATACGGGACATAAATATATTAGGGACACGGCCCTTTACTTTGAAATAAATACATAATAACTCTTAAAAAAAATAAAGAAACATAGTCTATGCCCTCGAATATATGAGGACATACTTAGTCTTGAGAGATTTGATTCCCAAGCCTACCTTCTAACCTTCAACTCGGCTACATCTTATACTTATAGAGTATAGAAAGATATGGGGTTAGTACAATGTATTGTACTAAGGGCATATGCAAAAACATGTAAAAAGGGACAATTTAGTTGAAATGTACAAGTCATACTATTTTGATAAAGAAAACCTTCATGAACTAAGTTACTAAACATCATAAAGTCATCATTTAACACATAAGGTGAAACTTCCATTTTTCTTAACATAAGAGCATATTTAAATGGAATGTCAATATGGACGTTGTGGTAGATTTGCCTCACATACATCGACAACATGACTCTATTTGTGTCATAGTGGATAGTTTGACTAAGTTATCTCACTTCCTTACTGTAAAACATTCTTATTCAGCGGAGGACAATGCTAGATTGTATGTTAAGGAGATTGTTGTAAGGACCCCAGAATGAATTACCTCCAAATAGAGACTAACATTTGGTGACATGATTTTATAAGGTCCTAAAAAGGTCAATTATGATGTTAAGAGTCTGTATATAGCATTTGAGAGAGTTTGGAGGTGAAACGTCAAAAAAAGACATTTAAAAGTTAGCCTTGAGATGTGCTAGCGTGCCTTAGTATGTTTCATGAGGTTTTAGGTTGAGTTTGGGCTTCAAATTGATAGGGATTGTTACTAACACCTAGACGGACGTATTTAGAGTGTAAACCTCCGATCATATGTCCCTAAGGACCCACCTAAGGGTCCTTGAAGAGGGACCCAACTTGGGAGAAAAACTGTTAAAACATTCCCAACCAACGGGGGGCACCAACCGACCGTAGGTCCATTGACGCCACATTGGTGAAGGGCGTTGGTTGAGACTTAGTCTCTTGATATTAAGCCCCAAAAAGAAGGCTATGACCAGAACAATGTCTTTCCAGGATGGACCTTCATCTGGTCGACGCCAAGTAGGTTGCATTGGTCGATGCAACCTGCAACAATTTCGCAACTCTTTGTAAAGTGAAGGGGTGAGTTGAGAAATTTACCCCAGGTCAAAATAATTATATGGGCGGTTATTTTATGTAGTTTTAGGAATTATATGATTATTTAAACAATAAAATACCCCCTTAGACTCTAGACTCCAAATCAAAACCTCTCTCTCACCTTAGAACTCTCAATAACACAATTGAAGAAGAAGAAGAATTTGGGGCAGAAGCTTAGGATGAATTCACCAAGGTTTCAATCTAGGTCTAAGGCTCTAACATAAGGTATGTTAATCTTATTAACTCATGGATTCTTTCATCCATGAATCCCCCCTAGTTCCCTTCAATTGTGAATCCAAACAACCCCAATCTAGAGAGGGTTGTGATTGCATTTTGGGTAAGGCTTGATTTTGATACCAATCTAGTGGGTAGTATTCAATGATGTTTATATAATGATTATTACCTATTTTCATGATGATTTCATTGTGTATTTTGATAATAGAAATTTGAAGGTGATCATGGTGATCTTATGCCATTAGAGGCTAAATGAAGGTTTTGTGTTGATCTTCTTAACTTTATTGTATTCTATACTATTTGGTCATGATTGAATCACCTAGACATGAATTGAACTAGGATTAACTGATTTAGGTTGTTATTGACTTGTAAAGATGAAATTGAACCTATGTGATAATGCATGCATAAAATTTCCTTTTAGTGATCTAATTGAATAGATTGACATGAAATTGAGAATGAATCATGAGGGACTAAATGTGGTAACCGATTGTAGGGCTTATGGCCATTATTTCTAGGGATTTTGGGGTAAAGTCTTGATAAAGATGATTGTGATGATGTTCTTTTCTTTTCTACACCTAGACATGAACATGATTAGGAGAAGCAAAGTTCTCAACTAGATGAACCCTAGGTTGACTTAAGAACCTAATATGGATCAATACATAATAGACTATGATTAGCTTGAAGATTAGTTGTATGGTTACTTCTTGTGTAGTAGACTTTGTGAGACAACCCCAGGGACATAGTAGTTTGAGTTGAAATACTCATGATAGATTGACATGGTAGATCTCAAGATTAGCTTGGGAGAGTAAATATTAAGAAGGCTTGAGTTGAAATACTCATGGTAGATTGAGATGAATCTCATGGAAGATTGGGTAAGATTACTCATGTTAGCTTCAGGTGAGAAACTTCATGGTAGCTTGGGATGGAGAAAGTGAGCCTTCCCATGACTATATTGGTCTTGTGTTGATAAGATGTTTGATCATGGTAGCTTGACTTGGTTTGGACAAAACCATCTCATAGTAGGTTTAGGAGAAAGGCATATAATCTCCTAATGGTAGCTTGATTTTCATGTAAGGTACATTTCATGGAATAGCTTGAGATAGGTTTGTCTTGATAGCTTAGGGATAAGGATTCATGCTCCCCTATGATTAGCTTGCATCTACATGATTGGTTGCATGGTGGTTAGGATGGTTGTATCCTTCGTTTAGTTAGCTTGGTTAGTATGTTGAGATGCTTTCCATGATAGTAGGTCTATTGTGATAGTATGTTGAGCTTAATAGAAAAGTTTGTCAAGACAAGTTATCTTGGCTTAGCTTGGTCGAGAGGATTACTTAGTATGGATGGTTGTATATGTTTTCCATCTATACATTTCACAAGAAAGAGTTGAAGCTACCTATGACTTGGCTCCTACATGATGTATGTTTAGCTTGGATAATGACTAGGGTTGCATTCC
Organism: Solanum sitiens; assembly: GCA_016801875.1. NCBI lineage: Eukaryota > Viridiplantae > Streptophyta > Magnoliopsida > Solanales > Solanaceae > Solanum > Solanum sitiens. The sequence goes on from JABWTJ010000163.1 coordinate 289,835, forward strand.
ATGATATTATTGACTTAAGATTATAGTTCCTAATAATTATGAAGTAGGTCTATTAGATGACTGCTAAGATGACATGAACAAGTTCGGGCGATTTCAAGATATTCTTAGTGTGTGAGGTATTATTCGATATTTCACATGAATTACACAACTATGTTTTGAAGTGGCCTAGGGGCACGCTGCTCATATATTATGATAAAATTAGGTCTTAATTATGAAAGAGGGCTATGATCAAGTATGACCAAAGAGAGGTACTTCGCTTTCGTAGTAGTATGGCATGCTACCTTGGCCTTGCACAAGGATACTTGGAGGTGGCTTGTGAGATAGTTCATAATAGTAATAAAGAAAACGAGATAATAATGAACTCTTATATCCTTTATGATGATTTATTATGCTTATATTATGTACGCTATGCTTATGTCTTTATATCTTATGATTATGTCTATTATTGACTAACCTTTTGAGGTATCTTATGTTTGGTGTGATGTTTCCACACTTAGTAATTATCGTACTAATGCATATTGCCTACATGTTGTCCATGTAGGGTCTTGAGAAGATTGGGGTTGCTTGAAGGGTAGAGTTTCCAAGGTTTCAAAGAAGAGAAGATTGGTGAGTCTCATAGCATCCGAGGACTACCACCTCTATGTTGTATATATGTTTTTCATTATGTTAAACTTTTATGGGCTGTGACCCAAGACTCTTGTTATTCATGTTATCATATATGGTTTGAGACATATGTTAGACGTTTTATGAAATTACTTCCGCATTACGTTTTGAAATAGAAGTTTTAATTTTGTGTACTTTTCGTATATATTATTCAATGAATGATGTTCAAGGGCTAGTATAAGACCTCCGAGAGGTCAAGTACGCCATGTTGCAATCTGAGAACACCATATCTGCTAGGGTGTACTCTCGTGGTGTGACAATTTTGAAGTTACATGGGGCCCCGTTGTCAACCATTTCGGATAGAGGTGCCAAACCCACTTCCTATTTTCGAAGATCTTTTCAGAGTCGGTGTCACATCCAGGGAGCACCCCCTAGAAGTAACATGGCGTACTTGACCTCTCGGAGGTCTTTTACAAGCCCATCGTTATCATTCATCGGAATTTCATTGTAAATTTAGCAGAAAATTTAAAACTTTTCATAGCACATCATATGCTAGAAACATAACCTATATATATATAAAATATAAGTCATAATACTTATTTAGACCTTAAGTATATTTTCCATCCTATACACAACATCATAAGAGTACAGTAGGGACACGACCCATATAACATGATACATAACTATACAATTTGTAAGACTTTACAGTAAGCTAAACATTAGGACATCCTTGGACTTAAGTATTCCTTTCCTTGAGCTTGGGAATCACATATCAAGCTACTCAATCATATGGACATCCTTTAAGCATCCATAACCTACACTTTGTGTAAAAAGTAGAGAAGACTAAAGTTAGTACAAGAATGTACTAGGTATTGCAACCATGCAAAAGCATGCATTTAAAAGAGACATTTTCTTAAAATCATACTTCATGTATTTTAGAGTAAATCTTCATAAAACCTTTATACAATAGCATTTATATCATTCACATGCTTCATATTGACATATTCAAAAGCCAAACATCATATAAAATCACATATAGAATTTAAGGCACATTTGAGGTCACTTTACAGTGAGCTATTTTGCTTTACAGTGAACTTCCTTTCTTTTAATTTCTAGTCTTCCAAAGTATCCCTCTAGTGATACTTGGTGCAATGCATCATCTTAAGTCTAAAAGGAAACCACGCATATGACATACGCAATCCAACACACACCATCATATAAGTATAACACATCTTAGACACATTTAAGTCAAGACTCTATTGGCTTTACAGTAAGCTACATCAATCTGCAAATCTATTTACTTCACTTCACATAAATCGTTATAAGACCCTACTCATGACCCCAATCTAAGTCTACTAGTGCAATGCACATGTGAAGCCCCATAACCTCACACATACTTAGTAAACCTATCATGAGACCACAACCCTTCACATCATATGGTCATTAAGACCCACATATTGCATATATGTACAAGACCACATCACAAAGGTTCATTAGGACTCATACCATGCACTTCATCACAACGAGTAGACAATTACTACAAAGTCATGCATAAGGAATATATACATAAAGACATGCATGAGGACACCTTCCTAGAACTTCCCTCAAGAGCCACCTGTGCAATGCATAGGTGAAGTTCCATACCCCCACCTACACTAAGCAACTACCCTTAGGTTATCCTAGTTAGGGTCCTAGTCATTTACTTCCATTATCCATTTTACTTTAGGGAAGCTATAGCCTTAACCGACACTAAGACCATGGGTACTACATTAACTTTGGTGTTGTAGATATTTACACCAATGGAAGGTCTTCTAACCTAGCCAGGGTAGAACATTAACATATGCTAGCATCTTAGTTGATATCACGTTGCTATATCCTATGTTTCAAGCATAGTTTATGGAACTAAGAGATAGGTATGATACCTCTACATGCCATTTGAAAATTGGGGCCTCATCTCATGAGAAAACATGGGTGAATCTTCATCAAAGGGAAGCCACCACCTCATGTGGATCCATAGGTGAGTATTTCTCTAAGGGAAGTCAACACTCTATAACGAACAAATGGTGAATCTTTCTCCAAGGAAAGCAAACACCTCTCATTGTAAAGTTCACTCAGTGCCAAGCTAAGTTTCTTTTTTTTTTTAAAAGCCTTTATTACATTATATCATAAAACATAGGCTTAGGATATTTTTTCCTTATATGCTTATAGCATATTCAAGCACCTATCTAGTTTTAGAGTACTCTTGGGCACACCTTTCAAGGCCCCTCCATTGACTAGATCATCATACATATGTGTGTACTTATATGTGAGCAAACCTTTCACATAACACATAAATGTTACACATGTTCATATATCAATGCATAAGTCTATAGGTATAACTATATGAACAATCCTTTCATATAAACACACTAAGACACTATGCACATTCATACTTCCATCATATCATATAAGTCATATTCATAATATGCACATACATTCAGTGTCATGTACATATAAACCAAGCCTAGAAACTATCCTATCAAGGTGCACATGTGCAATGCATAGACAAGGTCCCATACCCTTGCCCATACTAGTACACCTATAAATTCATCCTAGTAAGGGGATACATAACATACTTCACATACATATACTTTACATGCATAGTAGTAGACATTTGTGAATATGTGTACAGCTTTTCATTATGAACCTTTACTACATTATAAGCATACATAATGTGTGAGTGTGTGTGTACATTGGTCAACATGATCATATAATGGCTATCAACAACACACTGAGGCAGCCACCCTCTTAAGACCACATTACACTTTAAAGCTTAGACCACACAACACACAATAGCATAGGAGACAAGCCAACTTCATATTACACTTAAGACTCCTAACTTTTTCTATTCACGCATTTACATAGGGGTACATAGGTAAGGGACTATTAATAATTTAAATCATCAATGGAATAACCTACACTTTATCCTAAAATAGATATACACATGCTTATACAATAGACATTCAAGATAGATCACAACTAGAATAGGCAAGTAGTCATAACCTTCACATAGTATGATCATCATAACCACACACCATATATTCATCAAATTTGACTTCAAGGCCATAATCAACACATATATATATTGACAAGAAGTAAACACCACCAAAATAAGTGGACCATACCACACAATGCCATACAAGGTTTCATCAACTACAATAATATAGAAATGTAGAGAAATAGAAGAGTAGAGCCAATTATTAACAATCCTTTAGCCTTTGGTAATCATTGCCAATTACTACTATTTCATCAATAAATCAAGTATAGGGCAGTAGTTAAAGTACAATAATCATATACGAAGTAATGCATATACTACTACAAGACCAAACTACAAACTAGTACAACACATCACCAACATATTAGAAAGTAGAAGGATATAGACCATTAACCAATTTCACTTGCATGGATCTTCAATCATATTTCAACAACAGTATCAATCTAGGGCAGTAGATAAAGACATTATAAACAAGTCTAACTCATGCTTTATCTACCCTAGAATTAAGATCACATAATGTACATTACAACATTCAATTTATAGGCTAGAGGAACCTAGACCACTTCATGCCAACACTCCTTTACTTTGATCATCAAGTATTCATACCTAATATTAAATAATAACATCAATATAAGTCAGTAGTTAAAGAAATCATAACCTAAACGAAACCCTACTACAATTGCCATAAACTCGAGATTATAGTGACATGCTACTTTTAAGAATCCATGGAAAATAGAAGGACATATGCTAATCAAACCTTGATCCACATGAATCAGCTATCCTTAATTAACTATAACATCCAAGTAATACAGTAGATACAATCATCCCTACACAATCGAATCCCACATTCATGCTTTATAGAGGCAAGGTTACAGTGAACACATAGAAGCATGGCTAAGCATGTTCAAATCTTCATATATTGATCCACATTGAGCCGTCATCATCAATTCATTATCAATACATGTAAATAACAGTTGACATAAGCAATTCAAAGAAATATAATCACAATTCAACAAATAATAAGCCACGATCACAATGCCCATGCAAGGGCTAAATCGAGTTTTGGAAGGGACCTGGGTTCATAATGCAATTGGATTAAAATTCAAGTTAAAAAAATACATTATGATTAACTCATCATGATTAAGCCATTAAAAAACGTTTTTAGAAAGAACCCATCGCTAGATTAAAGAAGAAGAGATTTGATCATATTTCCTCTTTCAAAACTTTGAGATTAACTCTCCAAGTGAAAGGTTACTTAGAGATGAAGGATCACCATACCATACTATAAGAGACAACATCTAAAACTTGATTAATGATCCATGGGAATCCAAACTCCAAGCTGTTCTTGAGCTTCACCATCAATGGAGGTTTCTAGGGAGAATATTTTTTGGAGGGAAAGTCTAATTTGTGTACAAGGGATTGGGAATGGGTTGATAACATTTTTGATCATTTATATACACCCAAAAATAACTAAATAAACCTATTAGGGTCAGGTTAGGACGTGGGGTGAATTTCCCATTCACACCTTTAATGAAACAGTCGCCAGGCAGCTTCCAACAGCCTGCACCAACGACCATAATTAACGCCCAGTAGGTCCATCGACGGACCGTCTGTGGCTTCTTCGATTAGGTCCTTGGGCTGTTATTTTGCTGATACTAATGTAGGCTAATTGTCTATCGACTACACCACCATTTACGGGCCGTTTGTCAAAAACGGGGCATCGTTTGGTTCAGTCGATTGACACTGCCAAGGCAGTAACTCGACAGCCCTTGGATCCTTCTTGTGGGCCCATTTGCGGGGCCCTTGGGATGTCATACCCAGACTTTTGCAATGTAAATACAAACCTTAGCGAGTTGTAGACATTCCATGCAAGTTTCACCAAAAATAAGCACGTAAAACACATCCAAACATGCAAGGCACACTCAAGACACACATGAATATCTCAAGGGCTAACTTTCGAACGTCTTTGACGTTCTTGGATGTTTGACCTATAAACTTCATGAAACTCAATAAACTGCCTATACACATTCTTTTTAATCATATAAGGACCTCACAAGCTCATGACACAGATATAATTACATTAAAACACATAAGGCCCCTTAGGTGACTCGTAGTCGAACGTCTTGGTCGTCCCTTGACGTTTGGCTTCTAAATGACTTCGAATAACCCAAGAATACTTTAAAGCACTCTATTAAAATTTTAACAATCTTATAGGAGCAAGTGACACTCTAGATACCCTAACTCATTTTGGGGGTCTTACAGTGGGCTTGGTACTCAAGTAAAGCTTAGCACCGCTTTCCACCGCCAAACAGATAGGGAAGAGGAGCGCACTATTTAAACCCTAGAAGACATGTTTAGGTCTTTTGTGATAGATTTCAAAGGAATTTGGGATGATCACCTACCTTTGATAGATTTCTCCTACAACACTAACCACAATTCGAGCATGGCCATGGAACCGTTTGAAACTCTATATGGTAGGAGATTCCGGTATCTGGTTGGACGGTTTTAAGTGGGTTAGTTTTCTCTTCTTGGTCCTGACATAGTATATGAGGCCATGGAGAAGGTTCGACTCATAAGAGAGAGGTTACAAATGACTTATAGTCACCAAAAGTCTTATGTCAACAATAGAAAGAGACCTTGAATTTGAAGTAGGGAACTGGGTCTATCTAAAAATTTTACCCATGAAAGGGGTGATGAGGTTTGGAAAGAAAGGAAAACTTATTCCACGTTATGTGAGCCCTTATAAATTCTGAAGAAATTTAGGGAAGTGGCATATGAGTTAAAGTTGCCAATTTAATTGGCCTCATTTCAGCCGGTGTTCCATGTGTCTATGCTCAAGAAGTGTATAGGTGATCTAGCCCTCTATAAGGTTTTAGGGTAAATGAGAACCTTACTTATGAAGACGTTCCAGTTCAAATCTTTGATCGTCAAGTTAAGAAATTGAGGAATAAAGAGGTTGCATCCGTAAAATTCCTATGGAAGAAATATCTAGTTGAGACCGACATGAAGTCCTGCTACCCTCATATTTTTCCTCTTACTCCTAGCCAAGGTTGAGGTTAGTAGTTTACTTAAATGAATATCATGAATAATTTGGAACTTACCATGTCTAACTAGTATGTGCATGTTCTTGTAGAAATTCATGCCTAAATTGAGTTTTCATGAAATATGTTTCTCATGGTTAACCTTTACTTAAATATGTAGTGTGCTATATGGATTTAATGAGAACTGTGTAAAACATGTGTAGTGTTGTGTTGATAAGAAATAAGCATGTCAACTCTTTTAAAATGTTCATATTGAGCTCATGTTAAAGTTTAGAAGGTTGTTCCTCCTTATGTGATATGAAATGATGAGCTCTTACGTGTTCTGAATTGTTGATTAAGATCCCTATGTGCTAATGTTATATTATGTGTTTAAATTATGGAGAATTCCTCCTATTAGATGTGACTCATTATGATATTGCTTTTTGTTGGGTTGCTAGTCTTAAATATTTTTCTTTTTCCCAATAGGAGGGTTTAAGGTGTCATTTTGGGACGAATGTTACTAAGGGGGGTAATTGGATCACCCCGGAAATTCATCGACCTAGAATAGAGTCTCACATAATGAATAATTATAATTGAAGACTTAAATAACAGTAGTTAAGTTGTTTTGTAAGTATTAGAACCTAAATGTCAAGGGATGACCATGACGTCCGGGAACTAGAGAAATTGAACTAGTAAACGCCCTTAGGTTTTATGAACGTTTGGAAGGGTTTTATGAAGTATAAATGTTGTCAAAATACTTTAAATAGGTAAGGACATGTATATAGGATCAAAACGTGGAGATCCGACCCTCCCCCTCCATTGACCGCCCTAGGGGTCCTTGAAGGGACCCCATGTAACGCCCCTCAAAATAAACTAGGTGAAACTAGAGCCTAACATGTGTTTCATAATATTTTAAAATCCTAAAATGGATAATAATAGTGTTTATAGGCACAAGATAATGTTTGGATGAGTTTGAAGGTCGAACGTCCAAGAACGTCCATTACGTTCAAAAGTTTTGCCTCGAAACGTGCTTGTGTTCCTTAGTGTGTTTTTGCATGTTTTACGTGTTTGTTTTGGTTCAAATTTATGTGCGTGGTTCCTATCATTTTTACGAGAGTGATTTAGGTGTAAACGTCCAGGAAAGACTCCCCAAGGACAAACCAAAGGGTCCTTGAGGAGGACCCAAGCCTTGGGCTAGCAAGCTGTCCAAGGGAGCAGGATTTTTTCTTAGTGGGAACCAGTCTGCGTCGGGGACTTGGTTCATGGAGGGGAAAAATATTGATCCGCGTCATGGACAAAAGGTGTACTCTACTTTTTCGGAGTTTAATTTCAAAAATCTTAGGGGAGCAGCTCTGTATCGCGGACTTGTTTCTCGACGAAAGTTCCAAAATATTTAAGTTGAGTTTGACTTGGTGAAAATGTCCTATAAGTGCAGGGGTATTTTGGGTATTTTGGGGACTAATTATAGGCGGTTATTTAACCTTTTTAAACCCCAATTCACCATTAAAATCAAAACCCTCAAGTCCAAAACAAAATCTCTCCATCTCTTCTCTCCAAAAAACCTCCATTGATGAAGCTTTCAATCTCAAAGGAAGAAGAAACATTTTCCCAAGTTTTTATCCATCAATCTTGTGGGATTTTTATCACAATTAAGGTATGTCTTTTATCCTTGAATCCCTTTTCTTCAAGGATCCAAGATTCAAAGTGTTTTTCAAAGACTTCTCAAAAGATGAAGTTCTAAATTGTAATCTAGCCATGGGTTCTCGCATAAAACATTTTGAATCATTGTATTATGATAGAATTGATGTTAATTTGATGATTTTCCTCTAAAAACTCAATGAACACATGCAAATCATGAAACCCTAGTTTTGACTATTTTAAGGGTGATTTGATTATGTCTCTATACTATTGAATTATTGTGTAATTTGATTGCAAATATTGAATTATGAAAGAATGATGTTAGAATTGTAAGTAGGCTGACCTAATCTAATTAATTCATGTTGTATTATATTTGATTCATTGTATATTGTTATTATTGAACTGAATAGTTTACTATGGCTACTGGCAAGAGAATTTATATATCGAGTTGGTTGAATTTGCTATGGATTGGAGTTGTGAGATTGAATTACTAGTATGTTGACCTAACTTTCTCTATATTGTGTAGTATAGGTCTTAGATGATAATGATGTTTGGTATGGTGAACTTATGGTTGAGGTGTTTATGTGCTATACTTGTGAATAATGTGGCCTCGTTGGCATTACTTTATGAATTATTGCTTTATCATGTTATAACTTGAATATGTGAGTAATTGTGAAGGTCTTGATAACTTATGTGTATATGTGGAGTCAAAATATGAGTTCTTCTAGTTGATGATATGTGTCTCTAGTAGACCATAGTAAAGGTTCTTTGTGTATTCCTTGATGTTCAAGTATGCCTTTTGATGGATTATATGAGATTTGTAATGATTTAGATTGATGAAACTATAGTAGTGAATATGGTGACCTATAGTTGACATTGGTTGTTCATGTATGCTTCTTGAATGATATTCTATATGTGATATGATTAGGTATGTGTGTGTCTTGTTTGGTAGACTTGTGTCCCTTACTTGATACATGTAAAATGTGAATATGATTTCTTCACGTAGTATGCTAAAACTTCTTAGTCTTGTATGTGTGATTGACATGTGACCTTGAACATAGTTAAGAAGGTCCTTTATGTTGAAACTTAAACCTAGATGGAAGGTTATGATATCCTTGAAGTTGAAAGTCGTAATGGTATCCTTCTTGTGTGAATGGTGGACTTAGGGTTGGTTAGCTAGAACGGCATGAAATCATCCTTAGAAAATTCATTGAGTTATCCTCTAAGCCATTCTAGGTAGCCTAAGTGAAATGACCCACAAGTAAACCATTCTAGGTAGCCTAAGTGAAACGACCCACAAGTACACCCTAGAAGTTAGGGCAACCCTTAGGTCGTCAGAAGGCGTATTTGATCTTTCGAATGTCTTCTACTAGACTCTTAGATACCATTCATTACATAAGACATGAAAAGCAATGCGGAATTAAAACTTTTCACGATATATAATAATAAGGAAAACATTATTTATAAATACAAATGGATAGTCTCATCGTCACAAGACAATTTAAAGACACAACATAAATATAATAGGGACACGACCCTTTACAATGAAAGAAATTACGTAATAAGCCTTATACAAAAACTAGATAGATAAAGACTATGCCCTCGAATATAGGAGGACATACTTAGTCTTGAGAGAGTCGATTCCCAAGCTTTCCTTCTAACCTTCAAGTTGCCTCCAACCTATACTTATAGAGTATAGAAAAGTATGGAATTAGTACACTCATTGTACCAAGCATGACATTATGCAAAAACATATGGAAAATAGGACAATTTAATTGAAACATACAAGTCAAGGTATTTTGATAAAACATTCATGAATCAAGTTACAAAACACCGCTTAATCCTCATTTAACACATAAAGTAAAACTTCCATTTTTCTTACCGTAAGAGCGTACTTACAGTAAACCAAAATATCACATGAACTACTCCTATCCAAAGTTATCGTAAGGCTCACCTAGGTAAGAAATGAAGAGATCGCCAATACAACCTCTCCAATACAAACCTAAATGATCCTTATGACTACTAATATAGAATACTTAATTTCATTTAACGAGTCAACATTCCATACTTAAAACACTAGAGAAAACATGCATATACTTAGGAACTTCACATAAGATTCATCCTTCAAGACAACCCCCAAGTTACGCTTGGTGCAATGTAAAAGTAGCATCCCATACTACTACTTCTACTTACTGCTCCTTAGGAATCACCCTAGACTAGGTACATCACATTCATCATATACTATGTTTTCATCATACAAGACATAATATCAACATGCTTCCTTAACATTGATTATACAGTCACATTACTTTCATTTACATAATACAAACACCAATTCATACATTTTCATATAAGGACCCACCAAGACTCCCTCCAAATGTCTACTTTTGCAATGGATATATAATGTCCCATTCCTCCACCTACCCTAAGTAGTACACCCTTAAGAAGACTTAGATCATTTACATTCATTTTTGGGGATAGCTTTAATTGAAATTGACCATGAGAGGTAGACATGAAATCCCGGTATTAACCTCTACCGGATGAGGGTTCACTACTTGCCTAAGGTAGGGTCATTGTCTTAAGCCTTTACATGAAATCTCCAATAGCTACACCTACGTGGGCGCATAGTTAAGGGATAAGGATATTGCTACTAAGTAACTCATTCTCTACTAACGAGGAGCACTCATCTCAAGAGGTATCTTAAATACAACATCTCTACTCACGAAGTGTACCCACCCCTTCTTCAAATCATCTTGGTGCTAAGCATAACTCCCCCACAGAGTCTTAATCATTCATTGACTATAGGTTAAGAGATAACTTTTGAACACCACATATCAACTTACAAAGGGTATATAACCTCAAGCCCATCTAGAAAGCTCTTGGGAATGATAAGGTTTGTACTAAACACTTCATCTCAACTCACGAAAAGTGTTCACCCCGTAATCCCCCTTTTCATACTATAGGAATAGTAGGGATGGTCTAGACACTTCATCTCTATTCACGAAGAGAGTCTACCCTACAAATTCCCCATTTCATTCATAACTTCATTCAACGTGTTTGTGTGAGTACGTCTGAGCACACCTTTCACATAATAAAAGTTAATTCATAACATTACCTCCTATGTATGCTCATACGACCATTCATCATACTTTACACACTACCATGCTTCACATATACATAAACATCATTTAGACCTAACATCATAAAGATACACCTTTTTCATCTTCTTAAAACATGTCATGCATATACAATATAATCATCAATTTACTTCACACATTATGCCTTCAAGGCCATAATCACAATACACATGCTTAAACATATTCATATACTTTAAGTAAACACCACCACCAAAGGTGGACCATACCACCCAAGATCATTTAACAATAAGAACTAAGCAAGAGTAGAACAACATACCCTTCATCCAAACCTTTACCACCTTTTTCTCAGTCTATCCAACAATACATCATAAAAAATCATTTAGGGAGTATCTAAACCAAATTATAACATAAATAAAACCATAGTTCAAACATTATCAAATCATGTACATTAAACCCACTTCACAAGACAAAAGTTGAGAAACTTAATGTGCATGGGCTTATTGAGCGTTCAACATTAAAATCAACAACTTTCAGTGAATATACCATATTACATTCATTAAAACGTTTTCATGCAAAACCCATGCTTAGAGTCAAAAATAGAAGAGTTTGGAGTTTGGAAGCCCATTTTGGAAATGTCTTTGAATCGGTTCTTTGAATGAAAGAAGAGTCAAGGATGAACTACCATACCTCAATATGAAGAAAACCGACGAAATTTTGTGAAGAAACTTGAAGGATTTGGTCTTCTTCCTTGGAGCTTGAAGCATCTCGAAAAGGGAGGTTTTGGAGAGTTTTTTTATTTGAGCTTTAGGGTTTGAATCGGTTGGTGAAATGGGGTTTAAAGTGACATAAAAGAGTCCACAAATGATCCCCAAAGATTACAAGGAACACCAACTTCATATCATTAAGCATTTTAAGAAACACAAGCAAGTTTGGAACTAACTCCACAATTCAAAGCACACACTTACTTCATCATTTTCATTTCATTTATGGAGGAACTACCTTCTCCAAAATTAGACATGATAATCACATCATAATAAAGCTCAACATGTAATACCTTTTGAATCACACATAGTCACGTAAGCATAACATGTTTTAGCAATTCAACTAATATCATTAGATACACATTGACATGAGTATTATAGATCAACTACAAATCTAGTCATGATACTATGATACCATAAAGAGCATGCAAAATATCGCATGATCAATGAAATTCGTAACATAAGGAGACATGCAACTCATACTAATGCAAGACTCCAAAACAAACTAACTACTAAGGATTTTTGTCTCAAGCTTGAGTAAGAATAGAAGGAAAGATAAGGATATCAACCACCTTCCTACTCAACTCATTATCCCCCACTTAGGGTAAACTCATCTAAATAAAATCAAAACAACCATAAGAAACTTATCACTTACCAAGGCCGTTATTAAGGATTAGCTCCCTTGTAAGCTTGAAGTGCATTGAAAAGACTCTTCTTTTGAGCATTAGGATACTGACCATCATGATGAGCTTGGTTGATCTCTTTCCTCTTTGCGTTGAGGTTAGGTAAATCTCTCATTTTATGACCCCTATTAGCACATCCAAAGCAACCATCCGTGCCAGAAAGACACCTACCAAAGTGTTTCTTCCGACATGAAGTACACTTAGGCCTCTCAAAAGCATAACTACCTCCTTGAGAAATTTTGTTGGAAACCCTATCCTTGTTCCCCATGGGAGAGTCTTGATTCAAGAACCTCTTCATAGACATAGGTTGACTTGATTAATCCTACCTAGGCCTCTTTCCATCTCTAGTAATCTCCCTAAGATTGGACTCCTGAATTTGTTGAGCATACACCATGAGCTTAGAGATATCCATATCATTATAAAGCATAGTCGTACTACATTGTTTCTAAACCATACTAAATACCCCATCACAAACTTATTCATCCTAGTCCAAGAGTTTGCTATAAAAGTTAGGTCATACTTAGAGAGTTGGGTGAACCTGAGAGAATACTACTTCGAACTCATTCCCCCTTGACGAAGGTTCATAAGTTCAACTAACTTCCTCTCCATTAACTATATGGGAAAGAACCTATCAAGAAAGGCCGTTTTGAACAGTTCCCCATCTATCGGACCTTTCCTTAAAGTTCTCTTTCCCTCCATTTTTCAAACCACACTTGAGCCACATCCTTAAGTTGATAAGCAGCTAGTTCCTCTTTCACTCTAGGAGTCATACCCATAGCATCCACCACCATGAACATCGCATCTATGAAGCCTTTTGGATCTTCATCCACCTTAGTGCGATGGAAAGTAAGAGGGTTCATCCTCATGAAATCTCGAATTCTAGAAGCGGTTGTACTAGCATTGGGTTGGGTCCTAATACCTAGGTTAGCTTGGGCAACCACATGATTAGTGACGACTTGAGCCTGAGTCGTCATAAGATGAGTCAAAGACCTAAGGGAAGCCTTATCTCTGCATTAGTCATATCTCCTTCAACATAGGGTGCTTGAGAACCTTGGTGCATTGGAGGCATTTCGGGCACTGGAGGACCTTCTGGTTATGAAGGGGGAACCTCCTCTTTCATATCCTCTTGGTAAACTATAGGGACTTGCTCACCACGGAGAGGAATTCTCTCGTCAGCTACTTCTCCCTCCTCACTTCTAGTAGGTGTCCTCCTCGTATTCATGTCCTATAAACACAAGAGAAGAGGTTGAGAAAAGGAACTTATAGAACTCAACTCTATGGGACGACTCTAGAGTAATGAAGAAACTGAAGCTTCTATCCCCTTATAGCCTCTAGCTCATGGGCGTGTCGCGACTCACACCGATGAACAAGACTCTACTAGACGTGGCTTGTGAGACTTTGTACCCTAAACTATTTCCCAAAACATTATGCTCTAATACAAAGTTTTTAATGACCCGCAAGTACACCCTCAAAGTTAGGGAAACCGTTAAGTCATCACAAGGCGTACTTGACCTTTCGAAAGTCTTGTACTAGTCTCTTAGCTATCATTCATTACATAAGACATAAAAAGTAGCGCGGAATTATAACTTTTCACCATAAATAATAATAAGGAAAACATCTTTTATAAATACTAAAGGATAGTCTCATCATCACAAGCCGACATAAAAACATGACATAAAAACCTTAGGGACACGACCCTTTACAATGAAAGAAAATACGTAATAATTCTTATACAACAACTAGGTAGATAAATACTATTCCCTCGAATATAGGAGGACATGCTTACTCTTGAGAGAGTCGATGACCAAGCTTGCATTCTAACCTTCAACTTTTCTCCAACCTATACTTATAGAGTATAGAAAAGTATGGGATTAGTGCAAACACTGTACTAAGTATGGCATTATGCAAAAACACATGTAAAAGAGGAGAATTTAATATAAACATACAAGTCATGCTATTTCGATAAAACCTTCATGAATCAAGTTAAAAACATCAAATAATCGTCATTGAACACATAAAGTAAAACTTCCATTTTTCTTAACATAAGATCATACTTACAGTAAACCGAAATATCACATGACCTACTCCTATACAAAGTTATCCTACGGCTCACATTGGTATGACATTTAGAGATCGCCCATACAACCTCTCCAATACATACCTAAATGATCCTTAAGACTACTAAGATAGAATACTTCATTTCATTTAACAAGTCAACATTCCATAATTAAAACACTAGAGAAAACATACATATACTTAGGAACTTCACATAAGAACCATCCTCTAAGACAACCCGAACGTTACGCTTGGTGCAATGTAAAAGTAGCATCCCATACTACTACTTCTACTTACTGATCCTTAGGAATCACCCTAGACTAGGTACATCACATTCATTATATAAAGCTTTCATCATACAAGACATAATATCAACATGCTTCCTTAACATTGAGCATAAACTCACATTACTTTCATTAACATAATACAAATACCAATTCATACATTTTCATATAAGGACCCACCAAGACGCCCTCCAAATGTCTACTTTTGCAATGGATATATAATGTCCCATTCCTCCACCTACACTATGTAGTACACCCTTAAGAAGACTTAGATCATTTACATTCATTTTTGCGGGATAGCTTTAACTGACATTGACCATGAGAGCTAGACATGGAATCCCGGTATTAACCCCTACCGGATGAGGGTTCACCACTTGCCTAAGGTAGGGTCATTGTCTTAAGCCTTTACATGAAATCTCCAATAGCTACACCTACGTGGGCGCATAGTTAAGGGATAAGGATATTCCTACTAAGTAACTCATTCTCTACTAACGAGGAGCACTCATCTCAAGAGGTATCTTAAATACAACATCTCTACTCACGAAGTGTACCCACCCCTTCTTCAAATCATGTTGGTGCTAAGCATAACTCCCCCACAGAGTCTTAATCATTCATTGACTATAGGTTAAGAGATAACTTTTGAACACCACATCTCAACTCACAAAGGGTATATAACCTCAAGCCCATCTAGAAAGCTCTTGGGAATGATAAGGTTTGTACTAAACACTTCATCTCAACTCACGAAAAGTGTTCACCCAATAATCCCCCTTTTCATACTATAGGAATAGTAGGGATGGTATAGACACTTCATCTCTACTCACGAAGAGAGTCTACCCTACAAATTCCCCATTTCATTCATAACTTCATTCAAAGTGTTTGTGTGAGTACGTCTGAGCACACCTTTCACATAATAAAAGTTAATTCATAACATTACCTCCTATGTATGCTCATACTACCATTCATAATACTTTACACACTACCATGCTTCACATATACATAAACATCATTTAGACCTAACATCATAAAGATACACCTTTTTCATCTTCTTAAAACATGTCATGCATATACAATATAATCATCAATTTACTTCACACATTATGCCTTCAAGGCCATAATCACAATACACATGCTTAAACATATTCATATACTTTAAGTAAACAACACCACCAAAGGTGGACCATACCACCCAAGATCATTTAACAATAAGAACTAAGCAAGAGTAGAACAACATACCCTTCATCCAAACCTTTACCACCTTTTTCTCAATCTATCCAACAATACATCATAAAAAATCATTTAGGGAGTATCTAAATCAAATTATAACATAAATAAAACCATAGTTCAAACATTATCAAATCATGTACATTAAACCCACTTCACAAGACAAAAGTTGAGAAACTTAATGTGCATGGGCTTATTGAGCGTTCAACATTAAAATCAACAACTTTCAGTGAATATACCATATTACATTCATTAAAACGTTTTCATGCAAAACCCATGCTTAGAGTCAAAAATAGAAGAGTTTGGAGTTTGGAAGCCCATTTTGGAAATGTCTTTGAATCAGCTCTTTGAATGAAAGAAGAGTCAAGGATGAACTACCATACCTCAATATGAAGAAAACCGACGAAATTTTGTGAAGAAACTTGAAGGATTTGGTCTTCTTCCTTGGAGCTTGAAGCATCTCGAAAAGGGAGGTTTTGGAGAGTTTTTTTATTTGAGCTTTAGGGTTTGAATCGGTTGGTGAAATGGGGTTTAAAGTGACATAAAAGAGTCCACAAATGATCCCCAAAGATTACAAGGAACACCAACTTCATATCATTAAGCATTTTAAGAAACACAAGCAAGTTTGGAGCTAACTCCACAATTCAAAGCACACACTTACTTCATCATTTTCATTTCATTTATGGAGGAACTACCTTCTCCAAAATTAGACATGATAATCACATCATAATAAAGCTCAACATGTAATACCTTTCGAATCACACATAGTCACATAAGCATAACATCTTTTAGCAGTTCAACTAATATCATTAGATACACATTGACATGAGTATTATAGATCAACTACAAATCTACTCATGATACTATGATACCATAAAGAGCATGCAAAACATCGCATGATCAATGAAATTCGTAACATAAGGAGACATGCAACTCATACTAATGCAAGACTCCAAAACAAACTAACTACTAAGGATTTTTGTCTCAAGCTTGAGTAAGAATAGAAGGAAAGATAAAGATATCAACCACCTTCCTACTCAACTCATTATCCCCCACTTAGGGTAAACTCATCTAAATAAAATCAAAACAACCATAAGAAACTTCTCACTTACCAAGGCCGTTATTAAGGATTAGCTCCCTTGTAAGCTTGAAGTGCATTGAAAAGACTCTTCTTTTGAGCATTAGGATACTGACCATCATGATGAGCTTGGTTGATCTCTTTCCTCTTTGCGTTGAGGTTAGGTAAATCTCTCATTTTATGACCCCTATTAGCACATCCAAAGCAACCATCCGTGCCAGAAAGACACCTACCAAAGTGTTTCTTCCGACATGAAGTACACTTAGGCCTCTCAAAAGCATAACTACCTCCTTGAGAAATTTTGTTGGAAACCCTATCCTTGTTCCCCATGGGAGAGTCTTGATTCAAGAACCTCTTCATAGACATAGGTTGACTTGATTAATCCTACCTAGGCCTCTTTCCATCTCTAGTAATCTCCCTAAGATTGGACTCCTGAATTTGTTGAGCATACACCATGAGCTTAGAGATATCCATATCATTATAAAGCATAGTCGTACGACATTGTTTCTAAACCATACTTAATACGCCATCACAAACTTATTCATCCTAGTCCAAGAGTTTGCTATAAAAGTTAGGTCATACTTAGAGAGTTGGGTGAACTTGAGAGAATACTACTTCGAACTCATTCCCCCTTGACGAAGGTTCATAAGTTCCACTAACTTCCTCTCCATTAACTATATGGGAAAGAACCTATCAAGAAAGGCCATTTTGAACAGTTCCCCATCTATCGAACCTTTCCTTAAAGTTCTCTTTCCCTCCATTTTTCAAACCACACTTGAGCCACATCCTTAAGTTGATAAGCAGCTAGTTCCTCTTTCACTCTAGGAGTCATACCCATAGCATCCACCACCTTGAACATTGCATCTATGAAGCCTTGTGGATCTTCATCCACCTTAGTGCGATGGAAAGTAAGAGGGTTCATCCTCATGAAATCTCGAATTCTAGAAGCGGTTGTACTAGCAATGGGTTGGGTTCTAATACCTAGGTTAGCTTGGGCAACCACATGATTAGTGATGACTTGAGCCTGAGTCGTCATAAGATGAGTCAAAGACCTAAGGGAAGCCTTATCTCTGCATTAGTCATATCTCCTTCAACATAGGGTGCTTGAGAACCTTGGTGCATTGGAGGCATTTCGGGCACTGGAGGACCTTCTGGTTATGAAGGGGGAACCTCCTCTTTCATATCCTCTTGGTAAACTATAGGGACTTGCTCACCACGGAGAGGAATTCTCTCGTCAGCTACTTCTCCCTCCTCACTTCTAGTAGGTGTCCTCCTCGTATTCATGTCCTATAAACACAAGAGAAGAGGTTGAGAAAAGGAACTTATAAAACTCAACTCTATGGGACGACACTAGAGTAATGAAGAAAGTGAAGCTTCTATCCCCTTATAGCCTCTAGCTCATGGGCGTGTCGCGACTCACACCGATGAACAAGACTCTACTAGACATGGCTTGTGAGACTTTGTACCCTAAACTATTTCCCAAAACATTATGCTCTAATACAAAGTTTTTAATGACCCGCAAGTACACCCTCAAAGTTAGGGAAACCGTTAAGTCATCACAAGGCGTACTTGACCTTTCGAAAGTCTTGTACTAGTCTCTTAGCTATCATTCATTACATAAGACATGAAAAGTAGCACGGAATTATAACTTTTCACCATAAATAATAATAAGGAAAACATCTTTTATAAATACTAAAGGATAGTCTCATCATCACAAGCCGACTTAAAAACATGACATAAAAACCTTAGGGACACGACCCTTTACAATGAAAGAAAATACATAATAATTCTTATACAACAACTAGGTAGATAAATACTATTCCCTCGAATATAGGAGGACATGCTTACTCTTGAGAGAGTCGATTACCAAGCTTGCATTCTAACCTTCAACTTTTCTCCAACCTATACTTATAGAGTATAGAAAAGTATGGATTAGTTCAAACACTGTACTAAGTATGGCATTATGCAAAAACCCATGTAAAAGAGGAGAATTTAATTTAAACATACAAGTCATGCTATTTCGATAAAACCTTCATGAATCAAGTTAAAAACATCAAATAATCGTCATTGAACACATAAAGTAAAACTTCCATTTTTCTTAACATAAGATCATACTTACAGTAAACCGAAATATCACATGACCTACTCCTATACAAAGTTATCCTACGGCTCACATTGGTATGACATTTAGAGATCGCCCATACAACCTCTCCAATACATACCTAAATGATCCTTAAGACTACTAAGATAGAATACTTCATTTCATTTAACAAGTCAACATTCCATAATTAAAACACTAGAGAAAACATACATATACTTAGGAACTTCACATAAGAACCATCCTCTAAGACAACCCGAAAGTTACGCTTGGTGCAATGTAAAAGTAGCATCCCATACTACTACTTCTACTTACTGATCCTTAGGAATCACCCTAGACTAGGTACATCACATTCATCATATACTAAGCTTTCATCATACAAGACATAATATCAATATGCTTCCTTAACATTGAGCATAAACTCACATTACTTTCATTAACATAATACAAATACCAATTCATACATTTTCATATAAGGACCCACCAAGACGCCCTCCAAATGTCTACTTTTGCAATGGATATATAATGTCCCATTCCTCCACCTACACTATGTAGTACACCCTTAAGAAGACTTAGATCATTTACATTCATTTTTGCGGGATAGCTTTAACTGACATTGACCATGAGAGCTAGACATGGAATCCCGGTATTAACCCCTACCGGATGAGGGTTCACTACTTGCTTAAGGTAGGGTCATTGCTTAAGCCTTTACATGAAATCTCCAATAGCTACACCTACGTGGGCGCATAGTTAAGGGATAAGGATATTTCTACTAAGTAACTCATTCTCTACTAACGAGGAGCACTCATCTCAAGAGGTATCTTAAATACAACATCTCTACTCACGAAGTGTACCCACCCCTTCTTCAAATCACGTTGGTGCTAAGCATAACTCCCCCACAGAGTCTTAATCATTCATTGACTATAGGTTAAGAGATAACTTTTGAACACCACATCTCAACTCACAAAGGGTATATAACCTCAAGCCCATCTAGAAAGCTCTTGGGAATGATAAGGTTTGTACTAAACACTTCATCTCAACTCACGAAAAGTGTTCACCCAATAATCCCCCTTTTCATACTATAGGAATAGTAGGGATGGTATAGACACTTCATCTCTACTCACGAAGAGAGTCTACCCTACAAATTCCCCATTTCATTCATAACTTCATTCAAAGTGTTTGTGTGAGTACGTCTGAGCACACCTTTCACATAATAAAAATTAATTCATAACATTACCTCCTTTGTATGCTCATACTACCATTCATCATACTTTACACACTACCATGCTTCACATATACATAAACATCATTTAGACCTAACATCATAAAGATACACTTTTTTCATCTTCTTTAAACATGTCATGCATATACAATATAATCATCAATTTACTTCACACATTATGCCTTCAAGGAGATAATCACAATACACATGCTTAATCATATTCATATACTTTAAGTAAACACCACCACCAAAGGTGGACCATACCACCCAAGATCATTTAACAATAAGAACTAAGCAAGAGTAGAACAACATACCCTTCATCCAAACCTTTACCACCTTTTTCTCAGTCTATCCAACAATACATCATAAAAAATCATTTAAGGGAGTATCTAAATCAAATTATAACATAAAGAAAACCATAGTTCAAACATTATCAAATCATGTACATTAAACCCACTTCATAAGACAAAAGTTGAGATACTTAATGTGCATGGGCTTATTGAGCGTTCAATATTAAAATCAACAACTTTCAGTGAATATACCATATTACATTCATTAAAACGTTTTCATGCAAAACCCATGCTTAGAGTCAAAAATAGAAGAGTTTGGAATTTGGAAGCCCATTTTGGAAAAGTCTTTGAATCGGCTCTTTGAATGAAAGAAGAGTCAAGGATGAACTACCATATTTCAATATGAAGAAAACTGACGAAATTTGGTGAAGAAACTTGAAGGATTTGGTCTTCTTCCTTGGAGCTTGAAGCATCTCGAAAAGGGAGGTTTTGGAGAGATTTTTTATTTAAGCTTTAGGGTTTGAATCGGTTGGTGAAATGGGGTTTAAAGTGACCAATAAGAGTCCACAAATGATCCCCAAAGTTCCCAAAAGACCCCTACACTATTTTGACCCTTTTTGAAATTTTGATTTGACATAAAAATGACGCGGCCAAATGTGGGACTTGGCTGCGCTTCGCGGAGGAAGCTTCTGATTCTTGCCTCTCAAAGTTTTGAAGCAGTGAGCCTCGTGCCACTCGCGTGATGCACAGTTAGCTTCAGTTCCAGGCGTACGACTCGAGGTGGCCTCCAAATCTTAGCCCTGCACGCTGCCTTAGGCAGCTTCCTTGTCCAACATTTGGGTCCTCCTTGGGGACCCTTAGGGTGGTCCCTGACTCAAACGTTTTGACCCTTGGTACATCCCTATAGGTTTTAAGGTAATCCCCACTGGTTTTAGACACGAAACAACACCTAAAACATGCACAATAAACAAGGACCCACTAGCACTCACACAAGGCTAGTTTCCTGTAACATTTTGAATACGTAAGACATGTCGTTAAGACTAACATAGGTGTAGGGAAGTCAAGACACTGTTTTTAAGGTTAGTTTCATGAATATAGGTCACTTGGGAAGTTTTGGAACCAAAATGTTCAAGAACGTCCATGAATATCCGAAAGTTGGTTCAAAGAGGTGCTAGTGTGCCTTGGCCTATTTGACAAGCTTTTAAGAGTCGGAATTTAACGAAATCCGGTGGAAAGGTGTGTAACAAGTTTTAGGAAGGTTTCATGGTTGAAACGTCCGGGTACGACTCCCCAAATACCAATCAAGGTCCCTTGAGGAGGACCCTTGTGGGATTGGCAACACTGCCTGGGCAGTGTGCATCGACGGGTTGGCTTACGGTCTGTGGGTGGACCAACGGACCGTTGGTGCAACCGTTTATCCACACATATACAGGTGGTGTCCGTGTGAATTGACGGGGCAACCGAAGGCCCGTTCATGGACCAACGGACCGTCGATGCCACCATCACTACTCAATTAGCCAAACCTTGGTGGGGGAGCAGTTACGGAACTGCCGACGAGCCGTAAGTGGACTGATGGGGCATCGATGTCTCTATCGTCCCACACTTAGCCTGGTCGAGGAAGAACTCGGCTGCAAAAGTCTCTGGCCGAGATGACGGATGTGCAGCACGGAGGAGGGGCAAGTCGGTCGACTCACAGACGGACCGTCGACGGGGTCTCGTCTATGAGGTCAGGTAAGTTTCCTTTTCATGTTTTAATTAAGTCATTGAATTACTTAGGGGGTTTAGGTAGTTAATTATGGGATTAAGGGAGGTCTAATTAAGTTAGTTAGTCACCCTATAAAGTCCCTAACCTCATTTAATTTAAACACAACTCTAAAACAAATGTTTGTATCTTCTCTCTACTTTCTCTCTCTATTGGAAGACTCCATTGAAGCTAAGTCTAGGAGGTGAATTGGGGGATGTAAAAGGGTGGATTCATTTTTAATTTCTCCTCAAAACATTAAGATATGGGATCTCTTCACCTTTGAGATCTCTTTTCTCAAAGAGTTCATCCAAATTAATTTCAAAGTTAGTGATTTCTAATGTGTTTCATCCAATTCCGAATTTGATGTTATGAATTGAGTTGTTAATGTTTCTTTTAGGTTTATATGAGTTGATTAACATGTATTCTAACCTAATTGGAGTAATTGTTGATGGT
This sequence comes from Solanum sitiens, assembly GCA_016801875.1. NCBI lineage: Eukaryota > Viridiplantae > Streptophyta > Magnoliopsida > Solanales > Solanaceae > Solanum > Solanum sitiens. The sequence goes on from JABWTJ010000163.1 coordinate 313,117, forward strand.
ATTGCCTAAATTGAAGAACATGTTTCCATGTCCTTAACCTTAGGTTGTGTTCTTGACTGAGATTGTAAATTGTTCATTCAATTGACTTGCTTAGGGGTTGAATCACTTGTATATGATGTTGATATGCTTTTTGTGAACAAATTAGGATGATGATTATTCTTTCATTCTAGTTCTTTATAGGTGATCTAGGGTATGATGAATTGACTAAATCCTAAGCTTTCATCTACTATTGAATTGTGGAGTAGTGACTCTTCTATACTTGTGATTACATTGGTTATTGAAATTTTGTGATTTGATGACCTAATTGGATTTGAGTAAGGGTTGATGGTAAGACCTTGATGATGGTGAAATTGTGAAGAATACTTGGTAAGTCTTGTGACCTTATCCTTTGTTTCAATTATGGTTAATTGTGATTAAGTCATGATGATTACGTTAGAGCAAGCCTTGTTTAGGATTTATAGGTTGGTATGATGTTGAATTGAAATACTTAGTATGGTTGTGAGGTTGATTAAGATGTAAATATATAAGGGTGATGATGATTATCAATGTGCCTTATTATGAAATAAAAATGTAAAGTGTTAACCTTGCTTGTGGGAATTGTGATGAAAGGTTTCTATCATTAAATTCCTATTGAGCTATTATGATGATGATTTTACAAGGGCTAGACCCTATGATCTAAAATAAGTTATGATTGGTAAATAAAGATTAAAGACATTTCAATAAGGGACTAGCTTAGCACCGAGTGAACTTGAAAATGGGAGGTAATGGCTTTCCAATAGAGGAAGTGTTATCCTTTGGTCCTATATGTGATGTTTACTCCCCATTGAGGGATACTCATTTCATTGATTCCCATGAAATGAGGCCCCAATTACCAAGAGGTATGTAGAGGGAATTTCCTATCTCTTAGTTCTTGAACTATGTTTCCCCCATAGGAAGACTAGCTACTGGATCCACGTAGAAAGCTACGTTTATGTTAGGTTTTACCTTGGCCGGTAGAACACCTTCCATCGGTGTAAGGTTTCATGTCACCGGATTCCACATTAGCTCATGTGGTCTATGTCGGTTAAGGCGAGTGTTCCCTAAACTAAAATAAAGTAATTATGTATAGGCTAACTATGGTGACTTGAGAGGTTAGACTTAGCTTAGGTAGGGGTATGGGACTCTACCTAGGTCTTGCACTAGTTTGCCTTGATAGGAGATTTAGGAGGTCAATATTATGTATGTAAAGTGATAATAATGGTAAATGACTTTACATGATGATTATGGTGCTTATGAATATGCAATTGGTGTTTATTGTTGAAGTATGAACTTATGTATATTGAAGGTTATGTTATGTGAAGTAAGTTACTATTTATGATTCTTATTTGGTTACTTGATTAAGTAGGTTTATGGGGCTTTGGTTGGTCATTGCACTTGTGGCTTTATAAGGGTAATGTTTGGTTGTCTTGCTTTACTATTCACGTGATTAACTCTTATCTATGCTTGTAATGTGATTACTTGATGTTAGAGTTATGTGAGATTATGGGTCCCAGTATGTGATATGCATATGGTTGATTTGACTTGATTAAGCATGTTTAATTGGTTGGGTTGTTGATTGTGCATAAAGACATGAAATGACATGATTTAACTAAATGTCCCTTTTTAGCATGTTTGATTGTTATATGTTCATATTGTCTCATACATAGTACATGTGGCGTACTAACCCCATTTTGTCCCTTTTTCCCAAACACTTTAGGTTCCGGTCATTGAGGTTTGGTTCGAGGCGATTTAGAAGGAGGCTTGTATACTCTTATCATCCAAGTGGTAGGTCCTCATTTTCCCGAGGATGATGCCGATATTCTACCTATGATTTGCTTAGATATAATGATTTTTATGTTGACTCTATCTTTCATTTGAAGACAAAGTTGTATAAAGCCTATATGTGACTTACTTTTATTGTTGAAGGGCTATGCCCATGTTGTATGTCGTTCTACATGGTTTATGAGATAGGATGGATTTTTTTACTCTAATTATATCTTATATATGTGTATGAAATAAGGGTAGCAGACTAAGTAATCTTCCTATACGAACGGGTCTATGTATACTCGATATTAATACTATTATGTGCATGTAGAGATCTATGTAAACCTTCGATTAGATATAGTTAAAAAGTTTTAATTTTTCTGCATATTTTAGCCAATGAATGTTATGATGAATGCTAAGAGGATAGTCTTAGTCCTCAAAGAGGACGACGACGCCGGTTACGTCTAGGGGGTGCTCCCCGGATGTGACATTTCCGAACATCTTGGTAGGTCCCTTTACGTTTGACTTCCAAACATTGAAAACTGACTCCTAATGATAAAATTAACTATTTTAACACATTATTAACTCATTAAACAGATGTGAAGCTCTAATTTAACCTATTTCATTTTTAAGGTCGTTACAATCTACCCTACTTGGAACAATATTCGTCCTAGAGTGACACTAAACACTTTCAAGGACATCAAGGACTAAACTAGAAGAATACCACACATATCATAAAGGTCACAACATTCATAGTCAATTCACAAAGATTACAAGGAACACCAACTTCATATCATTAAGCATTTTAAGAAACACAAGCAAGTTCGGAACTAACTCCACAATTCAAAGCACACACTAACTTCATCATTTTCATTTCATTTATGGAAGAACTACCTTCTCCAAAATTAGACATGATAATCACATCATAATAAAGCTCAACATGTAATACCTTTTGAATCACACATAGTCACATAAGCATAACATCTTTTAGCAATTCAACTAATATCATTAGATACACATTGACATGAGTATTATAGATCAACTACAAATCTACTCATGATACTATGATACCATAAAGAGCATGCAAAACATCGCACGATCAATGAAATTCGTAAACATAAGGAGACATGCAACTCATACTAATGCAAGACTCCAAAACAAACTAACTACTAAGGATTTTTGTCTCAATCTTGAGTAAGAATAGAAGGAAAGATAAGGATATCAACCACCTTCCTACTCAACTAAATATCCCCCACTTAGGGTAAACTCATCTAAATAAAATCAAAACAACCATAAGGAACTTATCACTTACCAAGGCCTTCATTAAGAATTAGCTCCCTTGTAAGCTTGAAGTTCATAGAAAAGACTCTTCTTTTGAGCATTAGGATCCTGACCATCATGATGAGCTTGGTTGATCTCATTCCTCTTTGCGTTGAGGTTAGGTAAATCTCTCATTTTATGACCCCTATTAGCACATCCAAAGCAACCATCCGTGCCAGAAAGACACCTACCAAAGTGTTTCTTCCGACATGAAGTACACTTAGGCCTCTCAAAAGATAACTACCTCCTTGAGAAATTTTGTTGGAAACCCTATCCTTGTTCCCCATGGGAGAGTCTTGATTCAAGAACCTCTTCATAGACATAGGTTGACTTTATTAATCCTACCTAGGCCTCTTTCCATCTCTAGTAATCTCCCTAAGATTGAACTCCTGAATTTGTTGATTATACACCATGAGCTTAGAGATATCCATATCATTATAAAGCATAGTCGTACGACATCGTTTCTAAACCATACTTGATACCCCATCACAAACTTATTCATCCTAGTCCTAGAGTTTGCTATAAAAGTTAGGTCATACTTAGAGAGTTGGGTGAACTTGAGAGAATACTACTTCGAACTCATTCCCCCTTGACGAAGGTTCATAAGTTCCACTAACTTCCTCTCCATTAACTATATGGGAAAGAACCTATCAAGAAAGGCCATTTTGAACAGTTCCCCATCTACCGGACCTTTCCTTAAGGTTCTCTTTCCCTCCATTTGTCAAACCACACTTGAGCCACAACCTGAAGTTGATAAGCAGCTAGTTCCTCTTTCACTCTAGGAGTCATACCCATAGCATCCACCACCTTGAACATCTCATCTATGAAGCCTTGTGGATCTTCATCCACCTTAGTGCGATGGAAAGTAGGAGGGTTCATCCTCATGAAATCTCGAATTCTAGAAGCGGGTGTACTAGCATTGGGTTGGGTTCTAATACCTAGGTTAGCTTGGGCAACCACATGATTAGTGACGACTTGAGACTGAGTCATCATAAGATGAGTCAAAGACCTAAGGGAAGCCTTATCTCTGCATTAGTCATATCTCCTTCAACATAGGGTGCTTGAGAACCTTGGTGCATTGGAGGCATTTCGTGCACTGGAGGACCTTCTGGTTATGAAGGGGGAACCTCCTCTTTCATATCCTCTTGGTAAACTATAGGGACTTGCTCACCACGGAGAGGAATTCTCTCGTCAGCTACTTCTCCCTCCTCACTTCTAGTAGGTGTCCTCCTCGTATTCATGTCCTATAAACACAAGAGAAGAGGTTGAGAAAAGGAACTTATAGAACTCAACTCTATGGCACGACACTAGAGTAATGAAGAAAGTGAAGCTTCTATCCCCTTATAGCCTCTAGCTCATGGGCGTGTCGCGACTCACACCGATGAACAAGACTCTAGTAGACGTGGCTTGTGAGACTTTGTACCCTAAACTATTTCCCAAAACATTATGCTCTAATACAAAGTTTTTAATGACCCGCAAGTACACCCTCAAAGTTAGGGAAACCGTTAAGTCATCACAAGGCGTACTTGACCTTTCGAAAGTCTTGTACTAGTCTCTTAGCTATCATTCATTACATAAGACATGAAAAGTAGCGCGGAATTATAACATTTCACCATAAATAATAATAAGGAAAACATCTTTTATAAATACTAAAGGATAGTCTCATCATCACAAGCTGACTTAAAAACATGACATAAAAATCTTAGGGACACGACCCTTTACAATGAAAGAAAATACGTAATAATTCTTATACAACAACTACGTAGATAAATACTATTCCCTCGAATATAGGAGGACATGCTTACTCTTGAGAGAGTCGATTACCAAGCTTGCATTCTAACCTTCAACTTTTCTCCAACCTATACTTATAGAGTATAGAAAAGTATGGGATTAGTGCAAACACTGTACTAAGTATGGCATTATGCAAAAACACATGTAAAAGAGGAGAATTTAATTTAAACATACAAGTCATGCTATTTCGATAAAACATTCATGAATCAAGTTAAAAACATCAAATAATTGTCATTGAACACATAAAGTAAAACTTCCATTTTTCTTAACATAAGATCATACTTACAGTAAACCAAAATATCACATGACCTACTCCTATCCAAAGTTATCCTACGGCTCACATTGGTACGACAATTAGAGATCGCCCATACAACCTCTCCAATACATACCTAAATGATCCTTAAGACTACTAAGATAGAATACTTCATTTCATTTAACAAGTCAACATTCCATAATTAAAACACTAGAGAAAACATACATATACTTAGGAACTTCACATAAGAACCATCCTCTAAGACAACCCAAAAGTTACGCTAGGTGCAATGTAAAAGTAGCATCCCATACTACTACTTCTACTTACTGATCCTTAGGAATCACCCTAGACTAGGTACATCACATTCATCATATACTAAGCTTTCATCATACAAGACATAATATCAACATGCTTCCTTAACATTGATTATACAGTCACATTACTTTCATTTACATAATACAAACACCAATTCATACATTTTCATATAAGGACCCACCAAGACTCCCTCCAAATGTCTACTTTTGCAATGGATATATAATGCCCCATTCCTCCACCTACCCTAAGTAGTACACCCTTAAGAAGACTTAGATCATTTACATTCATTTTTGCGGGATAGCTTTAACTGACATTGACCATGAGAGCTAGATATGGAATCCCGGTATTAACCCCTACCGGATGAGGGTTCACTACTTGCCTAAGGTTGGGTCATCCCACGAAATTTGGTGAAGAAACTTGAAGTATTTGGTCTTCCTTGGAGCTTGAAGCTTCTTGAAAATGGAGGTTTTGGGGAGATTTTTTATTTGAGTTTTAAGGTTTGAATTGATGGGTGAAATGGGGTTTAAAATGACCTAAAACAGTCCGCAAATGATCTCCAAAGTTCCCAAAATACCCCTACACTATTTGAACGCTTTTTAAAATTCTAATTTAAGTTAAAAATGACGCGGCGAAATCTGGGACATGGTTGCTCGTCGCGGAGGAAGCATATGATCTTGCCTCTCAAAATATTGAGGAAGTGAGCCTAGATCCACTCACGCGACACACAGGCAACTTCAGTGCAAGGCGCGGGATGCGAGGTGGCCTCGAAATCTTGACCTTGCACGCTACCTTGAGCAGCTTTCTTGTCCAACGTTTGTGTCCTACTTGGGGATCCTTAGGGTTGTCCCCGAGGAGTCGTACTCAACCGTTTTGAACATTGGTACATCCCTATATGTACTAAGGTCATACCCACTAGTTTTAGACAACAAAAAACACCTGAAAACATGCACAACAAAAAAGGACACACTAGCACTCACACAAGGCTAGTTTCCGAACGTCTTGGTCGTCCCTTTACGTTTGACTTAAAAACTTCACAAACTGACTCCTAATGCTAAAATTTTACTATTTTGACATATTATTAACTCATGAAACACATGTGAAACTCTAGTTTGACCTATTTCTTTATTAGGGTCGTTACCCTTAGTGTACCCTCTTTGTTAAGGTGTAATGTGATTAGGTTATGAACAAGTTATAGTACCACTTCATATACTCCTTTATTGAAATATTCTATGAGAACAAAGGCTAGAACCGAGTGAGAATGCTTGGAAGTTTCTCAAACTAAGATGACATTATAGAACAAAGAAACCCTCGATATATTTCTTATCCATGTGCCTATATGCGATGTATCCTAGTTCTACCATTGGCAAGTAGAACACCCTTATCGGAGTAGGTTATGACTCCGGATTCCATGCATAGCTAGTATGGTGTATGTTGTTTATTGCATATTCTCATCATATGGGATACCTACTACTGTTGGATAACTTCTATGATGTTTTGGTAGTGGTATGCGACGCTATATACACATTGCACTATTAGGTTTTGAAGTTGTTAGTGTTTAAGTCCCTAGGTATTCTCCAAGACCATTATTTGAATGTCCTTAAGCTCTCAATGTCTCTTAATGAACTAATGAAGATAATGACTTTAGTTAGAAAGCGTGTTAATAAATAAGTACTTATCTAGAGTAACTTTAAGGATTTCCTAGTTAAGGAATGGAGGGGGTATATGAATGATGTCTCAATGACTTACCTAGAAAAGTCTTAGTAATAACTCTAGATAGGAAAGTTGATTAGTGCAATGGGAATGATCTTATCTTTGGTAGACCGAAGGATCATTGGTGTGTGTGAAGGGATTGTATGGGCTGCTGCTTCATAACTCACTCAAGTGATCCTTAGAATCACCTTTGTTAGGAGGATCTCATGTTTATGTGGTTTGATGTACTCATGATGCTATCTTGTGATATGTGAGTTCTATGTGAATTTACTATGAAGTCACTATAAGTTACGGTAAGTTATTATATATTAAGTTTAACTTGGATTATGTCTTAAATGTGATGTCTAGTGTTTAAATATGGTCCTTATGCTAATGTATAAATGTTTAATAAAAATGGCATATTTAACTAAAATGTGTGTTTCTCATGATTTTATGCATTATGCCATACTTGGTACATACATTGTACTAATCCCATATATTTTGTATTTACCTAAAGTTGTAGGTGGAAGGTGACAAACGTCTTGAAGCAAATCTTGGAAACTAGGACTCTTTCAAGAAAAGTTGGGGTATGTCCTCACTTGATTCCAGGACATTACTATCCTAAATTTCTTTTATTGAAAGTATTGTAATAGACTAAGTATTTCTATATTTCGATTGTATGGGTCGTGATCCAAGTATTCTTGAGTCTAAGATTTGCATATGTTGAGACTTAGTATTTTCTATTGTTTTATATGAACAGGTTTTAAGATATTATTCGTGTGAAAAGTTTTAATTCTGCACTACTTTTCATACATGTATGGAATGAATGATGTCTAAGGGATTGTACAAGACCTCCGAGAAGTCAAGTACGTTGTGTCGAATCAATAGTGCCATAACTTCTAGGCGGTACTTTGGATCGTTACAAACTTGGTATCAAAGCATAGGTTATGAAGTAGTTTTAGGAATCAAAAAGGCTCATAAAGACACGTCTAGTAAAGTCTTGTTCATCGGTGTGAGTCGCGACACATCTATGTGCGATAAGATATAGGACGATAGAGTTTCCCTTCTTTCTCTGCTCTTGTGTCATGCCGTAGAGTAAAACGTTATGAGTGACCTTCTTAATGCTTTTCTTTGTCTTTATAGGATGATGAATACTAGAAGGATGGCTGCAACAAGGGCTGAAGAAGAGAGGGTGAATGAGGAAATTCCTCCTAAAGTTAAGAAAGTTGAGCAAGTTCATCAAGGTGGAATCAAGGTGCTCAAGTTCCTATTGGGGGTCAAGGGGATGAGATTCTGGTAGTTAGATATGCCTTAATTTCTGTAGCTCGAGCCACGAATACTCATATAACTAGAGACATTGGGCCTAGAGTTAATGCTTTGGAGAGTACTATATCCTCTAGGTTGAGAGACTTTGTGAGGATGGATCCTCCTATATTTCTTAGGTCGAAGGTGGGAGACGATCCCCGAGAGTTTCTTGATGGAGTGTATAAGGTGTTGAGTGCCATAGGGGTGACTTCTAGGGAGAAGGGGGAGTTAGCTTCGTAACAATTGAGGGAGGTTCCTCAAGTGTGGTACACTCAATGGTAAGATAATAGGCCGGTTGAGTCGGGTACTATAGAGTGGGAGGACTTTAAAGAGGCTTTCTTAGAAAATTACTTTCCCATGAGAGGAGGGAGGTGAAGGTTGAAGAATTCATTTACCTTATGCAAGGTAACATGAGTGTTGAGGATTACTCTTTGAAGTATATTATGTTGTCTAGGTATGTTGCATCCTGGTGTCTAACCTTAGGGATGAGATGTGTAGGCTTATGACCAGTGTTGCCGACCTTTTGAAAGAAGTGTGTCGTACGACCATGCTCCATAATGACATGAACTTGTCTAGGCATATGTTGTATGTTCAATCCATTGAGGAGTCCAAGCTTAGTAGGATTTAAAGGAATTTGAAAAGGAGTGGATAAAGTGAGCAAAACAAACCTAGGTTAAAGAAGAAGGATCCAATTCAAGATGGACCTAGAGATCCAAGGTCAAACTTGAGAAGGGTAGTGGTTCTTAAGGTGTTAAGCCTACTTGTGTTACTTGTGGGAAGAAGCTCTATGGGAAATGTCTAGTTGGTAACGGGACTTTCTTTGGTTTTGGTAAGGATGGTTATAAGGTGAGGGATTGTCCTGATAATGCAGCTAGGGGAAAGGATACCAAGCAAGCTACTCCAAGTGTTTCGGATAGTGGTTCTCCAAAGAGGAATCGCTTCCCGGGCTAAAGGATCAGACCCGGATGATGATGATGAAGGTAAGTTATAGTTTTCTCTCTTTAATTGTTATGAGTTCCTTCTAAGTGGGGGAGTATGGTAAGTGGTAGAGTCGTGACGTATTGTCTATTCTCATCTATTCTATTCAAGCTTGAGAGATAGAATGTCATTGTAGCATGTTGCATGTTGCATTGTATTTAGGATTCTTGTTGAAATTGAATTTCATTGATTCCTTGCATTGTGCACCTCATGAAGTTATGATTATGTTGTAAAATTAGTTTATATGATTTTTTTCTCTCATATTGTCATGCTTTCACCGTAAATTGCTTAAGAGATGCGTTTTTGAATATTTGAGCATGTTTCACTATAAGGTCTAGGCAGTTCACTGTAAGGTTTTTCGAATTTTGACTAAATTGTTCTTTTACTGAAAATGGTTGTAATGTGTATAGAGTTTATGTATATAAGCATGAAAATGTGTGGAGAAGGATTTTTACTCCATTAGAAATGAAGAATGTGAGTCTTATTGCATAATGAGTCTTAGATTAGTTTCTATCTTCTTGTTGTGTTTTGAATCTCCTGATTATGTAAAATTTGTGTTCCTCATATATAGGTGTATTATGTATGATGTGGTATGGGTATGTGCTGCTAGTCTTGAGTTTATTATATCTTGAAAGTATTTGAAAAGAAGCAAGTGTCATTCGAGGATGAATGTTGTAAAAGTGGGAGAGAGTGCAATGCCCCTAAAAACGAACTAGGTGAAACTAAAGCCTTATAAGTGTTTCATGATGTTTTAAAGTCCTAAAAAGGTAAATAATAGTGTTTATAGGCAGTATATAAAGTTTTGCCTCGAAACGTACTTGTGTGCCTTAGTGTGTTTTGGCATGTTTTATGTGTTCGTTTTGGTTCAAATTTATGTGGTAGGTTCCTAACATTTATACAAGAGTATTTGAGGTGAAAACGTCCCGGAAAAACTCCCCAAGGACCAACCAAAGGGTCCTTGAGGAGGACCCAAACCTTGGGCTAGCAAGCTGCCCAAGGCAACTGGATTTGTTCTTCGTGAGAAGCAGTCCGTGTCGCGGACTTGTTTCATGGAGGCCCAAAATGTTGGTCCGTATCGCGGACAAAATTCATACTCTAATGTTTTGGAATTTAATTTTAAAATTCATGCAGGAGAAGCTCCGCATCGCGGACTTGTTTCCCGACGAAAGTTCTAAAAATTTAAGTTGAGTTTGACTTGGTTAAAAGGTCCTTTAAGTGCAGGGGTTTTTTGGGTATTTTGGGGAATAATTATAAGCGGTTATTGAACCTTTTTAAACCCCAATTCAACTTTCAAATCAAAACCCTCCAGTCCAAAACAAAACCTCTCCATCTCTTCTTTCCAAAAAAACTCCATTGATGAAGCTTTGAAGCTCCAACGAAGAAGACAGGTTTTCCAGAGTTTTTCTCCATCAATCTTGTAGGCTTTTATCACAATTAAGGTATGGCTTTCCTCCATGAATCTCTTTTATTCAAGGAACCAAGCTTCAAAGTGTTTTTCAATGACTTCTCAAAGGATGAACTTCTAAATTGTAACCCTAGTTCTAAATATGTTATGGGTGATTTGATTATGTCATTATATTATTGAATTCTTGTGTTGTTTGATTAGGACTATTTTATTATGAAAAAAACATGTTAGAATTATATGTACGCTGCCCTGATTTGATGAATTCATGTTGTATTATCTTTAATTCATTGTATATTTTTATTATTGGATTGAATTGTTGACTATGGCTATTGTAAGAGACTTTGTATATCGATTTTTTTGAATTTGCTATGGATTGGAGTTGTGATATTTGATTAGTGGTATGTTTACCTAACTTTCTCTATATTGTGTAGTATTGGTCTTAGATGATAATGATGTTTGGTATGGTCCACTTATGGTGGCACTGCTTATGTGTTATACTTGTGAATAATGTGACATTGTCGGCATTACTTTTTGAATCATGACTTTATCAGGTTATAACATTAATATATGAGTAAATGTGAAGGTCTTGATGAATTATGAGTAGTAGATTATAGTAAAGTTGCTATGTGTTTTACTTAATGTTAATGTATGATGCCTTTTGATGAATTATATGAGACTTGTGAGGATTTAGATTGACGATACTATAGTAGTGAATAGGGTAACCTATAGTTGACATTGGTTTTCATGTATGATTCTTCAATTATATGCTATATGTGGTATGGTGAAGTATTTGTTTGTCTTGTTTGGTAGAGTTGTCTCCTTTACTTGATACATGTAAAATGTGAATATGATTTCTTGACTTAGTATGATAAAGTTTCTTAGTCTTCTATGTGTTATGGACATGTGACCTTGAACATAGTTAAGAAGGTCATTTATGTGTAACCTTCAACATAGATGGAAGGTTATAATATCCTTAAAGTTGAAATCCGTAATGGTATCCTTCTTGTGTGAATGGTAGACCTAGTGTTGGTTGCCTGGAACGGCATGAAATCATACTTAGGAAAGTCATTGAGCTATCCTCTTAACCATTGAAGGTAGCCTTAGTGAACCCTCTTTGTAACGGTGTAATGTTATCAAGTTATGAACAAGTTATGGTACCTCTTCATATACTCCTTTATTGAAATACTCTATGAGAACAAAGGCTAGCATAAAGTGAGTATTCTTGGTAGGTTTCTCTAACTAAGATTACATTAGAGAACAAAGAAAACCTATATATTCCTTAACCATGTGCCTACGTGGGATGTGTCCTAGTTCTAACCATTGGAAAGTAGAACACCCTTATCGTAGTAGGTTATGACTCTGGATCCCATGCATAGCTAGTATGATCTATGTCGGTTATTGCCTATTCTCATCATATGGGATACCTACTAGTGTTGGAGAAGTTCTATGAACTTTAGGTTGTGGTATGGGACGCTATCTAGACATTGAACGATTAGGATTTGAAGATGTTAGTGTGTGTGTCCCTAGGTCTTTTACAAGACCATTATTTGAATTTCCTTAAGCGTTGAATGTCTCTTAATGAACTAATGAAGATAATGACTTATGTTAGAAAATATGGTAATGAGTAAGTACTTATCTAGAGTAACTTTAAGGATTGCCTATTTAAGGTGTGGAGGGGGCAGAGGAATGGTCTCTTCATGTCTTACCTAGGGAAGTCTTTAGAATACATCTAGATAGGAAAGTTGATTAATTCAATGTGAATGATCTTATTATGGGTAGTCCAAAGGATCTCCTTGGTGTGTGTGAAGGGATTGTATGGGAGTTCGCTTCATGACTCACTCAAGTGAGCATTAGAATCACCTTTGGTAGGAGGATCTCATGTTTATGTGTTTTGATGTATTGTTTATGCTATCTTGTGATATGTGAGTTATATGTGAAGTTATTGTGAAGTTAGTGTATGTTATGGTAAGTTGCTATAAAGTGAGTGTAACTTGGAATGTGTCTTAAATGTGATGTTTGTGTTTAAATGTTGTCCTTATGCTTATGTATGAAGATTTAATCAAAAAGATCATATTTAACTAAAATGTCAGTTTCTCATGATTTAATGCATTATGACATACTTAGTACATGCATTGTAATAATCCTATACATTTTGTCTACATCTATTGTTGTAGGTGGAATGTGAGAGGCGTCTTGAAGCAAAGCTTCGAAACTAGGACCCTTTTAAGGAAAGTTGCGGTATGTCCTCACTTGATTCGAGGACATTACCATCTTTAGATTTCTTTCATTTAAAGTATTGTAATAGACTAAGTATTTCTATATTTCAGTTGGCATATTTTGAGAGATAGTATTTTCTACTGTTTTATATGAAAGATGTTTTAGGATATTATTCGTGTGAAATGTTTTAATCCCCAATACTTCTCATACATGTATGCAATGAATGATGTCTAAGGTCTTGTACAAGACCTCCGAGAGTTCAAGTACGCCGTGTATCGACTCAAGAGTGCCATAACTTCTAGGCGGTACTTTGGGTTGTTACACCCCACCCTATGCCGAGTAAGTTGCCAAAGCAGCAACCAAATTTGCGTAGCAGGGAACTAGTCCGCTGTAACGACCCGGATTCTTGAATCCTAATCGCCACCGACGTCGTTGACCTCTCAGAGGTCGCAGACAAGCCTCATCTTGCATTCATCACATTTTCTAGTTAAATTTGCAGAAAATTTAAAACTTTTTAAACGTATGAAGTTTACTTAGACTTATATAGTCATTACGTATTAAACATTATATACTAAGCTCAACATCAAGAGAACAACCATCTATTATAAAGAATCAATTTGAAACTGAGATGAATATATCATAAATAGTTTGCCAAACATGGCCTTATTACAAAGCTTCCAAAGAAAGTACGAAAGAAACGTTAGGGAAAACATCCACTAACTATGTCTAAGACTAAGGCTAGACTAAAACTGTAGCATCCTCGAAATCATGAGGACCTACCAAATGGTTTGGAGAAACGCTGAAGTCCAAACCGCTGCAAGTGTTGTCAACCTGTCCTCTGACCTGCACCTATAAAAATAGTAAATAGTAGGGGGTTAGTACAGCACTTGTACTAAGTATGGGTGTATGCACACATACACATAAAGCTATGCATGATCAATGAAAGCTGTTCCTAAGCAACATGCCATTTCTGGAAAGTCTAGTCATTAGACTTTCCTAATTCGTTAGTTGTGAATTGTGGTATGAATATGATGTATTTTTTAATGCATTCAAAGCACACAACTCATTTTTATATGATTACAAGACATTAGTATCATCAACATAATTTTAGAACAACTCAAGCGAAGATTTGAGATTTTGATCCTCTTAGGCCGAGAGCTCCTCTTTGTACACTTAGATTATTTTTCAGTCTTTTTCTTCTTATTATTATTTTTCAGTCTTTTTCTTCTTGTTGTTGTGTAGTTCTATAACTCCTTTATTCTTATGTTTTACTTACAAGTGCAATGATTCATTGTAGTCCCATACCCACAATGAATCAAGTAAGTAATTCAAGAGATTAAGAAATTTGACTTAACTACAATTTGGGGCATGAATATATTTATAAGTCAATAGTTATTGACTATACTCATTCTTTAGTTGATTACATAATGTGCATAGTTCTTGGGGCATATCATTAAAACTTATGTTCTTGCTTACTTTGGGCATGAATTCTTTATAAGCCAATTTTTATTGGCTAAATACATTAGTTGATCAATTTGGATAAGTGTATTTGAACTCATTATTGGCTATGATCATTTTCATAATAAAAGAAGTAATTATAAGCCAATTCTATTTGGCTAACATCTTTTGTCAATTTATATAAAGTCATCATAACCCAATTCATTTGGCTTTATCATTTTCATAACATGAGGATTCATTATTGTCTATGCCCTTTACTTATTGTAAACTTTATTGGACACAATTTGACTATCCTTACAACAAGTTATTCATTACATCAAGTATTCATTACATTTCATAAGCCATTCTCTATTGATTATGCCATTTATTTCATTACTTTCATGTTTTATAAGTATACATTTCATATACACGAGACCTTGGAATCGTTGATATAGCATTAAGACATCTCAAGTGAGAGCCCAACATATAGGACCTCAACCCGAGGGCCTTTTTTAGAAAACACAGAGTCTACTTCATTCGTTCATTCGTACTTCACATTATTCATTTCATTCATTCGTATGCTGATGTAAACACCAGCCATACCTAGGATGAAGTTTAAGACTCTCAACGAGATCATGAAGTGCAATGACCAAGAATGACCTAATGCCATTACTTGAATCTGATTTCACCTCCTGATTGTCTTGCACAAACACCTTTGGTATCGTTCATTTCTTTATCTTTCATACTTTGAGGAACTCCTACATTAACCGACATAGATCATGTGAGCATCATGAAATTCAGTGTCTTCCCCACACCGAAAAGAGGTGGAGTCACTGGCCAAGGTGAAACCAAAACATGCTAGCGAATATAGGGAATTGAACCCTGCTAGATCCCTATATTGGCAGTATAGGTTCGAAGACTAGGAGATATAAGGGGACCCATACCCAGCATGCCGGACAGTATCATCTCATGAGAGTTACGTGAACCTCCGCCCTTTCCGAAGTAAGGCATCACCGCTCATAGCTAGCCTATCGATGCTCAGTATAAAGTTCCATTACATTCAACTCATACATCATGGAAGCTGGCTTCTAGCATGAGGACATCATAGCTCATTAGATGATTTCTCATCTCATCATTAGTATTAAGTGTGAACTGTCCTTACACTTACATATAGAGTATGATTGAGACTTATTTACTCTTTTGATGACTTGTCATCCTTACTTTACATTGATGAAATGTGAAT
Organism: Solanum sitiens; assembly: GCA_016801875.1. Taxonomy (NCBI): domain Eukaryota; kingdom Viridiplantae; phylum Streptophyta; class Magnoliopsida; order Solanales; family Solanaceae; genus Solanum; species Solanum sitiens. The sequence continues at coordinate 328,852 of JABWTJ010000163.1, forward strand.
TGTCCTTACATATCATCTTTACTTTACATTGATGAATGTGAATTGTCCTTACATATCATCCTTACTTTACATTGATGAATGTGAATTGTCCTTACATATCATCCTTACTTTACATTGATGAATGTGAATTGTCCTTACATATCATCCTTAGGTGTTAATGAGACTAGTCTCACACATTCTAACACCTTCATTCGTGAGTATTCTTTTAACAAATTAGCTTTAGTGTAAGTAAGACTTGTCTCACTTCCTTTAACACCCCATTCTGGTCACTTACTTAATTTAGTCCCCTTTAATTATGTTATAACTCACGTTACTTACTTACTTTAGTGTAGTAGATTCATATCATCGTTTATGGACAATGAGCACTTCATTCAATGAGTTTCATGAGTTCATATGTCATTCTTTTAGAGCATGTTGGGAGTTGTCCCAATGAGTGGCATGCCCTTGGTTATGGGTTCATTGAATTAGCTTAGAAGTGCTTATATTATCATTTGATACTCTAACTACATAAGATTGGCATATGATTAGTATTGGCCTCAACCTTTCAATATTAAACTACATAACCATTTTTGTTGGCATATGCAAATTTTACATGTGTTCATATTTAATTTAATATGTATAAACCATTAGCCAAACTTTTAATTATTTAACATAATATTATAGCAATTTACATGCATCACTTTTAGACAATGTATCGTTAGCCATTTTATTGGCATAAACAATTGGGCATAGATTTCATAACCATATTTGTTGTCATAAGCCAATTTTCATGTTCAACATGCTTAAGTTTTTGTACATTATACATTAGCCAATCTTTTAGCTATTTAATATAATATTATAGCCAATTACCTACAACTTGTTTGACAATGTAGTGTCAGCCAATTTATTGGCATAAGATTAGTATTGGCATAAGCAATTGGCTATAGGCTTCATAACTTCTTTGTCGGCATAAGCCAAAGTTATATTCATTCATGCTTACATTATTATACCTTTATTAATTAGCCAATTCAATTATTAATCATAAAATTATAGATATTTGCATGCATCCCTTTTGGACAATTTATTGTTAGCCATTTTATTGGCATAAGCCAACAATCACTCAAATTATGATTTCATGGAGATCTTTTTAGCCAACCTTATAACATAACTTTAGGCATAACGTTTTTAAACATCTTGGACAGCATCATATTATCATTTGACCAATATATCATCTTCATAACGTCATATTAACAGCAGGCGTGTACAACATACCGTAACATCTTCATACATAACATTTTCGGACATATCGTTAACATAGTATCATTCTTTTAATTCATGTAATAACACTTAGCATCAAACAAGTCCAATTAATAGGTTCATTCAATCATTATTTAATCAAAAATCATACACATTAAGATCAGACAGCACCACATACCAACAACATGATTTCTAACCTATTCAACATTGAAATCGTAACAAGGATACTAGGAAAAGGAGTTCGACGAGAACGGGAACAACCCTAGTTTCAAGATCTTTGAATCGTTCGAAGGAAAATACTCTTGGAGAAAGAATTCCAGGAGATAAACCCATAACTTATGTAGAACTTAATCTACGAAGACCACCTTGAACGAAACCTTGAAGAAACCTTGAAATTGCCCTAGCGAAATCGATAAATTTTCTGTTTTTCTTTCATTCGTTGCTTGCTGTTTTTGTGTCACCTTTTCTATGAGTTTGAACGTGATTTTTATGTTTAAGAACTGATCTTGAATTATAAAACTTAGGTTTAATAAGTTAATTTAATAAACTAATTAACCAATTACCAAAATGCCCCTCCTAAGTTGACTAAACATAGGAGAACATAACACCTAGTCAAATCTGGAAATTGGTATTGACTATGGTTTTGGTCAACATTTTGACTTTATATTAATTAATTAAATCCTTAATTTAATTAATTTAGGAACCTAGGTTAAGTACTAAAGTACCCCTAAGTCATTGGAACCAAAATTAACCCTTTTGGACCATCCTAGGTTAAGTACTAGGATGTTTCTTGAGTTGTACTAGGTTCGTGTAAGAATTTCGTTTTGATCATTTAAACTAATTAATTAAATTGATAATTTAATTAATTAGGTGACCTAAGGTAATTACTAAAGTACCCTTAAGTCGTTAGGACCATAACCAATCCTTTGAACCATCCTAGGTTAGGTACTAGCTTGTCTTTTTCTTGTTTTAACCGAAATCTGGAAATTGCTTTGTGATTTCGGTTTTTCCCCTTTAAATTAATTAATTAAGTTGCTAAATTAATTAATTAAGTATCCTAGGGTAATTAATGAAGTACCCTTAAGTCGTTAGGATCTTAACTAACTCTTTGGACCATCCTAGGTTAGGCACTAGGTTGTCCCTTTATTGTCTTAACCGAAATCTGAAAATTTCCTTTTTAGTTTCGGTTTTAGCCCTTTTAAATTAATTAATTAATTTGACAAATTAATTAATTAGGTAACCTAGGGGAATTACTAAAGTACCCCTAAGTTGTTAGGACCATAACTAACCTTTTGGACCATCCTAGGTTAGGTACTAGGTTGTCTCTTTAACTAGTACTAGGTTAGTGTCAACCCGATTTTGGTCCTAGGTTGTCGGGTGCACTAATTAGTTTATTTCGTTTGGTCCTAGGTTCGTTAGCTATTTAGGGCAGTAGGTTAGAGTCTAGAATTAGTTATGAAGTTAGTCCCCACATGGAGGGGTCCCTTGTGCACGTTTTTCCCCCCTAACTACCCTAACCGAATTCGGTTAGGGTGGTCCCCTCCTTGGCCACTTCTTCACATGTCTTGCACATGTGCTTGCACATGGGTTGGTTGTACTTTTCTAACTAACTATTATTTATGGTTCATTTGGGAATGTTTACTTATAGTCCCAAGGACCCTCACCATGTCCTTGGGCACTGCTTAATTTACATGATAATTTTAAATGGTCATGTGCTATGGTGCTAGGCTTGACACTTGGATGCCTAGTACTTTATATGTTTTGTTGAGATGTCATTTAATTTAGCTTAGGGTCTTCATTGCAGGTACATTTATTGAACATCAATCTTGGATTGGGTTATGACAACCCAAAAAGTATATTTCTTATTCGTATATAGAAAATTGGCTAATATCCCTTAGCCAATTTTTCTATACTATGCCCAATATTTCTCAATATTGGGCATTGGGGCGCCTATGTACCCCTAATAGGCTATCCTAAGGGCATACTGTGCTCTTCAATAGACATATGATTTTCCGGAACGTTACATTATCCCCCCCTTAGGAATATTCGTCCCCGAATGACACTTACACATCATTTAAACAAAGAGGGTGATTTTCGAAAGTTACTTTATCATGCTTAAACTTTTCTCTTTTGTGAATATATGATTCACACATATTTGGATGATGCATATCATTCAAGCTTATCTGAAGCTTCATATTTAAGATTGAGGAATTTCCTTCTCAATCACACTTAACTTAATGCACATCACAAATCATGCAACACAGAAAACATGCATATGCTACACAAAAACAGCAACATAAAATTCAACATAACTTCGTTTTAACTCACATAGTGCTATTATAAGGCATATGATTAGTGACTTATAACACCAAATCAACTAAAGCACTTAATCTTAGAGTTTCTTAAACATAAACCAGACCTAGGAAGAGTATATCTAACCTCAAGAACTGAACAAGTGAGGGTAACAGGATCTTATATTTACTACGGACATAGAGTCTATGGAAGGGACTTTTTTTTCTAAGTCTTTGACTCTAACTAAGTGGTATAAATACCCTTAGCTATCAACTTATTGTCTTTTAAATGTGAAACGATTTGGCCTATTGGATTTGAACCACGCCCTTCCCATTCCAGCTCTAACTCATTTGGAAACTGAAGCCTCACTATCATGTTTCGACAATCTATCGTAGTATAACACTTATGGAGTCAATCCATACCTGAGCCACATCCTTGAGCTTATATGCAGCCAACTTAGCCTCCTCCTTTTCATTAACACTCGTGGCATGCATTTAGAATCTACCATGTACTCACCTTCATGCGAACGACCACACTTACTACACATCTTTTGATCACGCTGGACATGTCCATCATTACCCCTTCTTGGGAAGTCCAGATCTTGAGTCTGGCGCCTTAGACCACTTGGCCATCCTAATCCTTGTGTGTATTCTTCTACGCGTTCACACAAGAAGGAAATTAGATACTTATAATGACACAAAGTGTCAAATCTCTAGATAGCACGATAATGAGTAGAAGAAGGGAAGATTTCCTATCATCGCGTAGTCTCTAAGTCATGATTGTGGCGCGCTTCACAACCATAAGCAAGAAACTACGTAACGTGGTTGTGTTGAGCTTTAGATCCTAGGTAATTTAACCTCATGCTCTGATACCAAGTTTGTAACGACCCGGATTCTTGAATCCGAATCGCCACCGACGTCGTTGACCTCTCAGAGGTCGCAGACAAGCCTCATCTTGTATTCATCACATTATCTAGTTAAATTTGCGGAAAATTTAAAACTTTTTAAACGTATGAAGTTTACTTAGACTTCATATAGTCATTACGTATTAAACATTATATACTAAGCTCAACATCAAGAGAACAACCATCTATTATAAAGAATCAATTTGAAACTGAAGATGAATATATCATAAATAGTTTGCCAAACACGGCCTTATTACAAAGCTTCCAAAGAAAGTACGAAAGAAACGTTAGGGAAAACATCCACTAACTATGTCTAAGACTAAGGCTAGACTAAAACTGTAGCATCCTCGAAATCATGAGGACCTACCAAATGGTTTGGAGAAACGCTGAAGTCCAAACCGCTACAAGTGTTGTCAACCTGTCCTCTGACCTGCACCTATAAAAATAGTAAATAGTAGGGGGTTAGTACATCACTTGTACTAAGTATGGGTGTATGCACACATACACATAAAGCTATGCATGATCAATGAAAGCTCTTCCTAAGCAACATGCCATTTCTGGAAAGTCTAGTCATTAGACTTTCCTAATTCGTTAGTTGTAAATTGTGGTATGAATATGATGTATTTTTTAATGCATTCAAAGCACACAACTCATTTTTATATTATTACAAGACATTAGTATCATCAACATAATTTTAGAACAACTCAAGCGAAGATTTGAGATTTTGATCCTCTTAGGCCGAGAGCTCCTCTTTGTACACTTAGATTATTTTTAAGTCTTTTTCTTCTTCTTGTTGTGTAGTTCTATAACTCCTTTAGTCCTATGTTTTACTTACAAGTGCAATGATTCATTGTAGTCCCATACCCACAATGAATCAAGTAAGTAATTCAAGAGATTAAGAAATTTGACTTAACTACAATTTGGGGCATGAATATATTTATAAGTCAATAGTTATTGACTATACTCATTCTTTAGTTGATTGCATAATGTGCATAGTTCTTGGGGCATATCATTAAAACTTATGTTCTTGCTTACTTTGGGCATGAATTCTTTATAAGCCAATTTTTATTGGCTAAATACATTAGTTAATCAATTTGGATAAGTATATTTGAACTCATTATTGGCTATGATCATTTTCATAATAAAAGAAGTCATTATAAGCCAATTCTATTTGGCTAACATCTTTTGTCAATTTATATATAGTCATCATAACCCAATTCATTTGGCTTAATCTTTTTCATAACATGAGGATTCATTATTGTCTATGCCCTTTACTTATTGTAAACTTTATTGGATACGATTTGACTATCCTTACAACAAGTTATTCATTACATCAAGTATTCATTACATTTCATAAGCCATTCTATATTGATTATGCCATTGATTTCATTACTTTCATGTTTTATAAGTATACATTACATATACACGAGACCTTGGAATCGTTGATATAGCATTAAGACATCTCAAGTGAGGGCCCAACATATGGGACCTAAACCCGAGGGCCTTCTTTAGAAAACACAGAATCTACTTCATTCGTTCATTCGTACTTCACATTATTCATTTCATTCATTCGTATACTGATGTAAACACCAGCCATACATAGGATGAAGTTTAAGACTCTCATCGGGATCATGAAGTGCAATGACCAAGAATGACCTTATGCCATTACTTGAATCTGATTTCACCTCCTAATTGTCTTGCACAAACACCTTTGGTATCGTTCATTTCTTTATCTTTCATACTTTGAGGAACTCCTACATTAACCGACATAGATCATGTGAGCATCATTAAATCCAGTGTCTTCCCCACACCGAAAAGAGGTGGAGTCACTGGCCAAGGTGAAACCAAAACATGCTAGCGAATATAGGGAATTGAACCCTGCTAGATCCCTATATTGGCAGTATAGGTTCAAAGACTAGGAGATATAAGGGGACCCATACTCGGCATGCCGGACAGTCTCATCTCATGAGAGTTACGTGAACCTCCGCCCTTCCCGAAGGAAGGCATCACCGCTCATAGCTAGCCTATCGGTGCTCAGTATAAAGTTCCATTACATTCAACTCATACATCATGGAAGCTGGCTTCTAGCATGAGGACATCATAGCTCATTAGATGATTTCTCATCTCATCATTAGTATTAAGTGTGAACTGTCCTTACACTTACATATAGAGTATGATTGAGACTTATTTACTTTTTTGATGAATTGTCATCCTTACTTTACATTGATGAAATGTGAATTGTCCTTACATATCATCCTTACTTTACATTGATGAATGTGAATTGTCCTTACATATCATCATTACTTTACATTGATGAATGTGAATTGTCCTTACATATCATCCTTACATTACATTGATGAATGTGAATTGTCCTTACATATCAGCCTTAGGTGTTAATGAGACTAGTCTCACACATTCTAACACCTTCATTCGTGAGTATTCTTTTAACAAATTAGCTTTGGTGTAAGTAAGACTTGTCTCACTTCCTTTAACACCCCATTCTGGTCACTTACTTAATTTAGACCCCTTTAATTATGTTATAACTCACGTTACTTACTTACTTTAGTGTAGTAGATTCACATCATCGTTTATGGACGATGAGCACTTCATTCAATGAGTTTCATGAGTTCATATGTCATTCTTTAAGAGCATGTTGGGAGTTGTCCCAATAAGTGGCATGCCCTTGGTTATGGGTTCATTGAATTAGCTTAGAAGTGCTTATATTATCATTTGATACTCTAACTACATAAGATTGGCATATGATTAGTATTGGCCTCAACCTTTCAATATTAAACTACATAACCATTTTTGTTGGCATGTGCCAATTTTACGTGTGTTCATATTTAATTTAATATGTATGAACCATTAGCCAAACTTTTAATTATTTAACATAATATTATAGCAATTTACATGCATCACTTTTAGACAATGTATCGTTAGCCATTTTATTGGCATAAACAATTGGGCATAGATTTCATAACCATATTTGTTGTCATAACCCAATTTTCATGTTCAACATGCTTAAGTTTTTGTACATTATACATTAGCCAATCTTTTAGCTATTTAATATAATATTATAGCCAATTACCTACAACTTGTTTGACAATGTAGAGTCAGCCAATTTATTGGCATAAGATTAGTATTTGCATAAGCAATTGGCTATAGGCTTCATAACTTCTTTGTCGGCATAAGCCAAAGTTATATTCATTCATGCTTACATTATTATACATTTATTAATTAGCCAATTCAATTATTAATCATAACATTATAGACATTTTCATGCATCCCTTTTGGACAATGTATTGTTAGCCATTTTATTGGCATAAGCCAACAATCACTCAAATTATGATTTCATGGAGATCTTTTTAGCCAACCTTATAACATAACTTTAGGCATAACGTTTTTAAACATCTTGGACAGCATCATATTATCATTTGATCAATATATCATCTTCATAACGTCATATTAACAGCAGGCGTGCACAACATACCGTAACATCTTCATACATAACATTTTCGGACATATCGTTAACATAGTATCATTCTTTTAATTCACGTATAACACTTAGCATAAAACAAGTCCAATTAATAGGTTCATTCAATCATTATTTAATAAAAAATCATACACATTAAGATCATCCAGTACCACATACCAACAACATGATTTCTAACCTATTCAACATTGAAATCGTAACAAGGATACTAGGGAAAGGAGTTCGACGAGAACGGGAACAACCCTAGTTTCAAGATCTTTGAATCGTTCGAAGGAAAATACTCTTGGATAAAGAATTCCAGGAGAGAAACCCATACCTTATGTAGAACTTAATCTACGAAGACCACCTTGAACGAAACCTTGAAGAAACCTTGAAATCGCCCTAGCGAAATCGATAAATTTTCTGTTTTTCTTTCATTCGTTGCTTGCTATTTTTGTGTCGCCTTTTCTATGAGTTTGAACGTGATTTTTATGTTTAAGAACTGATCTTGAATTATAAAACTTAGGTTTAATAAGTTAATTTAATAAACTAATTAACCAATTACCAAAACGCCCCTCCTAAGTTGACTAAACATAGGAGAACATAACACCTAGTCAAATCTGGAAATTGGTATTGACTATGGTTTTGGTCAACATTTTGACTTTATATTAATTAATTAAATCCTTAATTTAATTAATTTAGGAACCTAGGTTAAGTACTAAAGTACCCCTAAGTCATTGGAACCAAAATTAACCCTTTTGGACCATCCTAGGTTAAGTACTAGGATGTTTCTTGAGTTGTACTAGGTTCGTGTAAGAATTTCGTTTTGATCATTTAAACTAATTAATTAAATTGATAATTTAATTAATTAGGTGACCTAAGGTAATTACTAAAGTACCCTTAAGTCGTTAGGACCATAACCAATCCTTTGAACCATCCTAGGTTAGGTACTAGCTTGTCTTTTTCTTGCTTTAACCGAAATCTGGAAATTGTTTTGTGATTTCGGTTTTTCACCTTTAAATTAATTAATTAAGTTTCTAAATTAATTAATTAAGTAGCCTAGGGTAATTAATAAAGTACCCGTAAGTCGTTAGGATCTTAACTAACTCTTTGGACCATCCTAGGTTAGGTACTAGGTTGTCCCTTTCTTGTCTTAACCGAAATCTGAAAATTTCCTTTTTAGTTTCGGTTTTAGCCCTTTTAAATTAATTAATTAATTTTACAAATTAATTAATCAGGTAACCTAGGGGAATTACTAAAGTACCCCTAAGTTGTTAGGACCATAACTAACCTTTTGGACCATCCTAGGTTAGGTACTAGGTTGTCTCTTTAACTAGTACTAGGTTAGTGTCAACCCGATTTTGGTCCTAGGTTATCGGGTGCACTAATTAGTTTATTTAGTTTGGTCCTAGGTTAGTTATCTATTTAGGGCAGTAGGTTAGAGTCTAGAATTAGTTAGGAAGTTAGTCCCCACATGGAGGTGTCCCTTGTGCACGTTTTCCCCCCTAACTACCCTAACCGAATTCGGTTAGGGTGGTCCCCTCCTTGGCCACTTCTTCACATGTCTTGCACATGGGTTGGTTGTACTTTTCTAACTAACTATTATTTATGGTTCATTTGGGAATGTTTACTTATAGTCCCAAGGGCCCTCAGCATGTCCTTGGGCACTGCTTAATTTACATGATAATTTTAAATGGTCATGTGCTATGGTGCTAGGCTTGACACTTGGATGCCTAGTACTTCATATGTTTTGTTGAGATGTCATTTAATATAGCTTAGGGTCTTCATTGAAGGTACATTTATTGAACATCAATCTTGGATTGGGGTATGACAACCCAAAAAGTATATTTCTTATTCGTATATAGAAAATTGGCTAATATCCCTTAGGCAATTTTTCTATACTACTCAATATTGGGCATTGGGGCGCCTATGTACCCCTAATAGGCTATCCTAAGGGCATACTGTGCTCTTCAATAGACATATGATTTTCCGGAACGTTACATCCGCATTACGAACATGGTCCACCATGAACCAAAAATAATGGACCTCGTCGCGGACACGTAGCGGACTCCACTGTCTCAAAAATTAATTTTGGAAATTTTGCGGGAACAGCTCGGCGATGAGAACTTATTTCCCGATGAAAATCTGAAATTCGGAATTCAAGTTTGACTTCACTAAAAGGTCAACGTAAGTGAGGGGTATTTTGGGTATTTTAGGGGAGGGTTATATATTGATTTTAATTCAGTTTTTCCTCACAATTTCTCACTCAAACCAAACTCCCAAATCAAAATCCGAAAGCTCTCACTTCTCTTTACTTCCTCTCTCTACCCAAACTCCATTGAAGACTCTTTGAAGCTTGAAGAATAAGACCAAGTACCCCAAGTTACTACTCAAATTTGTGACTAAATTCTCCATAAGATATGACTTGTTTCACTCTTGGGATTATTTTCCCCATGAGGTCCCTCTAAAAGATGATTTCTAAATCCCCCAAAACTAGGGTTTTTCTCTACACATGGTTCTTCTTTGAAAAACGAAATTGATAATCAATTGTGATGAATTCAGGTCAATTAATGTTGTTTAAATATATATTAATGGTTAATTCTTGTTATTCACTCAATATCCCATGGACCCATGTCTTTCCCCAATTTCATGAACACCCTTAATTGATATGGTGAGTTGTGAAGATAATGGACATATGTATTGATTACATTGATGTTATTTCTGTATGTGTATCTTGAATTTACCTTGTTATGTATTGGTTTTGTATCCTTAGTATTGGAGGTATGAATGTTCATTAAATGGGCAAGGAGGTATGTTGATTGGTTCTTCTTGGATTCAATTATGAAGTATGAGTTACATAGATAGTAATGCTCTTATGTCTAATGTGTGGTTGTGATGTTGATGCTATGTATTCCTCATCCTTAACCCTAAGACATTTGAATTAGCTATGAAGTATGTATGCATGTTATGATCCAATTATTATATGATTGGAAGTAGTTTCTCATGATTATAATAAAGTGTTAAATGACAGGTTTACACACTTGTATGGGGTTTCTAAAGAGAAAGGATTGTTCTCTCGTATGTTGATCTATGAGCTAATATGGTAAGATGCTTAGATAGGGGTCTAGAAGAGACTAATGTGAACTTGTATGATGAAATAAGATGATTACTAAAGAGAATAAATGCTTAGTACCGGAAGGGCATGTAAATGAGATGGAGGTCTCACAATCAGTAACTCCGGCCTCCCACTTGGGTTTCCTCACATATAGTAAGTCCGTATTTCCTAGGCATGTGTTGTCTCATGAGAAAGGAAACTCCATGTCTAGAAAGTCAAGGCTTCTAGTAACAATCTCATTGACCCTTAACTATGTGCCAACATAGGACTCTAGCTTAGTGGATCCACCTAGATAGCTATGTACAAATGGTTACGCCTTACGCAAGTGTTAACCCTCTCTTTTCTATGTGGGAGTAGAACATCGTATTCCATATAGCTCACTTGGTCTCATGTCGGTTATTGCATTTCTTTCCTATTCTTGAAGACATTTATTGTAAGCCATATGTGGCAATGTGGACTTGTATAAGGGAAAGGCCCGAATGTTGTACTTTAATTTAGATTGTTTTTAAAGTGAGACAAAGTATTAGACTATTTATTATGGTTTGGTTCTATTGCCTAAACGAGAAGCCTGTGTAAGCTTCAATAATCGAGCAGTCTATGTAAACTCCATATATTAAATTTGAGAGGTATATTTATATCTCATTATGTAAAAGTTTTAATTTTTCCACATTTTTGACCTTTAATATGTTATGACGAATGCTAAGGGCTAGTCTAAGTCATCTTCAAGGACGAAGACGCTTATAACACTCTAAAAGTCCAAAACCTAATCTAGAGCCTAAATTAAGTCTCCAAGGGATTAACACTTGTTTAAGGTCAATAATAGTATATAAAATTCATTTGGGATGTTTTAGAGTCAAAATGTCAAGGAACGTCCACGACGTACAAAGACTAGTGCAAAAGGTACTACTATGCCTTAGCCTATTTTATGGGGTTTTAAGAGTCGGAAATTTATGAAATTTGGTGAAAAAGTGTCTAACACATATTAGAGCAGGTTTAGGGTCAAAACATCTGTATATGACTCCCGAAGGACCACCCTAAAGGTCCATGGAGAGGACCCTTTCATTTTGATCCAAAGCTGTCAAATGGGACAGTTCAGGCAGTGTCCACCAACACTTGCCATTGACGGGACGTAGGTGAGATGAGGCGGTGTTGATGCCTCCATCGTTTGACACTTGTCCACTTTTCCAAAAGTGGCCAAATGCAGGGTCGACTGACCTACGACCGTAGGTCGTGGTCTCGTAGGTCAGGCCTGCAATTTCACTGGTGAGTTTTAGTTAGTTCATTTAATTATGTTAGTTAGTTAGGGGTGTTAATTAGTTATTAGGGGTTGGTTAATTAGGTTATTTAATTAACTGTATAGCCTACCCTAAGTCTAAAACCTCACATAACACCTCTCAATTCCCAAACCCAAATTTCTCTTCCTTCACTCTACTTTCTCTCTCCCAAAAAGAAGAACTCCATTGAAGGGCTAGGTCAAGGTATTTAGGGCATTAAGAAGGGATTTTTTCTCCAGCAATCCTCAACAATTGAGGTATGGGATTCTTTCAGCATTCGGATTCCTTTCCCCAAAGGGTTCTTCCGAAATTGATTTAAAAAGATGATTTTCATGTGGGTTAGTTTCTATTATGAATTTAATCTTCTAAATTATATTATTTATGGTTTCTTTTGATTATTATGCTTAGATTATAATTTATTATTATTCAATTATGCTAGTTCTTGATGAGTTAACCTAGTTTGTGGAATAGATCATGAAAATGACATAAGTCCCTAACCTTAGGTTATGAACTAGTGTTGAATTGGGTGATAGTGATTCAATTGATATCATTATTGTGTTAATTACTATTGATTGATATTATTACGTCTATTATTGGATTGAATCTGATGGTTGATTGTAAGACCAAGATAATAGCTTTTGAAGGAGATTTTGTAAGTCTTGATATCTTAAACCATTTACTTCAATTATGATGGCTTGTACTTGGTGATGAAGTTCAATTGAAGTTATCTTTTGATGTGATTAAGTAAGCTTGGTATGATGATTCAATTTAGATGTATTGATTTTATGATTATGAGCTTATGCTTAAGATGAATTGATATAAGATTTATTATAAAGTACCTATATGACTTAATATACTATGGTGATGTTAATGTGCTAATCTCCAATGTGAAGGTTGTAATGAATAGTGTTCTCATGCAATTCCTATTGAGCTAATGACTATGACTATATAAGGAGATATTCTCCTATGACCTAAACTAATTTATAATTTTTAATGAAAGATATTTCGAAGGGGACTCTGGCTTAGCACCGAGTGAACTAGTGGTGAGGAGTGTCCTTTACCACATAGGGAATGTAGGCTCACTATTGTACTCATGAGATTGGAGACTATAATGCATGTAGTATAAAGAGGGTCCCAAACACATCAACTAGTTTTTGAACTATGTTTCCCTCATAGGAATACTAGCTACTGGATCCACAATGATGCTATTTTCATGTTTTGGTACTACCTTGGAAAGTAATTCACCTTCAATCGATGTAGTGTTTCATGACACCGGATTCCACATTAGCTAATGTGGTCTATGTTGGTTAAGGAAAGATGTTCCCAAAGGTAAAATGAAGTAATAAAGTGAACTCTAACTGGGAGGACTTAAGGGGTTTGCCTTTTTTTAGGTAGGGGTATGGGACTCTACCTATACATAACACTAGTTGGCGTTGAAGGAAATCCTACGAAGTGACTCTTATGTTTTATGCTCGTATGAGATATATGTTATGCTTGTGTTGATTCTTCATGTTAATGATCTATATTGCTAAATGTGAGGATGAATACTTATAATGATATGATATGTAAAGTTGGACATTATTCACGATCCTTTGGCTAGTTTGTTAATGATCTATATTGCTAAATGTGAGGATGAATACTTATAATGCTTGGTTCAGTGAGGTTATGGGGCTTCACTTGACCATTGCACTAGGACAGTTGGTGGAGGGTTACGGATAAGGATTTTACTTATATTGTAAGGTTATGGACTCATGAATATGATTTGTGGTTATGACAAGATGATAGAGTTACATTGGTTATATATTCTATTATGATAGGAACATGTTTGTTTGGCTTAACTTGAGTAGGTTGGTCTTGTGTTGAATATGCTTGTACAATAAGAAGTGTATGATTATTTCCTTACATGTGTTCTTGGGTTGTGCATAAGGCTTCTCAAAGTAACTTAGCATGCTTTTATAAAATGTCCCTTTTTAGCATGATTTCAATGTTGTGTGTGCATATGTTCCATACTTAGTACAAGTGATGTGCTAACCCCAATTCTCCCTTTTTCCCAACATTTTAGGTTCTAGATGTTGAGGAGATTGTGTCCATTTGCAAGGAAGGCTTGGAATTATTATCCAAGTGTGGGTATGTCCTCATGTTCCGAGGATGATGTTTTGTTCTTATTCCACCTATGTTTCTTTGTTATAGTCTAAAGAAGATCATTTCACTCTAGTTGTTTTCAAGATAGTGTTGTAACCCCTAAGTGGCAATTATACATTTTTTAAGGGCTTTGCCCATATTGTTCTATTCCATTTAGACGGTTTAATATGAGACATACTTATTAAGACTATATTATGTATGTTGTCTATATGTGGCATAAAAGTAGAAGACTATGTAATCTTCTTATACAAGGAGTCTAAGTAAACTCGCTATGAATATATTATGTGTAAGCGAGAGCTCTAAGTAAACCTCATGAGGTAGATATATATGAAAAGTTTTAATTTTCTGAACTTTTTAACTTATGAATGTAATGATGAATTCTAAGAGGGTAGTCTTAGTCCTTTCCGAGGACGGTGATTCCGGTTACGTCTAGGGGGTACTTCCCTGATGTGACAACGCCGGTAAAGTCTAAGGGGTACTTTGGGTTGTTATATACCATTATCCATAACATTGGCTCCTAAATATGCTCATGCCTACATTTATACTAATTCACACGCTATCATGTTTCACATTAACATCTACTTCATTTAGACATAAAATCTTCAAGATATGCATTTTCAACTTCCTAAGACATATCTGAAAGTTCATGACTTGGTCTAGAGCCTCACATAATGAACTAAGACTCAAAACATAGTTTCTAAAACTAAAATAATGTATTAAAACTAATTAGTAAGTTTTATAGTCAAAAAGCCAAGAAACGTCCATGACGTCCGGAGACTAGTGAAATAGAGGTTAGTGTGCCTTGGCATGTTTCATGGGTGTTTAAGAGTCTGAAATTAACGAGAATTGATAAAAAGTTGTTAAACATGTGTTAGAGTGTGTGTAGGGTCGAAACATTCGGGTATGACTCCCCAAGGACTACCCTAAGGGTCCTTGGAGATGACCCTTCAATTTGACCCAAAAACTGTCAACTTGACATTGTCCATCCATGAAGCCAATCGACGAGCCAACGAGTGAACGATTCTCCGTCGATGTCTCCTTTGGTCAACACTTCAAAATTTTCCAAAATGGCCAGAAATTAGAGTCTCTCAATCAAATGACGGCTTGCCAGTATGGTGCCATTGTTTAATCGACGCCCCATCGACGGGCGACCATCGTTTGATGGCCTGATCACTGTTAAGTTTTCCTAGTTACTGATTTAATTACTTAGTTGGTTAGTAAATTAGTTATGAATTGAGGGAAGGTTAATTACGTTATTTAAATAAGTATATAAGACATAACCCTCATTATACTAGCCTAACGCCCCATAATTCCCAAACTCACATCTCTCTAACTTATTTCTGGCCTCTGTCTTCCCAAACTTCAACCTCCATTGAAGAAAACTAGAGCTTCAAGTCTAGGACGAATTCACCAAGTATTTCACCTCAAATTCATGGCAAGATCATCACTAATGTATGTTTTCTTTCTTTTTTGGGGTTCTTTACCCAAGAGGCCCTTCCGAAGATGATTTTCAACTTCCCCAAACCTAGGGTTTCAATCTCGACAGGGGTTCTCTTTTCAAAATGAAATTGTTAATTAATTGTGATGAATTATAGACTTTTATCATTGTTAGACTATGTATTAATTGTTAATTGTTGTTAATCAATCATGATTTCCCCTTTGAACCCATCTTCTTACCTACACTCATTATGCCTTCTAATTCTATTGTAATTGTGAAAGATGATGGCTATACGAATATATAGAATAGTAATTGCTATGCATTACTTCTTGAATTTACCTTGTTTATGCATTGGTTATTTAATTATTTGTAATTGATGTATGGACGCAATGAAAGGGCAATAATGGTATGAAGATTGATTATTCTTGAATTCAATTATGAAGTATGATTTACTTAGAATGTGATGCTTCTATGTCTAATGTGTGGTTGTGATGTTGATAACAAGTATTCCTCATCCTTAACCCTAGACTATTGAATTGAATATGAAGTATGCAAGTATGTTAAGATATGGTTATTGTATGGTTGAAAGTAACATCTCATGATTATGACAAAGTGTTGAGTGAAAGGTTTATTCACTTGTATGTGGTTTTCCAAAGTTAAAGGGTAGTTCTCACTTATGAATAATTATGAGCTATTATGATTAATTGTTCACATCAAGGTCTTGAAGAGACTAATGTGATCTTGCATAAAGAGTAGGACGACTACTGAAGGGAATAAATGCTTATCACCGAAAGGGCATGTAAAAGATGGAGGTCTCACATTTAGTAAGTCCGGCCTTACACATGGGTTTTTTCACGTTAGTAAGTCCGGATTCCCAAGAAATGTGTTGTCTCATGAGATGGAAACCTCCATGTTAGTAAGTCAAGGTTTCTAATAACAATATCATTGACCCTTAACTATGTGCCCACGTAGGACTATAGCTTATTGGATCCACCTAGATAGCTATGTAAGAATGGTTACATATTAGGAAATTTTTAACCCTCTCTTTTCGGTGTGGGAGGACAACACCAGATTACATGTAGCTCACAAGGTCTCATGTCTGTTATTGCACCTCTTTCCCTAATGTAATATAGTAAATGAATAAGTCAAGTATGTGAACTATTATTAGGACTTGTCTTAAAGGTTACTACATAGGATGAGGGAGGTTATGAGACTTCTCTTACTCATCGCACATGTGGGATCCTAATGGATGGTTCTAGTAGTGAGTTGTATGATCAAGTTGGTTACATGTTATGTATGTTAAGTTTTACGTGCACTTATGAGTCAAACTTGTTATGATAAATTATGATATTTTGTTGTATTCATGTTGTAAGTGACTTAATGTGATGCTTCGCTTTGAATAGGGTTATGGGGTCCTATTCTTGGCATTGCACAAGTATTTTTTTAGGTTGCTTATATGTTGGGTTAATATCATGTTAGGTTGACTTATAATGTTCTATATATTTTCATGTTAAGTTATTGAAGATAATGCATGGTTTTGACTAAATTATGCCTTTTCACATGTATTAATGATTTTATGCATTGGAGCCATACTTAGTACATGTGTTTTGTACTAACCCATATTTCTTCCCTTTTTCCCATACATTGTAGGTTTCGGTCATTGAAGAGCTTCTAGGCAACATTGCAAGGATACTTGGACTTCTTCCTCCAAGTAGTTGGTGAGTCCTCCAAGTTTAAAAATGGTGCCTTTTTTATCTTCCCTAGTAGCATTGATATTGTCTAAAGACATTCGTTTCTTCCTTCTACTTGAAGACATTTGTCGTAAGCCCTATGTGGCAATACGTACTTGTGTAAGGGCTATGACCAAATATTGTACTTCGTTTAGATGGTTTAATGTTAGACGGTATTATAGACTAAAATTCATATATGTTATGTATATTATCTAAATGAGAAGACTATGTAAGCTTCTTATGAGAGTAGTCTAAGTAAACTTCATATGTATATATAAAGTAAGCGAGAGCTCTATGTTTACCTCAATATATTTAAACTTTTAAAATCTTCCAAAATTTTGATATATGATGTGTAATGATGAATGCTAAGGGCTACTGTAAGTCCTCTTTGAGGACGAAGACGCCGGTTACGACTAGGGGGTACTCCCCGGTCCTAAAAAATGTTGTATCAGAGCATGAGGTTAAATAATCTTAGGATTGATGTCTCACTAGACCACGTCAAGTAGAGCCTTGTTCATGATTATGAAGTGCTCCACAATAATGAATAAGGGGCTATGTGATGCCTCGAAAAGTCTCACTTTGTTGGTATTCTTGATGTTGTGCCTCTAGAGTTTTAACTCTATATGTCCACATACTCTAGTCTCTTTCTTGTGCTTATAGACAATGAATAAAATAAGTAACAATGCTCGAATGGTAGAAGTGTAGAATGAGAATGAGGTGGTTCCCCCTCTGGCTCCTAAAACCCCCAAGTTCCTATTGAAGAAGGGGATATGTCTAATGTTGAGATAAGGGGAAGCATTCATAGCTTGACACAACTAATGGTACATGTTTCTAGGGATGCTAGGGTCCAAGTGAACCCCTATGCTATAACCACCGCATCAAGGATACGGGATTTCACTATGATGAATCCCCCTACTTTCTTTCGCTCCAAGGTGGAGGAGGACCTGCAAGGGTTCATTGATAAAGTGTTAAAGGTACTAGATGCTACGTGGGTGTCTTCTCAAGAAAAGGCGGAACTAGCCATCTACCAACTAAAAGGGGTGGCTCATGTTTTGTATGAGCAATAGAAGGATTAGAGATCGGTTAGAGAATGCCGGATCACTTGGGGAGCTTTCAAAACATCCTTCATTGATAGGTTCTTTCCTTGTGAACTAAGGGAGATAAAAATTCAAGAATTAATCAACTTATGCCAGGGGGTATAATTGTGAAGGAGTGTAGTCTCAAGTTCACTCAACTATACAAGTATGCTCCAACTATTGTGGCGGATTCTAGAGCTAAGATGAACAAATTTGTTAGGGGGGTATCCGAAATTGTGGTGAATGAATGTAGGAAGGCTATGTTGATTCTTAGAATGCTTTTCTCTCGTCTCATGGTTCATGTTAAACAAATTGAGGACAAAAAGCTTAAGCAAGTTGGTAGAGAATTGAAGAGTAAAAGGGTCAAAGATGAAAATTCTTCTAAGACTAGATTTGGGGTGCAAGATAAGCCAAGGTTTAAGAAAAGGTTCCCCAATCAAAGTCCTTCTACCATTCCAAGGGTCAACAAAGGTAAAAGGTCTACACCCAAGCCCAATGAGGATAAATGTAGTAGTCCTTATGTTGAGAAGCCTATTGTGCTAAATGTGGTAGAAAAGATACAGTAAAGTGTCTAATTTGTATGGGATATTACTATGGTTGTGGAAAGAGTGGTCATATGTAGAGGGATTGTCCTATGATGAAGGCTCAAGGGAGAGAAAATGCTCAAGCATCAGTAAGTGCTCCCAATCACGATGATCCTAAGAAGAATCGCTTTTATGCTCTCCGCTGTAGAAGTTGTTTTATTTCCAAAAAAATATTATTTAGGACTTGGTTTTGTTTTAGAGTAGCCACTTAATTTTAGGAAAATCAAGAAACCTTAATTTTTTTTTAAAAAAACAGTAAATCTAATGAAAATCATTAAAGGGGGGTCGGGGTTTTATTAACGTCTTAGAATGGTTTTGAAAGTATCTAAGATACCCGCTTAATTGAGGTTATCCATCAACTTTATCATCAAGTTAATTTGTTTGGCTAAATGATTTAACGTAGTTGACATTGCTTTGTTTGGGGATGGTTTTGGAGGGTCAAATGAAGTCTAAAACTTGTAATAATACTTTGGTTAGGTAGAGTGTAGTATAGAGGGTTTAAACATCCGAAAACGACACCCTAAAGACCCCCCGTAGGGTCATAGATGAGGACCCCAACATGGGTGGGCAGGCTGCCAAAACAGCCAGCGAAAGTCAAGAATCAGTGGGCTGCTGTGCGACGCGCAGCCAACAGGGACCTCACTGGTTCAATTTATTTTTCAAAAATAAAAGTGTGTGTTGTCCCCGCGGCACAGAGTCACTTCCCAGATCCAGTAAAATTGTATTTTTGACATTTTGACTTCACAAAAAGACTCATTTAAGTGAGGGGTGTTTTGGGTAATTTAGGGTGTGATTATATATAGACTAAGGGTCATTTTAAATTCATTTTTCTCTCACCCAAACTCAATTCCCAAAACAAATCCCAAAATCTCTCACCTTTCTCTACTTTCTCTCTCCCCAATTCTTCCATTGAATAAGGAAGAAAGCTTCAAGAAGAAGGTCGATTTCTCTAGGATTTCACTTCAATTTCATGGATTAATCTTCAATAAGGTATGGGTTCTTCACTCATGGGATTCCTTTCCCCAAGAGGTCCTTTCAAAGTTGATTTTCAAATTATCTAATTCCATGGGGTTTTCCAATTCTAATGGGTTTACTTCTAAACTTTAAATTGATGATAAATTATGATTTCCAATGACTAATTGAGTATATATTGTTGATTTATTGATGTTAATTGATGCGATTTCATGTTGATCATTTTCCCATCCCCAATTTCCCCAGATCTTGGATCTTGGTCATTAATTGATGGGAATTGAAAAATTATTTGATTATTAGACCTATTTTATCTATTCTAATTTATGTATGGATTGACTAGGGTAATGTATTATTGGGATTGAATCTATTTCTTGATAAATTCATGATGAACCCTAATTACCCTAACCCTAGGATATGAATTGATGTTAATTGGGATAGTGATAATGCAATTGACATAGTTCTTCTATTAATTACTATTAATTGATATTACTACACCTACTATTGGATGTACTTGGTTGGTTGATGATAAGACCATGATGATGGTTTTTAAAGGAGATTTGGTAAGTCTTCATTATCCTAACCTTTACTTCAAGTATGATGGCTTGTGATTGGTGATGTAGTTAAATTGAGTATACCTTGTGAATAGCCTACATAGGTGTTGGTATAATGTTGAATTGAAATTTCTTGACTATTTGATTGTGAGATTATGCTTAAGATGAAATGATATAAGGTTGGTGATGACTTTTCTATGTGCCTTGTTATGAAATGATGATAATGATATGTTAATCTCATATGTGAGGGTTGTCGTGAAAGTATATTCTCATGTAATACCTATTGAGCTAAATGACTATGATTATACAAGGGATAGACACTATGACATAAACAAAGTGATGATTGTTAAACAAAGACATTTCAAAAGGGACATAGCTTAGCAACGAGTGAACTTGACAATGGGAGGTGTTGACTTCCCATAAAGGAAGATTCACCCTATAGTTCAATATGAGGTGTTGACTCCCCTATGAGGGACACTCACCCAATGGGTTCCCATGAAATAAGGCTCCAATGCCATAGGCATGTAGGGTGTTCATACATATCTCTTAGTTCTAGAACTATGTTGCCACCATAGGAAAACTAGCTAGTGGATCCACCTAGAAAGCTACGTTTATGTGTGGCTCTACATTGGCCGGTAGACCACCTTCCATCGGTGTAAGGTTTTACAACACCGGATTCCAACTAAGATCTTGTGGTCTTTGTCGGTTAAGGCAAATGTTCCCGAAAGTAAAATTAAGTAATGGTGTGAACTCTAGATAGGGTGATTGAGAGGTTGGCTTAGTCTAGGTAGGGGTATGGGACTCTACCTAGGCATTGCACTAGTTAGATTTTGGGAGAAGTACTAGAAGGATGTTCTTATGATATAATGATAAAGTAAATGTTATGCTTATGTTAACTTTGCATGTTGACGATCCTATAAAATGTTAGTTTCATTTATGAACATGCTATTGGTCTATATTATTAAATATGATGATGGTTATTATTGATGCTATGTTATGTTAAGTTAGGCATTATTTGTGATCCTTTGTTTGGTTTACTTGATTGAGTAAGGTTATGGGGCTTTGCTTGGTCATTGCACTTGTAGGCTAAATGATGGGTTATGAGTAAGGGTCTTGCTTGTATTATGATGTTGTGAACTCTTGTATATGTTGACTTGACTATTACTTGTTGATGTTGGTCTTGTGTTGTACTTGGGTTTGACTTATTGGTTATGTGAGTATTGGCTTATATGGGTTCTTAATTGTTCATAAGGCTTTTCAAAGTTCTTTAGCATGGTTTGATCAAATGTCCTCTTTAGCATGATTTCACTTATTTTATGTGCATATACCCATACTTAGTACATGTTTTTACTAACCCATGTTTGATGTTTACTACAAATGTAGCGTCTGGCCGTTGATATTAGAGAAGGCTTTGAAGACTACTTGGATCCTTATATTCCAAGTTCGATAGGTCCTCACTTTCCGAGGATGATGCCATTATTTACCCATTGGATGTTGTTTAGTCTTAAAGACAATTTTTTCATTCTCTTTCATTTTGGTACTATAATTGTAAAGCCTATATATGGCTATAATTGTTGATGTAAGGGCTATGCCCAAATTGTGATACTCTTATCTAGATGGTTTAATATGAGACAATGTTATAGACTTCTTATGAGACTATCTTATGTTATGTATGTGCAATAAAAGTACAAGACTATGCAATCTTCCTATACGAAGGGTCTATGTATACTCGATATGAATATATTATATGTATGTAGAGGTCTATGTAAAAATCAAGATAGATATGGAAAACTTTAAAAATTTCTGCATTTTTAACCTATGAATGTAATGATGTAAGCTAAGAAGCTAGTTTTAGTCCTTAAAGAGGACGACGACGATGGTTACGTCTAAGGGGTGCTCCCCGGATGTGACATTAGCAACATCATCCTCATCATCATCCGGCTTTGATCCCCTAGCCTGGAGTGCATAGAAGCAATTCTTCTTTGGAACATCATCACCCGGAACACTTGGAGGAACTTGCTTACCTTCCTTTCCTCTAGCCGCAATAGTAGGACAATCCATCACTTTGTGCCCATCCTTAAAATGACCAAAGCAACTTCCGGTATCCATTAGACAGTTTCCATGGTGCTTCTTCCCACAAGTAACACAAACAGGCTTACCACCTTGGGAACCACTACCCTTCTCAAGTTTGACCTTAGGAGCACTAGGTTCATTTTGAATTGGAGCCTTCTTCTTGAACCTAGATTGGTTTTTCTCACTTGACCCACTCCTCTTCAAGTTTCTAGAAACTCTACTAAGCTTGGACTCCTCAATGGATTGGGTATACACAATAAGTCTGGACAAATTCATGTCACCATGGAGCATGGTCGTACGACACTCTTCTTTCACAAGGTCGGAAACTTCAGTCACAAACCCAGTCATCTCATCCGTAGGGTTCGACACCAAGGATGGAGCATACCTAGACAACATAGTGAACTTTATGGAATACTCCTCAACACTCACATTGCCTTTCTTGAGATTAATGAACTCTTAAACCTTCACTTCCCTCCTTTCATGGGGAAAGTACTTTCCTAATAAAGCCTCCTTAAACTTCTCCCACTCTATAGGACCCAACTTAACCGGCTTATAGTCGTTCCATTGAGTGTACCACACTTCAGGAACCTCTCTCAATTGGAACGAAGCTAACTCCGCCTTCTCCCTATAAGTCACCCCCATGGCACTCATCATCTTATACCAACCATCTAGAAACTCTTGGGGATCTTATCCCACCTCATAGCTAAGAAATATAGGAGGATTCATCCTCACTAAGTCTCTAAATCTAGAGGAAATAGTGCTCTCCATAGCATTTACTCTAGGCTCAACACCCCTATTCACATGATTAGTCATGGATCGGGCTAAATCAAGTAGAACATCTCTAATCTCCCCATTAGTTATGTCCGGGGGAACCACCAGATCATCATTAACTCTTTCCACAATAGGAAATTGAGCATCTTTAGAACCATGAACCCCTTGAACACCTTGAATAACTTGCTCTACTTGTTCAACTTGAGGATTAATTACCTCATTCACCCTTCCCTCTTCCAACCTTGTAGCGGCCATCCTTCACTACAAGAAAAAGCCTAATTTAAGACCAACATTTAGAAACGATTGAATTTTCATGTCCCTAAAAGTATATCTATTGGGACAAGATTATATTTTGGTCCTTCATTCTACACTATATTAAGAAGGTATTAAATCTAGTCCTTAAATAAATTATTCACTGGTCCCTAAGTACATTGAGGGCCTTGAGCGGGAAAAAATTTCAGCATTTTTATACCAAAATATTAAAAAAACAAAATTTTCAGTTTTACCAAAATTTAAAGCGCTAAAATTAAAGTATATTGAGGGTAAAGAAAAAGACCATCGTCTTTTTTTCTCAAAATACAGCAACCCGTCCTAATGCCCTAGTTTGAGCGCTAAGATCGATCGCCATTGGAATTGATAAAGCTAAGGTCATCACATTGCCCTCTTCACGTTTTTTCATACTCTTGACTTTTCTTGATGTTCCTCTGCCCTAATAGTATCTATTTGCTTGTATGGTTGCTGCTCTGATCTTCTCAAAACAGAATTTCACCCCAACTTTGCTGGAAAAGAATTCTACTTTGCTTTCTCTTCCGATCTAGTTGTTGTGTTTCTTCTATATGTTTTGTTGATATCGTTTTTTCATTGTTATATTCAAGATACTCTTATTATTCTTCCTGGTTATTCATATCTTGACGTTCCTCTGCCTAATCACTTCTTTTTTCTTATTGTATCGTTGTTGCTCTGCTCAAAACAGAATTTGACCCCCAATTTGCTCAAAACAAAGTTTCAGGTTAGTTCCTCTTCTGATCGAGTTGTTGTATTTCTTTTATATGATTTACTGATGTTGTTTTTTCATTGTTGTATTCAATCTTTACTTTTTATTCTTCCTACTTAATCTCGGCGTTGCTCTCCTAATCGCATCTTTTTTTATTGAAATGTTGCTGCCCTGCTCAAAGAAGACTTGCACCTCAGCTTTGTTCTAAAGAGAATTCCAGGTTGGTTAGTCTTCCAATGGAGTTGTTTCTTCTATATGTTTTATTGATGTCGTTTTTTATTTTTGTAATCAAGCTACTCTATTAGTTCTTCCTCTTTTTTGACTCCTGTAATTGAAAAAATAGAGCCACTGTAATGGACAATCAAGTTCCATAGATAAAACTCCACAACAGTGACTCCGATTTCACCTGTTGTATATTCATATAACATATCACGAATAGACTATGAGGAGTCAGTTCATAGACAAAAATATATGTCAAATGCAACAATTAAGGGCTCCCATATATGTATAGTCTAACTTAATATACATCTAAAATAGGGTGTTGAATATATTTTGCTGCAGAATAACTAAGTGTGCTGCAGATAGAAATTGATTTGCACCTGATTTCTGCAGCTTGAAAACATAAAATCTCAGGACTAAGAATTATACATAAGCATTTTGATTAAAAAAATTGTGGATTCTAATAGCCAGCAATAACAGTAAGTTCAATTTGCTTGTTTTTAGTGTTCATCGAAGGAGTTCATCATACCATAAAAAAATATAACTCTTGATTAGTCAGGTTGTACCTTTTGGTTTAAAGTGTATTGATGAGTCAGAATTCTCCAATAAGTTTCTGATCATCTTTAAACTCGTGACTCATGCTCCAAATATTATAGATTTGTCAATTATTGTGAGCACGAGCTGCCGTATTCGTGTATAAATCTATTTATCTATCTCTCTGTATCTCTCTTTATATATATATATATTATTTTGTGTGTGAATTTGAATATAATGCTCAAACTCAAACAAACATTCACCTCTATTATGATTTAGTGATGGAAAATTTAATTTAATTTTGAAACAAAATTTCTAGCGCTAAAGTATACTGAAGCTGGGTAAATGAAAAGACCATCATTCTGTTTTTTCACAAAATACAACAGCCCCTCGCCTAATGCCCTAGTTTGAGCTCTAATATCGTTATTGCAACTAATCAAGGTCATCACTTTCAGCCTCTTCACGTTTTTTGCTTAATATTGAAGTTTCTATGCCTTAATCGCGTTTTTTGCCTTTATTGTTGCTGCTCTGCTCAAAGAAGAATTCCACCCAGCTTTGCTCAAAATGAAATTCTATGTTTATTCCTCTTCCGATGGAGTTATTGTGTTTCGTCTGTATCTATTACTGATTTTCTTTTTTCATAGTTGTATTCAAGCTACTCTTTTTTTTCTTCGTGCTTAATCTTACATTGATGTTCCTGTGCCCTAATTGAGTTTTTTTTGTATCGTTGCTTCACTACTCAAAACAGAATTCCTCTCTAGCTTTGCTCGAAATTGAATTTGAGGTTTGTTCCACTTCTGATCGAGTAACATCACATAATTCACATGTTAACCTACTATGGAATAACGTTATTGAAAAAAAGGTATTTGTAATGACTGGTTTACTAATCACCTCTATAGCTGCACTTGATTTGGTCTCAGTCTGAACTATTAGACTTTCACCTGTACTCTCTATAGCTGAACTTGCTTTGGTCTCAGCCTGAACTATTAGAATTTCACCTGTACTCCCAAACTACAAAACTAAATGGAGAATGTCAATCACAAGGTTTCTTATTATAATCATCAATTATCTTATCATTTAATCAATTATGTGGGATTCAACTGTATCTGCATGTGAAAATGGAACATATGAACTTTCATTAAGATGAAAGTATGATGGGATGAATATGAACTTTGGATCCTTTCTTTACCTTCAGTTTCTAACTTCATTTGTCCCGATTCTACTGTCAAACATGAAGTTCTTGAATTATGACATAGGTTACTGCACGAATATGAACCATACATAGCAACACATTAAACAATTCAGGATAAGTTATTACATTACAATTACCCAAAAATCATTAGATTTTTCAAGTTGAAAATTCCTCTTCAACAATGCTAGTTTGAGCAAAACATAAGCACTAGGAAAGAGATTTTCTAATTGAACCCTCTTATCTCACTCAAGCATAATGTAATAACATGTTAACTCAAATACATACAAAAGATTCCCTTAGCTTAAAGTTAAAGTTAAAACTCAAAAATCATAATTCATTGAGGTCATTATTATTAGAGTGACTTGCAGGCTGCTACAATTATAGTCGTCAATAATTTGTTCAGTTAATAAATTATGATTTATTCAGTTGCATTGCATTTTGTTTTGCAATCCATCTCTTGGATATCTCCCAAAAGCTGGCCACTCTCATTGGATTATGTCTATATATAGGCCATATTGAAAGTATTATTCTACCAAACAATCTAAACAATAACTACAGGTAACCCTTCATAAAAAGGGGACCTATAGCCTAGAAAATATATCTGTAGGTAATTTGGTAGCTAATCAACAATAACAATAGTCCTATCTTTCTTTCAATCAATTTTTCTTGAGATACATAACCATTTTCACCAAGACAATTCTCTTACGAATGTCATTTTTTCACTAATGTATTGAAGCTTCTCTTTTTGTTCTTCGTGCTTAACCTTGACGTTCCTCTCCTGCTCGTGTCTTCGTGCTTGTGTCGTTGCTGCTCTGCTCAAAACAGAATTCCATCCCGGTTTCGCTCAAAATAGAATTCCAGGTTTGTTCCTTTTCCAATCGAGTTGTTCTGTGTTTTATATATGTCTTTTCTATAATTTTATTAAGTTTACTCTTCCCTATTTTTCAAGTTTGTTATGTCAACATATTGGCAGAAAAAATTATATTTGCGGCTTTCTTTGTCATATGATAGCATACCACAATTCATTAACTCAACAAGTAGCTAAGGTCCATTAGAAAGTGCAATCTTAGAGTTGAACTTAGTTGTGTAAAACTAATTGTAACAGGCTGTGTAAATATTTTGATTTTTATTTTCTTTTATTTTTTTAAATCATATTTTTATGTATACTAGAAGGTATGGCACCTAGTAAGGAGTGGATGCAACTTGTTGAAAATCGACTTTATGAAATCTACTTAGACGGTGTGCAGAAGTTTTTGAATTATGCCTTTCAAAGAACAGGAGAATAAAATGAAATACGATATCCATGTATCAAATGTTTCAATAAAATTTATGGAAATCGTAAAACAGTTAAGACACATTTGATAGTGTATGGAATAATTCGAAACTATACTTTTTGGTATCATCATGGAGAACATTTGGGTGAGCCATTGTCAGAATCAAATTAAGAATCTAATGATGAAGATGGTGATGTTGTAGAAGAGTGTGAGAGCGAGGATGAAGTAGATGAATTGTTGAGAGATTTATATCCTAATCTTAATGGAGGAAGTACACACACAGATTGTGATGATTTATCGGGGGAGGAACCAAATGTTGTTTTACAGCCTATTGAAGGATTTTGAGCAGCCGTTGTACCAAAATTGCTTCAAAGCTTTCCTCTTTGATCAAATTGCTTTATATAAAAAGTATGGGTTGTTGGAGTAATGCATCATTTGCAATGTTATTGAAATTATTGAAAGAGGAGTTGTTGCCTGATGGTACTAATTTGCCAAACTCATATTATGAGGCAAAGTAGATAATTAAAGAACTTGGGCTTTCTTATGACAAAATTGATGCTTGTACTAATGATTGCATGTTATATTGGAAGGCGGATAACTTACTCGATTCTTGCAAAGTTTGTGGTGCGTCCAGATGGAAAAAAAATACACAGAGTGCGGAAACAAGTAATAAAAAAGGTAAAAATGTAGCTTCGAAGAGCTTACACTATTTTCCCTTAAAGCCTAGACTTCAGAGGTTGTTTATGTCTACAAAGACATCTTCTCTAATGACATGGCATAAGGATGAAAGAGTTGATGACGGAATAATGAGGCACCCAACTAATTCTATGGCATGGATGTCATTTGATGAACTTCATCCTTCATTTGAACTTGACCCTCGTAATGTTCGACTTGGACTTGCTAGTGACAGATTTCAACCATTTTGGAATTCAAAAACCTCACATAGCATTTGGCCTGTGGTTCTTATTCCTTATAATTTACCACCTTGGTTGTGTATGAAACAAGAAATTTCATTCTATCAATGATTATTCCTTGTCCAAATGTTCCTAGAGATGCAATAGATACATATCTCCAGCCATTAATAGAGGAATTGAAGGAGTTGTAGGAAGTTGTTATTGAGACTTATGATGCATCAACTAGACAGAATTTTAAGTTGCATGCTACTTTGTAAAGAACCATCAATGACTTTCCAGCATATGGAAACTTATCTAGATGGAGTACTAAAGGAAAATTGGCATGTCCATGTTGCAATAAAGATACTTCTTCAATTCGATTGACTAATTGTAAGAAGGAGTGTTTTATGGGTCATCGATGTTACCTCTCTCTTAGTCATAATTGGAGGAAGGAGACAAAGACATTTGATGGAAACAAAGAGGAAAGGGCCGCACCAAAAATACGTTCTGGTATTGAGATACTTGATCAAGTACATGATCTTGAGGGGATTCAATTATCAAAAGATCCAAAGAAAAGGCAAAATATTTCACATGAAAAACGGAAGGATAATTGGAACAAGAAAAGTATCTTTTTTGAACTTACATATTGGAAGTGTCTCTTGCTGCGATGCAATTTGAATGTTATGCGTATTGAAAAGAATATATGTGATAATATTATGGGTACAATAATGAATGTCACTGGAAATACCGAGGACACAATTAAAACACGGTTAGACTTGAAAGAAATGAACATTAGGTCGGAATTGCATCCAATTCAAAATGGGGAGAAAATTGAAGTTCCAACTGAATTCTACACATTGTCTCCTGAAGATAAACACATATTATGCCTTTTTTTTAAAAAGCTAAAGGTTCCTGATGGGTTTTCATCTAATATTTCTCAATGTCTGAACTTAAAAGATCACAAGATATTTGGATTTAAAAGTCATAATTGTCATGTTCTTCTTCAACATTTACTCCCTCTTGCACTTCGTGGTATGTTGTCTAAATAAGTGTGTGAACCACTTATTGAGTTATCAATATTTTTTAGTGTTCTTCGATCAAAGGAGTTAAAAATTGATAACTTGAATCATATTGAAGCTCAAATTCACATAACACTTTGCAAGTTAGAAAAGGTCTTTCCTCCTTCATTCTTTGATGTCATGGTGCACTTACCTGTTCATTTAGCTAGTGAAGCTAAGATTGCTGGACCGATTCATTATAGGTGGATGTATCATGTGGAACGTTGGTTGTATTTTTTGAAATATCTCATTGGTAATAGGGCATGTCCTGAAGGTTGTATTGCAGAAGGCTATATTGCAATTGAATGCATGACCTTATGTTCGAGGTATCTGCATAGAATTGACACAAAGTTCAATCAACCTGAACGAAATTTTGATGGTGGTTTATAAAAATGTAGTGGAGGCTTATCTATATTTTGTCAACCCGGAAGAACTCTAGGAGCTAGAACTCCATGTGAGCTTGAAGAAGATGAATTAGAACAAGCACATATATACATACTGAAGAATTGTGATGAATTCTTACCATTTCTCGAGTATGTAGAGTTCTTTCATATCATCTCATTATTATAATTTAATTTAGGATAATTTCCTTTCTATATGAGATTCATGGTGTACTTCAATTTTGTAGAGAGTTTGCACAAACTCATGAGAATGCTCGACACTTGTCTGATGCAGAATGGAACCGACAATTTATTTAATGGTTTAAAGATAGGGTGAGTAATACTTAAAACATCGAATGTTATATTTAAATATATTAATCCTAATTCTAAAATAATCACTGTATTATTGTTAATAGATCACAAAATTGCACAAAGGAGATAATAGTCGTATGATGGAAGATCTCCTATCACTTTCACGCGGTCCTACAAAATATTTGAGGTGTTCTAATGGTTATGTTGTTAATGGATATAGACTTCATGTAGAATATTATGATAAGAAGTTACGGACTCAAAATTGTGGCGTTGTTGTATTGGGTGAGAATGATAAAGATAGTGAGAACGTTGATAACTATGGTATCTTAACAAATGTGATTGAGTTGTAATTTTTCAGGGATAGAAGAGTGTTCTTATTTCGATGTAGTTGGTTTGATATGTATGATGAAATTAAAGGAGTCAAAAAGGATGAGTATGATTTTGTGAGTGTTAATGCGGGCAGACTTTTGAAAATTAATGAGCCCTTTATTTTAGCAAACCAAGCATCCCAAGTGTTCTGTGCAAATGATAACGCAAACAAAAGGTTGGCAAGTCGTTATGAAAACTCAACCTCGTGATTCCTTTGAGATTATCAAACATAAGAATGATGATATTGTAGAGTTAGGAAGTCCTTCCCAAACGAAACGAAAAAGAACTAATGAGGTAAAGTATGTTTTTTTAGGAATTGATATATTTATTGTTAAACATTATAAATGATTTATTTTGTAACTACACTGTCACACATTTTTCCTTATTATTTTTACTTATGGAATTTTTTGCATGTTAAAGATGAAACTAGTCAAGACTGAAAATGAGGACAGTTCAACTATGAAGGGTACTTCGAGATATACATTTGTTGCACCTGGTTCTATTGGAAAGGGACGAGGACGAGGACTTGGACTTAAATCGTTGGGTGTGAAAGGGAATATGCTAGCTAAGAAGTTATTTTCTCAATCTAATAATCTTGTTAACCACTACATCCATGAAATTGAAACAAGATATATTTTTTTGTTAATCAAAAATTTACTTTCAACTAGTAATCGCTATGAACAACCTAGATATGACACTCTATTTTTTTTCGGCTTCAAATTCTCTTTTTTATGAGCTAGTTGTTGTCGTTATTCTTCAGCTTCTCATTCTCCAAAACACCATATTAAGTATTGATAATATTATTTATTTTCTTTATATTCTATAGGGAAGACTCGAGGACTAGGACATAAAAGTTCTACAATGTCTAGTTGTAACAACCCTAAAAATGATTATGCTAAGTAATGTCTAACGTATCTAGAATGCCTAGATTAGATCGGGTTCGCACGAATTGTTGCGCGTAGAACCAGAAATCTTAACCTCTGCAACAACCAATCCAACTAACTTGGTGAGTTAGTTGAGCTAGGAAAGGTTGGGTCCAGCCATGTAGGGCTCCTGAATATGAATATTTACCCGGATGAGTCTTAACCAGACTTAAAAAGGGGTAATCTTAAGCTTGGAGGGTCTAGGGGTAAAATGTAGCTTCACTCGGGTTCGAGCCTTGGTGGAAGCAAGGATTAAATTGATTTAATTTTATTAAGTGAATTAGTTGAATTAATTAATATTTAAAAAGCTGATTTAAGTAAGGGATAAATCAGATTTTTAATAAAAAAATAATAATAATAAAATTAATAAATAATGAGGAGTCCTCGTTTGACTTAGTCTCCACCTAACTCTCCTAATCCTAATCATAATCATAATCCTCACATTCTCACGTCTGTCACTCTCATTCTCACGTTTTTTATCATTAAAATAACTAAAAATAATAGTTTTTCACTCTTGAAAAACTTACACACAAAAACTCAAACGAAAAACTAAGCTAAAAACAAAAATCAACAACAAGTTCTTGACGGGATTGTGCTTGAAGTTTTGGTGGTGAGGTTTCGTTTCATGGTAAATTGGCAGCATTTAAACAAGTTTTGAACGACATTAAGGTATGGGTTTTCTTATCTCTAGGTCCCTTTCACAAGAGACCCTTAAGGTTCAGTTTAAATCACGATTGAAAGACTAAGGTTGTCTCCGTTGCATGCCCCTGTCATGAGATCCTTTGAACGATTCAAAGCATGCGTTGGTATGTCTTCTGTTAGATAATGTTAGGTCTGGTTGTGATTATGTGTTTAATGTGTGGTAAGAAATCATGTAAAGGATGAAAAATAAATTCCGGAAAAGTGCATTAAGTGAACTGTTTTGACATGTGTGTGCTAAAAAATTTGACTATGTTTGCTGCCTGAAGTTTGTATGTTAAATGTTGTGTTTTGCGTGTGTAAAAATGCTAAAAACGTAATGTTCATAAAAGGCTAAGGTGGCTGACTGAATGTCACTCAAAATGCTACAAACAAATCAACAAAAGAATGAGAGAAAATGGATTGGAAGAGACTTGCTGGAAATTTGTAGTCTCGGACAAAATGACTAATTTTTTTTAAAAAAAATAAAAATTGTGAGGTCATTGGGAATTGAACCCAAGACCTCACCAAATGTAAATTATATAAAAATTTCATGAAAAAAATGAAAGGAAAATTAAATGTGGAGAGTGGGGATTGAACCCCCAACCTCTTGAATGGATAAGAGAGTTAGGAGAAAAATAAAGGAGAAAAATAAATGTGGAGAGTGTGAATTGAACCCCCAACCTCTTGAATGGATGAGAGAGTTAGTAGAAAAATAAAGGAGAAAAATAAATGTGGAGAGTGGGGATTGAACCCCCAACCTCTTGAATGGATGAGAGAGTTAGGAGAAAAATGAAGGAGAAAAATAAATGTGGAGAGTGGGGATTGAACCCCCAACCTCTTGAATGGATGAGAGAGTTAGGAGAAAAATAATGGAGAAAAATAAATGTGGAGAGCGGGGATTGAACCCACAACCTCTTGAATAGATGAGAGAGTTAGGAGAAAAATAAAGAAGAAATATAAAATGAGGTGAATGGGGATTGACCCACAACCTCTTGGTTAGGTGAGAAAGTTAAGAGATAAATTAAAAGAAAAATAATGAGCTTGTGGGGGATTGAACCCACAACCTCCTTGCTTTAAAACGAAAAAGGAGAGGAGAACAAGAAAGAAATATTATGGGGTTGATGGGAATCGAACTAGGGTCTCCCAAATCTAAAAAATGCAATTATCAAGTTGAAAATAAGATTAAGTGTTGTCCAAGAGATTCGAAATCGGGTTCCCTTGCCCAATTTCGTATTGACACATAAGTCATATGTAATTAAATATTTAATGAATGTTGCCTCTAAAGATCGAAATCAATATCTTGGCATATCTACAAGATGCATAAGTCTTGTACCACATAATCTTTGGTAAACATGAATCACTTAGACAAACTATGAATAAAGCCTCACGGCTTGTATGTGTGGACTCATAAGTCTAGCATACGTTTAAAAGTAAGTGAGCCTAAGATGTATGTGATGAAATGATGTAACCCTAGAAGGGTTATGTAAGAGTGTGAACCACACTAAATGGCAAAGTGCATTGGCATATGATGAAATGAATATTCACGTGAAGGGGTGAGTAATTATGAAAACCAAATGTGTTAAAGTTAATGAATGAGGTGAGAGGCTAATGTGAAAGATGAGAGCAATCTCAAATGAGCCTAAGTAAATGTTACCTAAACGTACTCACCTATGAGAGTGTAAACCTAATGAAGAGACCAGTCTCTATGAACACTCTAATGAAAGTATTGAAGTTAATGCATACTTAATACTAATGATGAGATGAGAAATCATCTAATGAGCTGTGATGTCCTCATGCTAGAAGTCATCTTCTATAATGTATGAGTTGAATGTAATGGAACTTTATACTGAGCATAGATAGGCTAGCTATGAGCGGTGATGCCTTCCTTCGGGAAGGGCGGAGGTTCACGTAACTCTCATGAGAGGAGACTGTCCGGCATGCCGGGTATGTGTCTCCTTATATCTCCTAGTCTTTGAACATATACTGCCAATATAGGGATCTAGTAGGGTTCGACTCCCTATATACGCTAGCATGTTTTGGTTCACTTTGGCCGGTGATTCCACCTCTTTTCGGTGTGGGGATTACACACTGGATTTCATGATGCTCACATGATCTATGTCGGTTAAGGTTAAAGTTACCAAAGAAAGAATGAGGCCAGCCTCAACGAATGCACATAATGAAATGAATGATACCAAAGGTGTTAGAATAGGATAATCAAGAGGTGAGCTAGACTTAAGTAATGACACTAGGTTATTCTTGGTCATTGCACAGCAAACCCGATGAGAGTCTTAAACTTCATCCTAGGTATGACTTGTGATTTCACTAGTATATGAATGAATGAAAATGAAGTACGTATGAACGAACGAAGCAGACTCTGTGTTTGCTGAAGAAGGCTCCCTAGTTGAGGTCCCATATGTTGAGACCTCATTTTGGGAAGTCCTAATGTCAAGTCCATGATTCCAAGGTCTCATGGCATATGAAAGAATGATATGAACTACGTGATATGATATGTGCTGCTTGCAAAATAATAAGTATGATGATGCATGTTACTCTCATGGCATGACTTTCCTAATCCAAATTTGGCAAGTCCATTGACTTTGCTAATCCAAATTTGGCAAGTCCACTGACTTTCCTAATCTAAATTTGGCAAGTCCACTGACTTGACTTTCCATAAATCATGTTGTTGGGAAAGAGCTATTCTTACTCATGCATGTCCTTGGTGTGTGCTTGCATATACCCATACTTAGTGCAAGTGTGTAATAATCCCATACAATATCTACTTTTAGGTGCAGGCACAGGTGGACGTTAGAGCTTACAGTACGGCGTTGTAGCTATCCGGACGTGTAGCTTTCTTCTGGATTTGGTAGGCCCTCATGATTTTGAGGATTTCTACCATTATATTCTAGCTTAGATATAGGTTTGAGTTAGTGGAGTATGTTCCACTAGCGTTTCTTTCTCATCTTATTTCAGACATTGTATTGGTACCATTTTGGCAAGTATACACTTAATGCAGTATTGAACTATTTCTTTCATTTGATGATCTTAATATTAGATGGTTGATTGTGAACGTTTATGAGTTTAAGTAGAATGTCTTATATGAATGTTAAGTAACAAAAAGTTCAAATTTTCCGCTAAAATTAACCTAGATGAAGTAACGATGACGTATGTAGGCTTGTCTGCGACCTCTGAGAGGTCAACGACGCCGGTCTCATCTGGTGTCTAGACTCCGGTCGTGACACTAGTAGTCAAAGAATGGAAACAATGCATAATAACTCCCTGGGTATTGAGAAAGAGAACATCAAAATTAATATTCCATATCCTACATGTACTAAAGTTAAGAAATACACCAAAGAAGTTGAAGCAAGTGAGTTTGTTTTCAACCCATGTTGTGGTTTTTTTTTCTGGAATTATTGTATTTTGAGGAACAGTTATGTTACGTTTTCTCGGATGCATGTGTTATGGGAAACGGAATAGAGCAAAGATCTGAGTTTACAATGTCTTCTAAAAGAACAAGATCAAATACTAGCAAGTCTTCTAGTCAGGAAATGAAAAATATGGACAGAAATCCATTGGTTAGTGAGAAAGATGATATGGAAATAAAAATTTCATTACCTCCATCTACTGATCAAGTTATGAAACACATTGAAACAATTGAAAAAGGTATGATATTCTTAATACATATGTTATGTTATTAGTTTGTAGAACTGAATTTGGTCGCTAGTCTTTACCAAATTATGACACTGTAGGTTCACATAATCCTAAAAAGGTAAGAAAAGTTCGAGGGAGCAAAATGTGCAAAGAAGTTATTGCGCTTGAAATTGGACAAAAGCTGAAAGTAACCTTTTACAATAATCGAACGGTTGGAACAAATAGCAAATTGTTTTCGAGGCATTTGGAGAAAATTGTTCGTGATCGTAATATATTTCCATTGGGAGTATCATCGTGGAATGATATTAAACAAGAAAAGCTGAATCATATGTGGGCAGCCGTTGAGGTAACAAATGTCACCTGATTCAACTTCTTTATTGTTATTTAATACATGTGAGTATACTTGTCCATATAACACTCATGAAGGTAACGAATGATATGTGATTTATATATAGAGTTTTTTGTCGGATGATTTTCACATTACACATGTGCTACTTGATTAAAATGTATGTAAATCACTTAAAAAGTAATGGTGCTTTAAATTGTTGCATCGCCTGTTTGGCATTGACTGCTCCACGTGTACTTCAATCTTGCTTTGTTGAAATTCATCTTAGTGATATGAAAAATAGAGGTAGTAATGTTAGAAATATTTCTGTAATTTGAGGGTCTGAGTTCATAAATTTATTATTACTCTTGGACCTCCAATTCAGTAGTAATGATAGATTGTTGCCACTGTACCTCAATCTTACATTTGTTTCTTTTGGATAATCTTGTAGCTTCTTTCTTTCAAAAAAAGTAAATTCTACAAACTAAGATAAAAAAAAAATCAGGCAAGAAGCAGTAGGAATGTTGCAAATAGAGCTAAGTTGACGATGCTTCATCATATTGGTAGCAAGCCTATTCGAGAGATTATTTATCAAAAGGTATTATCACAAAACTATTTCATAAATGGAATATTTACAAGGTTTGAGTTCTTTAACATGTTTTCCTTTTCTGTAAAGGGAGGAAAAGATGGCAATCCACCAGATTTGGCAACCATTTTCTTTGAGACTCGTAAAAAAGATAACAAGCTTGTTGAACCTGAAGCAATTGAAAAACATGTGCGTTTGGTAAATTCAATATGTTTATTACTTGAAATTGTTATGTGAATTGATAAAAAATGTTCTTTTATATATTTCGTAGGCTCAACTCTAAGAAATTGTTCAGACAAATCCATTTCTACCTAGCATAGAGATTGTTGAAAAATATTGTGGACCTCAAACTCGTAGCCATGTATTTGGATTTGGGGGTGGAGTAAAGGCGAACAACTTAAAGGTGGAACTTCTTCAAAGGCTGAACTATTTTCTGCTCTACGTTCAACTCAAGAGGATAACAAATCCTTGAATGAAGAAAACTAATTCTTGAATGAGGAAAACAAATCCTTGAACGATCGCTTGTCTACCTTACAAAATGCGATGAAAGAAATAATGAAAATGAAGGAATTCAGTGCTAATGAACAGTCAGATATTCAACCTACGACATCTTTTGTTCAACAGAATGACTTCTACTTTTTTGTTGACCAAGTAAGCAACAAGATACCTAACTTTTTTTTTTATCTTGTTTATTTTCATATAGTCATTTTAGACTTGGGCAATTCCTGAAAAAAAAGGATGGTAGCTAATAGATTCCAGCTAAAATATATAAACTATATTTGGTTGAATACATCCTCATCTCTATAAGTTTTCTTGTTCTATTTGTCTTAGAATTTAAATAGAACTAGCTTAAACTCAATCAAGCAAAAGTATAGGCAGTGTCCTTAGAAATTAGAAACTGATTTTATGTTGGTTGGGTTGTTTAAGGTTGTTCTGAATGCATGTATAATGAAGCAGACATGAGAAACTATGGAAATCTGCCTTTGTCTTCTAGGGTCCAGACTGGGACATCTTTGTGTGCCTTATGAATTTTGATTCCTTGAATGTACTCGGCAATGTGAAAAAGAATTGTATCCATTAGTTTTGGCATATTCCATATTTTAGTTTCAATGTAGTCCGAAAGTTTGATATCCTTAGAGCTTCGTTGATGATTAAGGAGGTTCTTGTTCGAATATTCCACAAGACCTTTGCTAGTAAAATAATAGTAGTTTTAGGAAAATCTACCAATGGTAAAAGAAAAGGTACTGCAGGGATTAGTCTGAACATCCTGTTTATAACACATTGAAAATAAGAAAGTTTAGTGAAATAAGATTCTCAAGGTCATCGATTCAGTGTCCGTTCCCGCAATAAACAAAACTTTGTAAAGAATCCAGATTCTGAGGTAGACTTCCCTTCTTCTCACTGTTTGTTTCTATCACAACGGTAAACAAAGCAGTGTGCCTTTCTTCTCCCTGTTATGCACTGCTGCACTCTTTTGTTTTTGGTGAAAGTTCTCATATTTAAAAAGTTGTCATTCTTTCTAGATGTAATTTAAAAAGATATACTGCCACATAAACTGGGTAAAGGGAGTTGTAGTAATATATTGTTCTGCACCTGTTATAGATTAGTTGAGAACCAAGTATATAAAGAGATGCAGCAGTATGCATTGCTGCATTCTTGGAATAGAAGGAACATATATGAAATAGCAGGAACAATATTTACAGGAGCACTAGAAGGAGCGCTTGTACTTCCATGTATATATAGAGATGCAGCAGTCTGCATTGCTGCATTCTTGGACTGCCTCTTTATTTATTAAATTCTCTATGCACATATAGTATTTGTATTCTTTATAAATGCATCTCAATGTTTGCCTGATCATTTCTGTTATGTTCTGCAGCTTTTGTTGTTGTTTCTAGCTAACACTTGGTGAAATTCAAACTGTTTTTGGGGTGAGTGATCGACCTAATTCTAGTATGAAGTTTACATGTATACAGTTTATTTATCGTTTTATAAAATTTTGTGCCAGCAGATTTTGAAGATTGAACTTTCAAGTCAAGATACAAGTTTGAAAGTAACGCCGAAGCTTGTTATAAGTTTTCTACGAATGTTATGCAAAACTCATTAGTATTGTCTAAACTCAAATGTTAGATGAGTTGTTTTTTTTTTAATAAAACATTGCAACTAACATCATGGGATGTTAATCAATTTATTATAATTAATCACAATCTTTATCTCTATCTTCTTGGTTTTGTTTGTCTATATCTTTTTTTAATCGAGCGTTTTAGTAGAGATTTAGTGTTTGTTAAAGAGTTTTATTTATTGTATATCAATTTAACT
Source organism: Solanum sitiens (assembly GCA_016801875.1). Taxonomy (NCBI): domain Eukaryota; kingdom Viridiplantae; phylum Streptophyta; class Magnoliopsida; order Solanales; family Solanaceae; genus Solanum; species Solanum sitiens. The sequence continues at coordinate 368,186 of JABWTJ010000163.1, forward strand.
AGGACCATTAATGTTCAATCTAGGGCCAGAAAATGTTGCTCGACTCTAAATAACAATTTAAGACCAGAATCTAGGACCTTAAATATTCTCGTCCCTGAAACTAATAAACGACCAAATCATTCTTGTCTCTAAACATAATATAGGACTATATCAGTCTCATCTCTAAAACTAATCAAGGACCAGGTCATTATCGTCTATAAAACTAATCAAGGACAAGGTAATTCTCATCCCTATAACTAATCAAGGACCAGGTCATTATCGTCTGTAAAACAAATCAAGGACCAGGTCATTCCCATCTCTAAAACTTATCAAGGACAAGGTCATTATCGTCTCTAATACTAATCAAGTACCAGGTCATTATAGTCTCTAAAACTAATCAAGGACCAGGTAATTCTAGTCTCTAAAAGAATTTCACGACAAGATTTTCCTCGTCTCCAATGCCATGTAACGACCAGCATTTTCTCTTCGTCGCTAAAGGCCAATTACGATTAAGGCGGTTGCGACGGGTGGCGACCAGACTTTTCTGGTCTCTGCTTCGCATTTGGGACCAGATATAGACTTTTAGGGACTAGATTTCCCTTCCTTAGAGACTCTTTTTCTTGTAATGCTTCTAGTATTCATCTTCCAAAAAACACAAAGAAAATCATTAAGAAAGACAGTAATAACTTTTATTCTACGGTACGACAAAAGAGTAGAGAAAGAAGGAAAACTCTATCATCCTATAGCCTCTCTCCCATAGATGTGTCGCGACTCACATCGATTAATGAGAATCTACTAGACGTGTATTAATGAGACTTTTTGATTCCTAAGACTACTTTCAAAACCTATGCTCTCATACCAACTTTGTCATATCACGAGAGCACACCGTAGAAGATATGGCACTCTCGGAGTGCGACATGGAGTACTTGACCTCTCGGAGGTCTTGTACAAGACCTTGAAATCATTCATTGCATACATGTATGAAAAGTATTGCGGAATTAAAACTTTTCATACGAAATATGTAAAAACATCTTTCATATAAAAACCATTGGAAAACACTAAGTCTTAACATATGCCAATCTTAGACTCAAGAATATTTGGGACACGGCCTATACAATACGAAATATAGAATTACTTAGTCTATTACAATACTTGAATAAAAGAAGTCTAAAGATTGTTATGTCTCGAGTCAAGTAAGGGCATACTTCAACTTTGCTTGAACGGTTTCTAGATTCCAAGATTGCTTAAAGACACCTCTCACCTGCTAACCACACCTTTAGGGATAGACAAAAAGTATGGAATTAGTACAATGCATGTACTAAGTATGACTTAATGCATAAAATCATGAAGAACGGACATTTATGAGAAATATGCTCTTTTTGATTAAAATATCACATTGAAAGTATAAAAATCACATTTAAACACCAAACATCACATTTAGAACACAATATAAGTCATATGCATTTTACATCAATTTAATGAAACCTTACAGTAAGCTTACAGTGAACTTCACTGTAACTTCCAATAAAATTCACACCTTATAATATAGCATCAATAACACATCCAAACCACATACACATGAGATCCTCCTACCAAAGGTGATTCTAAGTCTCACTTGAGTGAGTTATGAAGCAACCGCTCATACATTCCCTTCACACACACCTAAGAGATCCATTAGACTACCTAAAATAATATTATTCTCACTTCATACAATAACAAATATAATATGAAATTCTCCTCCCAAATGTCTAAATACATACTTAAGTAATTCAAGAAGAGAACGCCCATACACCCTCTCCAAGATTACCTACATAATACTTGAGACTATGTTTCGATCATGTCTACTTTATCAATATTCTTGCCTATCTAGAGTCATTCTTAAGACTTCCCTAGGTAAGACATGAAGAGACCATTCTTTTGCCCCCTTCACACCTTAACTAGACAACCCTTAAACAACTCTAGGTAAGTACTTTGACATTAACATGCTATCTAACTTAATTCATCATATTCTTTAGTTAACTTAAGGCACATTAAACACATAAGTATATTCAAGTAATGCTCTTGGAGAAGACCTAGGGACTCACTCACTAATATCTTTAAAGCCAAATCGTGCAATGATTAGATAGAGTCTCATACCACCACCTAAACTTCATAGAACTTTTCCAAAGCTAGTAGGTATCCCATATAATGAGAATAGACAATAACCGACATATACCATAGTCCGATGGAGGGTGTTTTACTTGCCAATGGTAGAACTAGGACATATCCCATGTAGGCACATGGTCAAGGAATATCGAGGGTTTCTTTGTTCTCTAAAGTCATCCTATGTAGAGTCGGTGCTATCCTTTGTTCTCATAGAGTATTTCAATAAAGTAGTACATGAAGAGGTTCCATATCTATTTCACAACCCAATCACATTACACCTTACCAAGAAGGGTCCACTAAGGCTACCTACAATGTCCAAGAGGATAGCTCAATGACTTTCCTAAGGATGATTTCATGCCGTTCCAGCCCACCAACCTTAAGTTCACAATTAACATGAGAAGGATTACATTACGACATTCAACTTCAAGGATATCATAACCTTACATCTAGGATAAGGTTCCACATAAAGGACCTTGTTAGCTATGTTCAAGGTCACATGTCAATCACACATACAAGACTAAGGAGTTTTAGCATACTAATATATTTATCCCTATTCAGATTATACATGTATCAAGTAAGGGACACAAGTCTACCAAAATAAGACACACATACTTCACCATACCATACACACTTCACCATACCATTCACATATCATACTATTCTAGAGCACCTAAGGACAACAAAGTCAATTATAGGTAACCGTATACACTACTATAGAACCATCAATATAACCATCATAAGACTTATATAACTAAGTAGGAAAATCATGCATTAACCCTAAGACTACACACATAAGGACATAGTCATAGTCTAACATGATCACCTCATGTCACTAGAAGAACACATACTTTCACCTTGATCACATGCAGATATATATGATCATACATCACATAAATCAATTACACAAACTATCACAATATATCAAGTAATACCATCAAGTCCATGTTCATCATAGTGCATAAAGTAACACCGACGAGGCCACATAATTCACAAGTAAAGCACATAGCACTGCCACCATAAGTGGACCACACTAATCATAAACCTAATTTAGGAACTAAATTACATAATATAAAGAGAGTTAGTGCAGCATACCACCAATCCACTCTCACCACTTCAATCCATAGCCAAATCATCCAACACAATACCCCAAGGCCCTTACCCATGGCCATGATCACCAATTAAATTCAATAATTACAAAAGACAATGAATGGATTTATGAATTTAGGGCAGCTTAATAACAATTCTAACATGATTCTATCATAATTGAATATCCCTAATCAAACTACATAAGAATTCAATAGCATTAAGACATAATCAAGTCACCCAATAAGTAGTCAAAAACTAGGGTTCATGAATTGTGTGGATTCATAGAGTAATTAGGTTAAAATCATCAAATTAACATAAATTCAATCAATATACAATGATTCAAAAGTTTTATGTAAGAACCCATGGATAGATATAAAAATTAGACAATTTCATCATTGAAAGACTTTGGAAATCACTTTGAAGGTTGGCTCCTTGAAGAAAAAAGATTCATGGATGAAGACCATACATAAAGTGATGATATACCACTAATTTGATTATGAATTGATAAAGAATCACCAAATAATCTTCAATTCAATCTCTATCTTGAGTTTTGACTTCAATGGAGTTCTACCGAATTTCTTAGAGATTTTGGGTTTTGATTTGGAATAATGAATTCATCTAGGTATTCAGGACTTATAAACCCACTTGAAATGCCCAAAAAAACCCTAGAAAACTGACCAATTTATTTTTAGATTGCTGGGGGATTTACCTAAATACCCTTAGCATTGGCCGAGACACTGCAGGGAATTGCAAGCCAATCGACGACAAGCTCACCTACGCCCCGTCGCCCAACCAATGGACCGTCTTACTGGTCCGTTGTTTGGGTCACAGGATTGACCAAATGGAGAACAATCTCCCACTCCTATGTGTCAACCTATGTCCCTCACCTACGGGGCATCGACCTGCCTACTCGGCGTCGATTGTCTTTCGTAGGTTGGGTTCGTTTTACAGCTTTTGGCTCACACATGGGTCCTTCCTCAAGGACCCTTGATTGGTCCTTGGGGAGTTTTTCCCAAACGTTCCAACTCGAATATGTTTGTATACGAGTTTAGGACCTTTCACATCAATTTCTTTCAAAACAAACACGTAAAATTCTATGAAACATTCTAAAACACACAAGGATGTTTCAAGGCAAACCTTTCAAACATCATGGATATTTTCGGACGTTTGACCTACAAACTTTATGAAACTTTAACCACTGCCTCCTAACCTCATTTTAACCCATTTTAACACTTTAAAACATCAATACAAATGAGTTAGTCTCTAGTTTCACCTAATTCGTTTTAGAGGTGTTACAATATGATGAGGTCTCACTTTATATGCATAATGTTGGTCTTGTTGAATATATGATTTGAATATACTTGTAATGTTGATGTATGATATAAGTAATTGGCTTGTAGTATCTTTTTGAGTTTACTATGTAGGTGTGAGGTTATAGGACTTTATATGTACATTGCACTAGTAGGCTCAGATTGAGAGTATGTGTAAGGTCTTTTGATGTCTATATGAAATGAAGTCCAAATATGCTATTGTTGACTATTTCCTATTATGATGTTATTGGTAGTGTTGACTTGTATGTAGTCTTGTAATGAGTTCTTCTATGTGGTCCATAAAGCATGTTGGGTCAATGTGAAGTATGTGTCTTATGAGATGGTATGCTTCTATGAATATATGTGTTGGGTTAATGAAGGTTGTATTTATGTTTACCTTAGTGGCCTTAAGGTGTTCCTTGAGTGTGGATGGTGGAATGAGACACTATTCATACATTGCACCAAGTGCTACTAGAGGTTTTCTTAGGGGTTAATGAATTAAGGTAAAAGAAGAAAATGTTATGAACATGGTTGATATGGTTTAAATGCAATATACGTGGATTTGTGTGTTGACTTGAATAGTGTCTATGCCTATATGAAGTATATGAATGATATTGTGTAATTGTGACAATGTTTATAAATATTCTTTAAAGAGGCATGTTGCATGATTTCTAAGAAAAATGTCCTTTCTAAATGCATGTTTTTGCATGGTTGCCATACTTAGTGCATTCTTGTACTAACACCATTCTTCTTCAACTTTTTACACAAAGTGTAGGTTATGGATTCTTAAAGGATGTCTCCGAAGTGAAGATCTTGATACATGTTTCTCAAGCTCAAGAAAGGGATCCTTATAATTCAAGGATTTCCTATGTCAAGATATTCTTAATGTTTATGTAATAGCTTAGTTAATATTTTATGTGAAGGGTCGTATCCCTATTCTACTATATTGATGTTGGGTCTAAGATGCCAAAAGAGAGGTATTACGACTTATATTTTATAAATATATGAACTGATATTTCTAGCATACGATGTGCTATGAAATTTTTTAAGTTTTCCGCTAAATTTACCTATGAAAATGCGAAGAATGATGACTATGGCTTGTATAAGACCTCCGAGAGGTCAAGTACGCCATGTTACTTCTAGGGTGTGCTCCCCGTTTGTGACAAAAATTCCTAAGGATAACCTTCAATTCGTCCACACATCTTCAATTTCTCGCCACAAAATGAGTGAAAAAAAGGGTAGGCAGACGTCAAGATCTATCGATTGTCCTTGAGCTTTGACATGGAGCGATCACATAGCCACAAGGACGAGGTTGCAGGCAGAAGTCGCAGAAAGGCTGCACAAAATCGTACTAGCCTAAAGAAGGAGATATTGGAGTTTACCTTCAGTCTATTTAACGCCGCGTAGGAGAGACGAGGCGTGTATAGGTGTCGGGATGTCGTTCACGCTTGCCATCATTTCATTCCATCATGTCACTATTCACGTCGTGACTTGGCATTGTACTGCTGCGGATGATGTGCTTTATGGGAATTTGTCTGTTTCTGGGTCGATTTGAGGAGATTAGGGAAAGGGTTGGGTCGGGTATGCATTTGTTAATGCTGGAAAATAATTGGGATTTAGGAATGGGTCGGGGTTTTGGAGTGGGTTGTGGTAAGGGAGTTCGAATTGAGCAGCTCCAAAAGTGGGTTGGATCTTGCGGTTAAAGGCTGCTGTAAATGTTTTGGGCTGATTAAAGGGCCCAATCTTTGATCTTAAATGAAATTGGAATTCAAGTTAGTAGTTGGTCATGTTTGCAACTGAAAATATAACCACAAGAGATTGAAACTTAACCAATTTGAAATTAATTGGCGAACTCGACTAAAGGCTGAAAAAGATGAATTAGTATAAATCAATTAACGAGCTTCTTAATTTTAACATAAAGAAATAATTGACTTACTTAAAAAATAGGCCTAAAACAATTAATAAAAAAAAATCTACAGTATTATATAACTAAACAAATTGGTATGATACTTATGTAAAAGTAAAATATTTTTTGACGGGATTTTTAAATATTTATCAAATGTACTAATTATATAAAAATGTATTTACTGTTCGAAAATCATGAAATGCCTAAAATTAACTTGAAAATATTTGCATTTCATAAAATTAAAAATTAATTATTACCTATCGTTTGGAATTAAAGAAACTCGAAGATTAATTTATATCGGGGATGTCATACCCCACAGGTATACACTAGAAGATAGGACATCCCTAAAGTTTGGACACGACGAATGAGACTTCAAGAACTCTCACACAAGCCTCTCGTATAAAGCATCTCATAGTATACACTCTAAAATAAGTATGAATGTAAAACTTTCTTGACACATGAAGAAATACTTTAATTAAATACGCAAGTGGAAGACTTTTTTTAATACTTCTAACTTTAAAATGTCTCATATAAACCATCTACTACTTTGAATTTACAACATAGGGACTAAGCCCACACTAGACATAAAATAAAGACTAAGACATTAAAAGGAACATGTGGGTATTCTCCTCGAATCGATGAGGACTCACCAATACCTTCAACCCTTAGAAACTTATCCATCCTTCATGGAATATCAAGAATTCAAATTCCCTACACTTCAGTCAAAAAGGGAAAAGAATGGGTTAGCACATTGAATGCACTAAGTATGGAAGTCATGCAAAAACCATGAAAAAGGATATTTAGTATTGAAACATGCTTTCATGATATTTTGATAAAAAAAAGCTTCATCAAACAAGTATAAGAGATCACTTACAAGCCAACATAAACACATATAATCACATTCCAAGAACATAACATCAATATCACATCAATTCACATAAACATGAGACCCACCTACCAAAGGTGATTCTATGGCTCACTTGAGTGAGTTATGAAGCGACCGCCCATACAATCCCTTCACACACACCAAAGAGATCGTAAAGATTACCTCAGATAAGATTATTCACATTTGATACATTCAACTCCTTACCTAGAATTACTCTAAGACTCACCTAAGTAAGACATGAAGAGAATGCCCATACACCCTCTCGAAGCCTACCTAAGAAATCCTTAAAGCTACTCGATAAGTACCTTTTCATTAAAATACATTTAACTTATGTCATTAGGTTCATTTAATCATTTAATATATTCAACACTTAAGTGCATTCACATAATTGTCTTGGAAAAGACGTAGGGAATTCACATACTAATATCTTCAAAGCCTACTCGTGCAGTGTCTAGATAGTATCCCATTCCACTACCTAAAATTCATAAAACTTATCCAACACTAGCATGTAGAATAGGCAATAACCGACATAGATCGTGTTATCTAAGCATGGAATCCGAAGTCAAACCCTACTCTGATAGAGGGTGTTCTACTTGTCAATAGTAGAATAAGGAGGCATCCCACGAAGAAACATGTGTAAGGAATATCGAGGGTTTCTTTGTTCTCTAATGTAGTCTTAGTTAGCGACACTCTCCAAGCATACTCACTCGGTTCTAGCCTTTGTTCTCATAGATTATTTCAATAAATTATCATATGAAGATGTCACATCTAGGAAGTACCCCCTAGACGTAACCGGAGCCGTCATCCTCGAAGAGGACTAACACTAGCCTCTTAGCATTCATCATTACTTTCATAGGTTAAAAAGTCTGGATAATTTGAAACTTTTCATCTACATGTACTAAATGAGGTTTACTTAGACCTATCGCTTAAACATAATATATTCATAGCGAGTAAACATACACTCCTCGTATAACAAAATTACATAGTCTTCTACTTTTATGCCACTTATAGACAACACATATAATATAGTCTTAAAAGGGATGTCTCATATTAAACCATCTAAACGGAGTCAAATAAACATGTGCATAAGCCCTTACACAATGTATAAATGCCACTTAGGGCTTACAACAATATACTGAAACAAGTAGACTGAAATGATCGTCTTTAGAGAACAACAAAGAACCATAGCTAGAGTAATAACAAGGCATCATCCTCGGACATGAGGACATACCCACATGGAGAATGATTCCAAGCCTTCCTTCAAAGTGGTCACGAACCCTTCAATGACCGGAACCTAAAATGTTGGGGGGAAAGGGAAAAATGGGGTTTGCACATCACTTGTACTAAGTATAGGATCACATGCACATACAACATAGAAATCATGACAAAAAGGGACATTCATTCAAAGGCATGCAAAGTCACTTCAGAAATACCTTATGCACATTTAAGAACCAATACAAGTCAATAAGCAAATATTCCTTATGTCAAGACCATGTACATCACAAACCAATAATATAAAGTCTAGTCAAGTCAACATGCATAATAACATAATTGAGCACATAATCAAGACAACTCTATCATCAAGTTATAATATAAACAAGCATGCAATGGAGTTCAAAACATCATAACCTAAGCAAGACCATCACTCATACACCCCATTACGTCCACTAGTGCAGTTACTAAGTAAGGCCCCATAACCTTACCCAACCAAGTAAACCCAAAAGAACTACAATCAATGCCCAACTTTTCATATTATATCATAAATATTAGACATCATACCTTAGCAATAGAGACAAACCACATGTACATAAGTTTAACCCATGTCACATAGTGTCATTAACATGTAAGATAAACATATACATATCATTTACATTTATAAGCATACACATACATAAGAACATCCTCCTACGATTCCCTTCAAGGATAACTAGTGCAATGTATAGGTAGGGTCCCATACCCCTACCTAGACTAAGCTATACCTCTTAGGTCATCTTAGATAGAGTTCATTCATTACTTTATTTTACCTTTTTGGAACATCTTGACTTAACCTGCATAGACCACATGAGCTAATGTGGAATCCGGTGTCATAGAACCCTACACCGAAATAAGGTGGACTACTTTCCAAGGTAGTACCAAAATATGAATATAGCATCTGTATGGATCCACTAGCTAGTATTCCTATGTGGGCAACATAGTTCATGAACTAGGACGAGTAGTTGGGACCCTCTTTATGCTACATGCATTATAGTCTCCAATCTCATGAGTACAATAGTGATCCTACCTTCACTATATGGGAAGGGACACTCTTCACTTCTAGTTCACTCGGTTCTAAGTTAGAGTCCCTTTTGAAATGTCTTTCATTAACTATCTAACATAGTTTTAGGTCATAGGGGTCTACCCTTTATATAGTCATAGTCATAGCTAAATAGGAATTGCATGAGTATTATCCTTTCAATACAATTCACACATGTGAGGTTACATTTACATAACCATATTATGACAATGCACATAGGCAAACTCATCACCACCCTTATGTCATTACATCCTAGCTAACAACTCACAAACCATGAATCAAGACATTTATATTCAATAATATACAAATCCTAATCAATCTTATCATAAGGTATACTTCAATATAACTTCATAACTCAACACAAGTAATCATAATTGAAGTAAAGGATTGAGATCACAAGACTTACCCCATCTCCTTCACAAGCCATCATCCAAGGTTTTACCATAGACCATCCAATTAACCCCAAAAATGGGTGTAATATTATCAAACAATACTAGTTAACACAATAATGAAGTTAATTGAATCACTACAAATATATTCATCACTAGTTCATAACCTAGGGTTAGGGATTTGGGTCATATTCATGATCTACTTCACAAACTAGGTTAATTCATTAGGAACTAGCATAATTTCATCATAATCCATCATAGTCTAAGTATATTAACAAAAGGAAACCATAGACAATACAATTTACAAGATCAAATTCATAATAGAAGAAACCTTACTTGTAACTCATCTTTTCGAAATCAATTTTGGAAGAACCCTTTGGGGAAAGGAATCCAAAATGTGAAAGGATTCCATACCTTGTTAATTGATGAAAAATGATTAAGAAAAGCACCCTTCTTGCTACCCTTAGCCCTTGACCTAGCCCTTCAATGAAGTTCTTCTATTTTGGAGAGAGAAAGAAGAGAGAAGGAAGAGCAATTGTGTTTTGGGAAATATGGGAGTTTGGTTAGTTTAATTAGGTTTAGGTTTTTATATAAGTCATTCATTAACTTAATAATACCATTGTTAACCACTAAATAATTAACTAACCACCTAATTAATTAAATAAAATAACATAAAACTTACCAGTGACATTGCAGGTCTGACGTACGAGACCCCGACCTACAGGTCGTAGGTCAGTCGACGAACTTTGGGACCAACCGTCCTGCAGGTCAATCGTTTGCGACAGAGATTTGACAAAATGGAATTTTGGATAAATGTATAAGTGCCCATCAATGGAGTCAATCGATGCGTTGTCGATAGGACCACAGCCCATCGTCTGTCTTCGTTGGTAGACACTGTCTCTAGACAACTTTTGGCCGAATTGGAGGGTCCTCCTCATGGACACTTAGGGTGGTCCTTGAGGAGTTGTACCCAATAGTTTTTACCCTAAACCAACTCTAATACATGTTATACATCTCCCCACCAAATCTAATCAAATTCCGACTTCTAATGCCCCGTCAAATAGGGTAAGGCACACAAGAACCTTTTGCACTAGTCTCCAGACGTCCTGAACGTTCCTTGACATTTTGACTCCAAAACTTCCTAAATTACTTTTATACATTATTATTGACCATAAAACAGTGTTATAGACCTTTTACACTCATGTGAGGCCCTAGATTAGGCTCTAGACTTTCAGAGTGTTACAATATCCCCCCCCCCCTTTAGGAACATTCGTCCCTGAATGGCATTAAAATTCTTTTGAAGGGAAAGTATAGAATCAATACTAGAAGCCCAACCAATCAACATGAAAAATAAATATTATTTACAACTCAAATCAAAACAACATGACATTTACACAAAGCAACTCAAAATATCAATTAAAACATATAAGAGCTTCGACATCACAACATGAGAAATTTCGTTCTCACAACAGCATGATCTGATTATATCTTTAAATAGTCAATTATGCCATAATTCAACAAATCAACATGCTCAATATCATTTCGTAAAGGGAAAAACATATCAAGTACACAGTAAGTGCAAATTAAACAAAGAACATTTTCCACACAAGTTTCATTCTTAGGCATGTTTATTCACTGTAACAATGCATATATCTTCATATTTTATCAAAATCAAATAAACATCAAATAAACTCATTATTTTCACTATTAATAGGAACAACTAACGTTAGTTATCAAATAGATGAGGGTAACGGGACTTCATATCGGCCTTGGCCTCTTATGTTGCACCCTCAACTAGGTGGTTCTTCCATAATACTTTTTCGGAAGCAACCTCCTTGTTCCTCAACTCCTTTACTTGTCTGTCAAGGATTTTGACCGGAACCTCCTCATAGGATAGGTTTTCTTCTACACCTAGACCCTCAATAGGAAGAATGGACTCGAGATCACTGATACACCTCTTATTCAAAGGAGAAACGAAGCCAATTAACTAGGTAATCTCAACTCATATGCAACCTTACCAACCTTTGCAAAATTGCATAGGGACCCACATAATGAGGACTCAACTTCTCTTTCTTGCCTAATCTCACCACTCCCTTCATGGGTGAAATTTTTAGATACACTTTATCAACCTGTACAAATTCTAAGTCTCTTATCCTATGGTCAGCATAAGACTTTTGCCGGCTATAGGCTATTTGCAACCGGTTCCTTATTATATGAACTTTCTCCAAAGTCTTATAAATTAATTTTGGGCCCAAGAGTGAAAAATCACACACTTCAAACCATCCAATCTACATCTCTTACAATACAAGGCTTCAAAAGGAGCCATAGATATAGATGAATGGTAACTATTGTTATAACAGAACTCAACCAAAGGAATTGTTTATCCCAATTTCCCTTGAAGTCAACCATACAAGCTTTAAGCATATCCTCAAGGGTTTGAATAGTACGCTCCGCTTGACCATACGTTTGGGGATGAAAAGCGGTGCTTAGCTTCATCTCGATACCCAACCCTTTTTGGAATGACCTCCAAAGCCTAGATGTGAATTGTGTGCCCCTATCCGATATGATGGATAATGGAAAACAATGGAGACACACAATATCATCTATGAAGATCCTTGCATAATCCTCCATCGAGTAAGTAGACTTGACGGGAATAAAATGAGCGGACATGGTCAACCTATCCACTACCACCCATATAGAGTCATGTAGCTTTTTTGACCAAGGTAAACCTACCACGAAATACATGTTAATGTCTTCCCACTTCCAAGTGGGAACTTGGATTTCTTGAAGTAAACCACCTGACTTTTGGTGCTCGGTTTCACTTGTTGGCAATTTGGACGTTTTCCAACAAATTCCGCTATGTCCCCTTTTAAGCCTTCCCACAAAAACACTTCTCTAATGTCATGATACATCTTTGTATAACCCGGATGAATGGAATAACGGGAACCATGAGCTTCCTCAAGAATCTGGTTTGTCAAGTCATCAACATTGGTTACACAAAACCTTCCTTGATACCTTAAGACACCATCCTCCCATAAGGAAAATGACTCATTAAGCTTACCAAGAATAGATTCCTTCAACTCCATCAATGGTTGATCAAGGTGTTGCTTAGACTTCACCTCAACCACCAAAGATGATTCGGAATTATGATGGACCATAAAACCACCATTTGGAGAATCTTCCAGTCTAACACCCAAACGAGCCAACCTATGAACATCTTTCACTAGGTCTTACTTGGCCTAATTTATATGAGACACACTACACATGGTCATACGACTTAGAGCATACGCAACCACATTGGCCTTGTCGGGGTGGTAGAGAACACTCACGTCGTAATCTTTCAACAATTCAAACCACCTTCTTTGTCGGAGATTTAACTCCTTTTGTGTAAGCACATATTGCAGACTCTTATGGTAGGTATACACATCAACATGAACACCATATATATGTTCACTGTTCAGTTTTCTTAGTTATGATTTAATTATTTAATTGGTTAGTTAATTTGTTAAAAGTTAAGGAAAGGTTAGTTACATTAGTTAAGTGAGTATATAAGAAATAACCCTCATTAAACTAGTTTAAAACCCCACAATTCCAAAAATCACATCTCTCTAACTTTTCTCTAGCCTCTCTCTTCCCAAACTTCAACCTCCATTGAAGAATACTAGAGCTTCAAGTCTAGGAATAATTCACCAAGGATTTCACCTCAAATTTGTGGCAAGATCATCACTATGGTATGGTTTCTTTCACTCTTGGGATTCCTTTCCCCAAGAGGCCTTTTCAAAGATGATTTTGAACTTCCCCAAAATTGGGGTTTCAGTCTAGACATGGGTTCTCTTTTCAAAACAAAATTCCTAATCAATTCTGATAAATTATAGTCTTTTATCATTGTTTAACTATGTATTAATGGTCAATTGTTGTTATTAAATCAAGATTTCCCCTTTGAACCCTTGTTCTTCCCTACACTCATTATGCCTTTGTAATTCTATAGTAATTATGAAAGATGATGACTATACGAATATGTAGAGTAGTAATTGTTATGTATTACTTCTTGTATTTACCTTGTTTATGCATTAGTAATTTAATTCTTTGTAATTGAAGTATGAAAGCGATGAAAGGGCAATAAGGTATGAAGAATGATTCTTCTTGAATTCAATTATGAAGTATGATATACTTAGATTGTGATGCTTCTATGTGTAATGTGTGGTTGTGATGTTAATAGAAAGTATTCCTCATCCTTAATCCTAGACTATTTAATTGACTACGAATTATGAAAGTATGTTAAGATATGGTTATTGTATGATTTAAAGTAACTTCTCATGATTATGACAAAATGTTGAGTGAAAGGTTTACTCACTTGTATGTTTTTTTCCAAATTGAAAGGGTAGTTCTCACTTATGAATACCTATGAGCTATTATGATGAAATGTTCACATGGGGGTATAGAAGAGACTAATGTGATCATGTGTAAAGAGTAGGACGACAACTAAAGAGAATAAATTCTTAGCACCGAAAGGGCATGTAAATGATATGGGGGTGTCACATTTAGTAAGTCCGGTCTCCCAGGTGGTATTCTTCACGTTTAGTATGTACGAATTCGCAAGATATGTGTTGTATCATGAGATGGAAACCTCGACGTTAGTAAGTCAATGTTTCTAGTAACAATCTCCTTGACCCTTAACTATGTGCCTACATAGGACCATAGCTTAATGGATCAACCTAGATAGCTATGTAAGAATGGTTACACCTTAGTCAAGTGTTAACCCTCTGTTTTCAAGGTGGGAGAAGGACACTGGATTCCATGTAGCTCACATGGTCTCATGTAGGTTATTGCACTTCATCTCCTGATTTAGTATGGTAAATGAATAAGTCAAGTATGTGAACTATTATTATGACTTGTCTTTAAGGTTACTACATAGGTTGTTGGGGGGGTTATGGGACTTCTCTTACTCATTGCACATGTGGGATCCTAAGGGATTGTTCTAATAATGATTTGTATGATCAAATTGGTTACATGTTATGTATGTTATGTTTTACGTGCACTTATGAGTCAAGCATGTTATGATAAAGTATGAGATTATGTTTTATATATGTTGTAAGAAGATTAATGTGATGCTTAGCTTTGGATAGGGTTATGGAGTCCTATTCTTTGCATTGCACATACAAGTATTTCTTTAGGTTGCTTATATGTTGGGTTAATATCATGTTGGGTTGACTTATAATGTTCTATATATGTGCATGTTGAGTTATTGAACATAATGCATGTTTTTGACTAAATTGTGCATTTTCTCATGTATTAATGATTTTATGCATAAGAGCCATACTTCGTACATGTGTTTTGTACTAACCTATATTTCTTCCCTTTTTCCCAAACATTGTTGGTTCCTATCACATCCGGGGAGAACCTCCTAGACGTAACAGGCGTCGTCGTCCTCGAAGAGGACTAAGACTAGCCTCTTAGCATTGATCATTACATTCATAGGTTAAAAAGTGCGAAAAATTAAAACATTTCATCTACATCTACATCATGAGGTTTATTTAAACCTCCTCACTTACAGATAACATATTCATAGCGAGTTTACATAGACTCTTTGTATAAGAAGATAACATAGTCTTCTACTTTTATGGCACATGTATATAAGATACACAATATAGTCTTAAAAGGGATGTCTCATATTGAACCATCTAATAAGAATAGAACAAATGGGCATAGCCCTTACACAAATGTATAATTGCCACTAGGGCTTACAACAATGTCTTGAAACAACGAGAGATAAATGATTGTCTTTAAACTATAACAATGCAATATAGCTAGAGTAATAAATGACATCATCCTCGGAACTTGAGGAAATACAAACACATGGAGAAACGATCCAAGCCTACCTTGAAAATTTGTCACGAACCCTTCAACGAGCGGAACCTAAAATATTTGGAAAAAAGGGAGAAATAGGGGTTAGTACACCACTTGTACTAAGTATGAGTATACATATAAAGACATGCATGAAAGGGACCATTCCTTTGGAAAACATGCTAAGTCATTTAGAAAGCCTTAATGCACATACAAGAGAGATCATACAAGATAAGTATCACAACAACATAAGACATGTTCACAACCAAAGGAAACATCAACACAAAACCATATCTACATTTCCTTTCCAATAGTTCATATCAACATAGTATACAAAACCCTTACCAACAATCCCATACCAAGCCTACAAGTGCAATGCTCATGTGAAGCCCCATCCCACATAATCAAGTAAACAAGATAGAAGATCATAAGTAATGCTTTGCTTCATACCACATATTCTCATAGATAGTCATCACCACATATAGTACTTTATAACAATAGCATATTCATTAACATAGTCAACACCATATAAGAGTATCTTCATATACAACCAACATTTTGTAATACATGATATCATAATATATAAGACCATCTCCTAGGACTCGTTTTAGAGTTAACTTGTGCAATGTCTAGGTAGAGTTCCATACCCTGACCTATCCTAAGTAGACCCCTCAAGTCATCCTAAACAGTGTCCACCTACATTTAGTCATTCATTTTATTTTCGGGAGCATCATGCCTTAACCGACATAGACCACATAAGCTAATGTGGAATCCGATGTCATGGAACCCTACACCGAAAGAATGTGGACTACTTGCGAAGGTAGTGCCAATACATGAACATAGCATCTAGGTGGATCCACTAGCTAATATTCCTATGGGGGCAACATAGTTCAAGAACTAGCAGATGTATTTGGGACCCTCTTTATTCAACAGGCATTATAGCCTCCAATATCATTAGTACAATAGTTAACCTACCTTCCCTACTTGGGAAGGGACACTCCTCACTACTAGTTCACTCGGTGTTAACCTAGAGTCCCTTTTGAAACGTCTTTCATTAACAATCATAACTTAGTCAGGTCATAGGAGAATATCTCCTTCCGAATTCATCATCCATGGTCTTACCATAAACCAACAATTTTCATCCAACAATAGGTGTAATAACATCATACAATAATAATTAACACAAGAACTAAGTCAATTGCATCAACACTTACCAATTCAACATCAATTTATAACCTAGGGTAGCTCCGCATGTTTAGAGTCATGCTGCTGACTATTAACTGTCTCTTTCAGTATTTTTACTTCATTGTCTATCTTGTCTATCTTTTGACAAAGGCTTGTCATCATAGATAGTATTTGCTTCATCGTATCTGTTTCTGGAGAGGTAGTCTGCAATAAGATTCTTGTTAGTAGTAATTACTTCAATCGTAAATGTAAAGTTTAATATATTCAATACTAATCTTCGTATTTCTTTGGTTGTTACCGAATCATCTATCTTGCGAGTTAGCCACCATTTTACCTGTGTATTATCTATTCTAACAATAAATTTGTTATACACAATATAATGTTCAAAC
The DNA here is from genome assembly GCA_016801875.1 of Solanum sitiens. Taxonomy (NCBI): domain Eukaryota; kingdom Viridiplantae; phylum Streptophyta; class Magnoliopsida; order Solanales; family Solanaceae; genus Solanum; species Solanum sitiens. The sequence goes on from JABWTJ010000163.1 coordinate 385,598, forward strand.
GCTAATAAACATTTATATAGTGCTAGTAACTCCTTTCGATTAATTTCCCATTTTATTTGGGGTTCAGTATATGATCCTGAATGATATCTACAATGGTATTCAATATTTTCATCTTTATATTTATATTTTAATAGTCCTCCATAACTATGTTCACTCGAATCAGTTTCAACTATATAAGTAAATATCTGTTTTTCATCTGGAAAATTAAGTTTTGGTAGATTCTTACATAGTCGTTTAATATTTCTTATATTTTCATTATCTTTTTTATCGAAATGATATTCGACATCCTTTTTAAGTTTTTTATGTAAAGGTTTTAAATATTCTGCTAATTTAGGTATATATTCTCTTACTTGATTTACTAATCCTAAAAAGGATTGTAATTTCTTTTTTGTATCTATATTTTCATCTAAATTAATGATTTTTTGTACTAAATGCGTTTGCATTTTTATACCTGTTTTATCTATTTGTATTCCTAGAAATTCTATTTGAGATTTCATTATTTCTACTTTTCTTTTATTCAAACTAATACCTGACTGCTTAATTATGTGAATAAATTTTTCTAGTAATTTTATATGTTCTTCTTGTGTCTTAGAATATAATAATATATCATCAATATATATAATGCAATTTTCTAACTGACTAAAATAGTTATCCATAAAACATTGATATCTTCCTGGTGCATTTTTATAACCAAACGGTAATACATTCCATTCATAGTATCCTTGTGGTACAGTAAAAGCGGTTAACTGTTTTGATTTATCTTCAAGTTTTAAATGGTAAAAACCCGATTTACAATCGAATTTACTGAAATAGTTATAGCCTTGTATTTGTCTTATTTTTAATATTTTGTTTGGTATAGGGTAATTATATGTTTTTGTTTTAGCATTTAAATTTCTATAGTCTATTACCATTCTACTTTTTCCTCGTTTTTGTTCATTATGATTATTAACAATAAATGCTGGACTACAATGTTTACTATTGGTTTCTTGTATATAATTATTTCTTAATAGTTCTTCTATATGAATTTTAAATTCATTAAGATCATCAAAATTATATCTTAATGGTTTTTGCAATATTATACTATTTTCGTCTATTAATTCTATCTTTATAGTAGTTTTATGTTTTTCCCATCCTTTTAAGGGATTATCATTGTATAAAGATTCTAATTGATCAGTTATTAATTTAAGTTTATCTATTGTGAATATAATAATTTCAAAGTGATTAATATCTTTTATATTCTCCATTTCTTGATTTATTTTTTCATTTCCTTTAATCCATTCTTTGGGTTTTCTTTGTTTATTGTTAACTCTTTTTGCTCCTATTTTATAACCACATGGTGTTGTAAACCACCAATGCGTTTTGGTTATAATATGAGGGTATAGTTTTTCTAAGAAAGGCATTCCTAGTAATATATCTTTTTTACAATCAAAACAATATATAGTTTCTATTGTTAAGATTTTATCCCATATTTGTATTTTAACATTTTTAGCTTTATAAATAATCATACTACTCTCGTTATTAAATCCTGTTACTATCATAGGTGTTTTTAATTTTTCCCATTTTTCTTCTGGTAAACAATTGTATTTACATATATTTGTTTCTGCTCCTGTATTTATCATAGGTGTATAATATCTATTATAATATCCTTCTATAATAATTTTCGCAAGAATATATATCTTCATTTTATTCTTTGTATTATAATTTTCTTATTTTGACAAGTGAGTATTAATTTATTATCTTCTATCTTATATGGTATGAATTGTTCTAACCATTTTAATCCTAAAGTTATATCATGTTCACTTTGATGGATTTTGAATTTTATAGTAAAGTTTAATCCTCCGATTATTATTTCTTTTTCAATTGATTCATTACAAATTATAATTTCAGTAGGTAGTCCAGGGCAAATATGTCCTGTCTTTGTAAGTTCATTTTCTGGAACTAATTCTTTATTTATATAATTTTCTTCTTCTCCTGTATTTATTAGTATTTTATATTTTTTGTTATCAGTTATTCCTGCTATAAAGTAATAATTTATTAATTCATCTTCTGTATATTTTATTTCAGGGAAGTCATATTTTCTTTTTGAAGTACTAGCTCTTGATGAGGTAGTTCTTGATAGTTTAGGGGTGTTTACTCGTTCTTGTATTATTTGTAAATCATCATTTACACTCATTGCGTTATAACTATAATCATTGTTATCTATAATTGTAAGTATTTGATCAAAAGGATTGTCTATTTTAATTCTATCTATTTTATTCTTAGCAATAACTTTATGTTTTGTTGTTAATATATATAGATTTTTACATCTTACTGTAAATATTTTACTTCCAGGTTCTAGTTCAATTCCTGATAATTTCCAATATAACATTAACGATTTATCTATATTTTTATCTGTTAATGCTATTGAATAATTAGCACTTATTATAAATTTAAATTTTTGATATATTAGATTTCCTTTTATAGCACTTATTATACTTTTTTCTATAGGATGTATAATTCTATCATCTGCTAAGTATAGTTCTATTGGTGTATCTATTCCTTCTCGAAAACAGGCTTTTAATAATATCTCTGTTCCTCCTAGATGTACATATTTTATAGGGGCTTTAGATTTTATTTGTTGTATTTCTTGATTAATTACTCTTTTATTGAGTATAGGGATTTGTGCTTTTCCTTTAGTATATTTACAATCTATAATGTGTTCCTTTTGACTTACTACATAATATTCTTCCTTACTTCTTTTAAAGAATTGATTTAATAAAGGTATTTTTAATACTTTTTCCACACTTAGGTCTAATTCTTTATTTCTTATTTCTTGAAAAACATTATTATCAAATATTATCTTCTGTTCTACTGATTCTTCATCGTTATATTCTTCGGTAGAAATTATTTTTATATTTTCTTCAGTCATTTTCATTTTCTGATTTATCTGATTCTGTTTCATAAACAGTTTCTATTTCTGAATGATCATTTATTTCTGTATCTAGAAATTCATAGATACTATCATTATCATCTAAGTCATAATCTAAATAATCTATTTGCTTATATTTATAATTATCTAGTATAAATTCTGCAATTTGCTTCTTTTTTATATTTTTAGGTAATTTGCAATCTTTAGCTAAATGTCCTAGTTTACCACAATTGTAACAATTACAATTTGATATAGTTTTCTTTGGTCTTGATAAACGTTTTTGTTTATTATGTTTTATATAATAACGTTTTCTTGGTTTTTTATACTTATATTTAGTTCTTCTTTTTCGATATTTTTTATTTCTATGGTGTGTTTTATAATTTTTATCTTTATAACCAAATTGTGGTGCTGTTACATATGTACAACAGTCTAAATTTTTTAATAATACTTTTTCCATTGTTAATTTTTCTTTTTGTGTTTCGCATAGCTGTATAAACCATTGATGTAGAAAGTTTATTCTAGCTCCTAAAGTATTTGTAGTTTCACTATTGTTCCAGTCTTTTATTACATTGCTACTAAAAGGTTCTGGTAATTTTGTAAAATATAGATTTTTTATTTCGTCTGCTTCATTTATATTATATTGAGCTTTGTAATAATATTCCTTAAAGGCACAAGTATATTCGTCTATATAACACATATTATATATAGATAATTTTGCCATTAATTGTCTATTTATTATTTTAAGTTTAGTTTGTTCTTTTATATCAGAAGTCATACTTCCAAATTCATTTCTTAATGCTAATTCGTATTTTTCTAGAATTTCTATGTTAGATGTTGTTAATGAACCATCTAGTTTTTTATCGCTTCTTAAAGCTGCTTTGCTTTCATTTGGTAAATTTTCTATCCATAATTTTGTTGTTCCTATTAAGGTTCTTTCTATATATCCAGGTGTTTCTTTTATTGTGATTTTATTATCTATTAATTGTTTTGATAAATTTCCTATCCATAAGAGGATTATTTTATTGATATCTATTACACAATCTAAGTCTAAAAAGTTAGTTTGTTCGATTATTTTTTTAGGTTTCCATCTTGTATTTAATCTACTATTCCATATAGCATTAGTTCGGTCAGAATTTTCATAACTTTCTGTATAATAAATTGGTGTAGTTGTTTTAGGATTTCTCCTAGGGCTATGATCTGGAGTTTTAACTCTAGATGTTCCTGGTTTATTTACATTATTTGTGTTAATTTCTAATTTTAAATTATTAGTTTGTTTTAGAATTTCAGTATATGTTTCACTAATGTCACTAATTTCAGAATTTTCTGACTTATCAGATTCATTTTCATTTATTTCATTTATTTCGAAATTTTCAGTCTCAATAAGTATTTGTTTCATTTCATTTATTTCTTTAGCTAATTTTTCCTTTTGTTTTTCTTCTACTAGTAATTTTAAATAAGCTAATTCTTTTTCTAATTCTTCGATTTTACTGTTTTTAGTTTCTTCAATTTTCTTAATTTCTTGCGTTGCTTCTGTTCGTATTTTATCAATTTCTTTGGCTTTATCTATATCGTCATTTTCTTTTGTTATTCGTATCATAGCTGTTAAACTATCTTCTAGTTTTGCAGATTCTTTTTCTAACATAAGATACAATTTATCTCCTATTTTTTTATACCTTCTACCTAAATTTGAAAAAACTATTTTTATAGTTAATCCTTCGTAATTCTCATAGGTTTTTTCATCGACTATAAATTCTTCTTTATTCATTATTGTTTATAAATTATATTATGTTGTAGTTTATATTCTAAACAGTCTATTTTTAATTTTAAATCAAATATCTGTTTCTTTTGTATTAGTATTGATTTACTACATACTCCTGCAAATATATTTGTTATTAATCGTTCTTTCATAAAATCGTGCATATATTGCAATCTATTTATTTCTTCAATTAAAAGTTGTTTTTCTATCCTTTGATCCATTTTAAATATTAAGAGAATATTTATGAGTTGTATCAAATTTTGATAAAAACAACTTTAATTGATAACAAAAATTCAAAACATGAAGAGTGTGTTTGGTATGAAGGAAAACATTTTCTGGAAAATGTTTTCCAATTTTCCCATGTTTGGTTGGGTCAAAATTTTTGGAAAATGTTTTCCAAATCAACTCATTTTCCTCAAAATTAAGGAAAATGACTTCCCTTCAAAAATTAAGGAAAACATTTTCCAAAACTCTCCTCCAATTTAAAATTATATTTTTTTTTTGAGAAAAACGTCAATTTTAAAAAAATATTTTCATTTTCAAAATTTTATTTTTTCACCCGATCCCTGACCCCCCGGCCACCACCACCCCAACCCCAACCTCTCCCCAAAAAATTAATTTTGCTTTTTAAAAATATTTTCAACTTCAAAATTTTATTTTTAAACTCCTAACCCACCCACCCACTCCCCACCCCCGGCAGCCCCCTACCCACCCCCAACCCCCAAAATAATTAATTTTATTTTTTAAAAATACTATCAACTTTAATTTTTTATTTTTTCACTCCTAACCCCCCTTCCCCCCGACCCCACCCACTACCTCCCACCCCACCCCCACCCCCAAAAAATAATAATTATGATTTTAAAAAATATTTTCAATTTCATAAATTATTTTTTGCTCTAGTAAAAATAAAAGATGTCTCTCAAAAATATTTTTCATTCATAAATCAAACACTAAAAATCATTTCCAGAAAATATTTTCTACTCACCAACAAAACATGAGAAAATAAGTCCAAAATCTACTTGTTTTCCAGGAAAATATTTTCTAGGAAAACATTTTCCATGAAAAACATTTTCCTTCATACCAAACACACCCGAAAAGTAAAAAGATTTCCCTCCAAACTATTTTCCTCTCAATAGTTTATTCATAAATTACCTCTTTCTTTTCCTATTTTAATAAGTCAAAAACCCTAAAAGAAAAATAGCCCCACACGTGAGTTTCTCTTAGTTTTTCATTCAACCATTGTTTCCAAGTCACAACAAAAAGAAATCACAAAACTTTTTTCTTTACCTGCCTTCTCATATATGATCTAACAAAGAATTGTTTTGATATGTGATATTTTGCAGTAGCCGAGTATGTTCTTCTTCTTCGTATTGTTTTTAATTTTTTCTCTCTTTCATAGTTTTATTTTATTCAATGAGATGGTATAATAGCCATGTTTCTTTTCTTTTTCTTCTAGTGTGAGTATATATATATATATATATATATATATATATATATATATATATATATATATATATATATATATATATATATATATATATATATATATATATATATATATATTTGTTTATGTTTACTTTGATTTTATTTCACTAGAATTTGATATTTTGGAAGGAAATTTGTTTTTACTTGAAAGATAATAGGACTATTAATACTGTGATGATTCAAATGTTGTGAACTAAATTGACTATTAATTGTAAAATACATAAGGAAAAGGCTATCAAAATTTACATATCATCAAAGAATTGTGATATTGTTTTAAGTACTTTTCTTGAAAAAGTAATTCCTAGGAATGTTGTGTTAGAAGAGATTGCAATTACGAAAGAATATGAATCATCAAACTAAATAGGTATTCATTATTATTATTGATCTTTTTTTTTATTTTTAAAGATATTTTTGTGATGTTATTTATATAATTTACAAATTATGGTTGCGGCTTAAGGTTGATATTCATATTATATTTTCATATCTTTAATTTATTAGATATATGATCTATTTTTGAAAAAATTATATAAAAAATGAAAGAGACTCAAAATTAAATAAAATAGTTATTATGTCATTTTTAATATAATTTTTTTGATTTTTGTTGCAACTTATGAAGGAGTGATAAAAGCATCAAAATCAAAGGGAAAAGGACACTTATTTTCTATTGTAAAAGAATATTGATATGTTTGAGTAAAATAATCTTTCACTATCTTAGAAGACATTGTTAAATCTTTATTAAGTATTTATTTTGATATATTTTATTCCATACAAAATTTAATATATTACACATGTTTTTATTATATAAATTTCGTGCCAAATCTTAGCTACATTATATGAATTCATAGCAACAATTTTTTTGAATGTGTAGATGAAATGTCAGTCTATAATGCTCAGGATGCTACTGTTAGTCTGCTCGCAGAACCAACTAATTCAGCTATGGAAGAGACCACTATAATTACTCTTTCCAACGAAGATAAGCAGCGCATGTATGCTCCTTGGCAATTCTAAGTTATTATTAAGCTGTTGGGGAAAAAAACACTACATCACTATCTAAAATCCAAACTTCAATCTCTGTGGAAGCTGGAAGATCAATTCCGCCTAATAGATCTAGGATATGATTATTACATAGTTAAATTAGAATCTAAAGAAAGTCGAGATAAAGTACTCCTTAATGGACCTTGGTTTATTAACAGGCACTTCCTCTCTGTGCAAAAATGGGTCCCAAACATCATGCCAAATACAACAACTCACAATAGCTCTGCAGTTTGGGTCCGTCTACCTCAAATACCAATGGAATTCTATGATGCAGTCATATTAGCAAAAATTGGAAACTCAATAGGAACATTACTGAAAGTGGATGCTTGTACGAGTACTACACTAAGAGGGAGATACGCCAGATTATGTGTTGAATTTGATCTTCACCAACCAGTTAAATCTCATGTTGTTATAGGAAGTCACACACAACTTTTTTAATATGAGATATCAGATCTTCTATGCAAACTTTGTGGCAGAATTGGTTTTCAACACCGACATAATTGCCCTTCAGATTTGTCACAGAAAACAGTAGAACCAACTATTACAAATGCAAATACAATATACCAAAAGAAGGAGATATGGCATACAGTCCAGTTCAACATGTAAAAGAAAGTTAGTCTAACGAAGATGCATCCTCAAAAAGTGGCTATGGGTGCTACTCAAACAGGTACCAATCAGAACGCTAAGAGCATTAAATTAAGTAAGTCTCCTCTCAATGTTGATCATTCAATCCTATTAAATTCCGCTAAATTTAAATACCACCCTATCCCCAATGGTAATGCTCCCTTTATCTCTATTACTCCCAATCAATATCTTCCCTTTCCATATCAGATCAAATAAAGTTTGTCGTCAATGCCATGGAGTATTGCAACCCTCCGCCCCCATCATACTAGATAAAGTGACAAGTGTTTGGGACACGTGTACAACTGATATTAAATCTTCTCTCACTATTAAAAATTATTTTCAACCCGTGGGTAAAACTAGTGGAAAACTACAACTTAATACTCGAGTTACAAACAATTACAGCTGTAATCAAATGGAAATAGACAACAATTCTACTAAAACGGAACAAGTGGCCCACCTTAATAAAATATTTGACAACTGTATAGGCATGCAAATTTACTCTACGCCTACTTCCCCTTCTACTATACCCTTTCATATTCCTACCAATCTCATGCAAAACATATCTCAAGAAATATCTTCTCATCATAAATTATACCTCTTCACTCAAATAATACTATAACTTTGGAGTTCCCTATTAGTACTAAAGAACTCCAGGAAGTTCACTCTTCCACTAAACAAAAAGGAAAACAAGCTTTCATTACTCACAAAAGGAATAGAAAAAAACGATATCCCTTCAATACCACCGATGATAAATCCTTTGCCTAATTACGTGACAAATGCTCTAGCTCAGGACCAACCCCCTATATCTTGGATCTAACAGGGACTAAATAACCAAATTGTTTTCTTCACGCTGGATCTGGAGGGTGAGGAGGTGATAGTGATACTTCAGAACCCAAATTTCCTAGCTCAACTCATTACAGAAGTAATGAAGATGGCGATGGACAACTTCCTCAATCATCTTTGGGTAAACAATATAATGATTCCAATAACTCCTGCAACAGCCCCACTGATTTACCACAACATGCAACATCTATTGGGACTTCCATCCCATTTCAACCCCATCATAAACCTAATGACAAACCAAAACCTTTTTTTCAATCCGATGGAATCGATTCAAGAAAACAATATGTTTTTTCCTTGGCTACCCCAGAATCCTCAAATGACAGCCCCCTCTCCACACTCAACCCCAACGGAGCCCTTTTTGGGGAATAAAAACATGGTAGTAGAAGAGGAAACTCATATACCCTTGTTCACAGAAATAGCAGACTTAAGAGAAGTAGCCCTTATTCTATTTCTAGAAATGGAGGACAGGAAATACATTTTCAGATGCCCACTAACACTGAAGAAATGATCAAGAGATATCCGACTCCTCATCAACTGATGGGCGGCAAAGTTGGCAGTGGTGGTGACTCCCATGATCAAAAATCCATCTCTTGAAGATCAGGATAAAGGAATATCAACCTCTTACTCGTTCATGATGAATAGAAACCCTACTTTAATTATCTGGAACATTAGAAGTGCTAACTTTTAAAAGGAATATGAAGGATCTTCTCAATACTCATACTCCTTGTATCTTTGCCATGCTTGAAACTAAAATGGATAATCATGACAGGATTAAGAATGAGTACAAATTCACTGGTATGATTGAATCCCCAGCAACTGGACGATCTGGAGAAATTATTATTTTGTGGCATGAAGATCAAGTGAGGATCACTAGAATGAAACAGACCTTCCAAGACTTGTATGCAATGGTGGAGATACTTCCTAATAAACATCCTTGGCTTATGTCTATTATTTAAGCTAGCCTAACTTAGCTCATAGAGATACATTGTTGAATAATATTAGGAATTTTAAAAATAGCTATGATTGTCCTTGGTTTGTAGGTGGAGATTTTAATGATATCAATTGTCAGGCGGATAAATGTGGGGGAAACCTTATTAGTTGGTCTAGGGCTAATATATTTGTAAATGGTACTAATTATTGTGGTTTGGCTGATTTAGGTTTTAAAGGAAGTCGCTATACGTGGTCAAACAATATATTGGGAAGGAGTCTTATTCTTGAAAGACTAGATAGGTGTTTCGCTAACCACTTTTGGAATCAGGCTTACCCAAATGCTACCCAAAAAAAAAAAAAAAAAAAAAAAAAAAAAAAAAATTGCCACGTATAAATAGCATGGCTAAAAAATTCTTTTTCATAGCAAATAATTATTATTTAAGCTCCAATGTTATATATTTCATGGCTAAATGTATGAATTCTTAGCTACAATACGAGAAACTTTATAGCAAATACATTAATTTATAGCTATGTTTTTTTATAATTTATAATTAAATATGAGTTATTGCCACAAGATAAGTTAGGCATTAAGCTACAAAATTGAAATTTCTATGACAAACAATTTACATATTAAGCTACTATACAATGCCTTGTGGCTACTGTATAAAGATTGCTATAAAAGTTTATTTATCGTGGAACAATAATAAAACAAATTGCTATAAGTATATTTTTCGTGGCAATACTTGTTTCTATTGTAGCTACACACAATTTTTATCTTGTAGCTATCAGTATATATTCTTAGCCATGGACAATGTAAAGTTCGTAGCTAACATTTAGCCACCCTACATCTTGCTACAAACACTACAAAACAAAATATAGTAGCTATAGTGTTTATCCACGAAACATATCATGTTTAGCGACAATGTATTACATCCATTTAAACGTTTGCATGCAAAGACCCATGCTTAGAATACAAAATAGAGGAATTTGGAGTTTGAAACCCATTTTGAAAAACCTTTGAATTGTCTCCTTGAATAGAAGAAGATTCAAGGATGAACTACCAAAGCTTTAAAGGAAGAAACACACGAGATTTGGTGAAGAAAATGTCCAAAACCTTCAACCCTAGATCTGCCTTGAGTTCTAGCTTCAACGGGGTTTTGAGAGTCTTTCTTGAGGGAGGGATTTTGTTTTTGGAAAATGAAGACCAACATAGGTTCTAGGAGTATAAACTAACTTAAAATATCCTAACTGCCCTAAAACAATCGTCCAAACACCTTAAAAGACTTGGGGTGAATTTACTTTAAAAAAACAATCTTGGCCGAAAGTACAGGTAGCTTTTACAGGCCACCATCCACTCTCACCAATGACAGACCGTCGTTTTATCGACGTCCCGCTGATGAGGGCTAGTGGTTTTGGTCTACAGATCAAAAACATGAGGACTGGCAGGTCCAATCAACTGACCAAGCCAACGAGCCGTCATTTGGTCGACAGGCCGTCGTTTTGTTCGTTGATTGCACTACTTTCACAGTTTTTTCCTTAGAGTTGTGGTCCTACTCCACGGCGCCTCGTGGATCCTAGGTGGAGTCCTACCTAGTCATTAGACCCCTAAACATGTTCATCTAGGTATTAGGATCTGCTCCTATCAATTTAAACCCCAAACAACTCCCAAAAAATGATAAGACACACTAGAACACATTTAAGCACATAGTCATCTAGTCGTCCAACGTCCTTGTCGTCCCTTGACGTTTGATTTCCAAACTTACCAAACTGATCTGAAAAACTAAAATTCACTATTTTAACACATTATTAACTCATGAAACATATGCAAAGCTCTTTTTAGACCTATTTCATTGTAAGGGTCGCTACAAATCTCAACCAAAACTCACACTTACTATATCTGGCATAGAGTTGGGCATCCTTGAGTACTTGCAAGACTATCCTCAAATGGTTCACATGGAAACCCTCACATTTCGAGTATATCAAGATGTCATCAATAAAGAAAATTACAAAAAAATCAAGATAGTTTTTAAAAACTCAATTCATAAGGTCCATGAGAGTCACTTGGGCATTTGTTGGTCAAAAAGACATGACTCGGAATTCAAATGACCATACCTAGTTTGGAAATTCATTTTAGGTATGTCAACTTCTCTAACTTGTAGTTGATGATATCCCGAGCTCAAATCAAATTTTGAGAAGTAACTCACACCTTAGAGTTGATCAAATAAATCATCAATCCTAGGAAGAGGATTCTTAATCTTTATAGTAACCTTGTTTAATTGAAAGTAATCAATACACATCCTAAGAGACCCATCTTTCTTCTTCACGAATAATACCGGGGCACCCCATGGCAATAGCTTTGTTAAATAAAACCCTTATATAGAAATTCCTTAAGTTGAGATTTTAAATCCTTCAACTCGACCGGGGCCATCCGGTAAGGAGGGATCGAGATAGGTTTTGTATCCGGTATTAAATCGATGCCGAAATACATTTCCCGTTCGGAAGGAATTCCTGGTAATTCATCGGGGAAGACTCCCGAAAAGTCCTTCACTACGGGGACCGACTCTAGTAGGGGAGTCTCGGACTCAAGATCCTTGACTCTCATGATATGATAGAGACATCCCTTTGAAATCAAATTATATGTTTTAAGACAAGAAATGATTTGACTCTTTGGAGCTAGGTTTCCCCCATCCAGTCTACAACGGAATTTTTTAGGAACTGAAACTTTACTACCCGAGTTCTGCAATCAATGGAAGCAAAACAAGAATGTAGGCAATCAATCCCCAAAATTACTTCAAAGTCAAACATATCATGTTTTACCAAGTCAACCAATGCGACTATATTGGGAAATTAAATGGGACAACCTCTATAAACACTTTTAAAAAGTACGGAATCACCCACCGGGGTAGAAACCAAAAAAGGTTCATGGAAGATATCGGGAAGCATATTAAATGTCATAGCCACTAAAGTAGATACAAAACAAAGGTGGTACCAGGGTCTTAAAATTCATAAAAATCAATGGAAAATACTTGCAACGTACCGGTAACAACATATAGAGAGGTCTGTTAATCACTTCCGGATTGAAGGGCATAAAAGTGATTCTTTTTGGGAGCATCGGAGTTTGGAGCATTTATGGGAGATTGGATTAGAAAACTTCTTTTTGAACCTTGGTTTATCTTGTATCTTAAACCTAGACTTATAGAAATTTCTGTTATTGGGCTTTGATCCCTTCAACTCCCTACCAATTAGTTTAAGCTTTTGCTTCTCAATTTGTCCTGCGTGGACCGTAACATAAAAAAATTTCATAGTTGGATAATAGTATAGCCAACCTAAATTCATTTACCACAGGATCAGATACCCCCATAAAAACTCATTCAGCTTGGTCCTAGAGTCCACCACCATTGTAGGAGCATACTTGGATAAGTGAGTGAACTTGAGGGTATACTCCTTCACACTCATATTCCCTTGACGAAGATTGATGAATTCTTGAATTTTTCTCTCCCTTAGTTCCAAGGGAAAGAACCTATAAAAGAAAAGTTGTTTGAAATCCCCCCAAGTAATCCGACCTTCTGTAAGCGGCCTCTCATCTTCCCATTGTTCATACCAAACTTTAGCAACATCTTTGAGTTTATAAGGAGTTAGTTCTGCCTTTTCTTGAGAAGTCACCCATGGAATCTAGCACCTTGAATACTTAATCTATAAACCCTTGTGGGTCTTCTTTGACCTTGGAGGCAAAGAATGTAGGGGGATTCATCCCTGTGAAATCCCTTATACTTGATGCGGTGGTGCTAGAATCGGGGTTCACTTGTACCCTAGAATTCCTAGCAACTTGAGTAGCCATCAGTTGAGAAAAATAATGGATGGCATCCCTTATATCAAAATTAGACATAGCCCTTCTTCAATAAGAACGGGAGGGTTTTAAGGATCTTGAAGGGGAGCCGCCTCATTCACATTCTCCTCTTCGTCCCTTCTAGAATTATTCCTCCTTGTATTCATGGCCTATAATCAAAAGAAAAGGATTAGAAGGAATTAATTAAATAGTGTTAGGACTCCAACCACGATTATAGATTAATCAAGAAAGGAAGGTTCCTAGTCATCTCATAGACTTGTATTAATAAAGGTGGCGCGTTTCACATTATGAATAAGACTCTAATAGACGTGGAATGTTTGACATCAACCCTAATATTATCCCAAAACCTTATACTCTGATACCAAGTTTGTAATTACCGGAGAGTAACCCCTAGACGTTACCACATACTAGTCATCAAAACCTTAGGTCTTGAATTAGTATTTTACACTACATGAGGCTCTAGGCAAAGTCATGGAACTTTCACGGTGTTACATATTTGAGGGTAGTATTTTAAGTCATCAAGGAACATCAACTCTTTGCCAAATATAGTAAATGTGAATTTGGTTCGAGATCGATTGCTTTTCTTAGTCACATTGTCTCAAGTTAGGGTATAGAGGTCGATCCAAAGAAAAAGAAGGCGATTAGGAATTAGCCTAGACCTTAAACTCCAATCGATATTCGAATATCTTGGGTTTAGCCGGGTACTATAAGAGATTTATTGATGGGTTTTCATCCATTGCTTCTCCATTGACAACCTTAACAAAAAAGAAAGTTAGGTTTGAGAGGTCCGAAGCTTGTGAGAAAGGCTTCCAAGATTTGAAAGATAAGCTTACTTCCGCTCTAGTTTTGACTTTATCAAAGGGTACCATAGGGTATGTGGTGTATTGCGACGCTTCTTGAGTAGGTTTGTGTTGTGTCCACATGCAACATGGTAAGGTGATAGCATATACCTCTAAAAAACTTAAGGTGCATGAGAAGAACTATCCAACTTATGATCTTAAATTAGTGGTCGTAGTGTTTGCAATGAAGATATGGACACAATATCTATATGGGGTGCATGTTGATGTGTTCATCGACCATAAGAGTCTTCAATATGTGTTCACTCAAAAGGAGTTAAATCTCCGACAAAGAAGATGGTTAGAACTCTTAAAGAACTATGACATGAGTTTCCTTTACCATCCCGGAAAATCTAATGTGGTTGCATATACATTATGTCAAATGACTATGGGTAGTGTAGATCATGTAGAATATGGTAAGAAGGATTTAGTGAAAGATGTGTATAGATTGGCCCAGTTGGGTGTTCGACTTGAAGATTCTCCAAAAGGGGGTTTCATGGTCCATCATAACTCTGAGTCATCTATAGTGGTCGAGGGGGAAGTCTAAGTAACATCTTGATCCTCTATTGATGGAGTTAAAGGAATCGGTTCTTAGTAAGTACAATGAGTCATTCTACGAAGGAGGGATTGTGTACTTAGGTACCAAGGAAGTTTGTGTGTACCGAATATGGATGACATAAGGAGACAATCTATGGAAGAGGCTCATGGTCACAAAAATGGATCATGATATTCAAGAGGTCTATTGGTGGAACGGTTTGAAGAAGGAAATAGCGAAGTTTGTGGCGAAATGTTCTAATTGTCAACAAGTCAAGGTAGAACATCAAACACCGGGAGGGTTAACTCAAGTGATGAAAGTCCCTACTTGGAAATGGGAAGATATAACATGGATTTTGTTGTGGTTTTTCCCTACACCCAGAAACAAAATGATTCAATATGGGTGATTGTTGATAGATTGGCAAAATCTTCCCATTTTCTCCCTGTTAAAACTAATTATTCCAAGGAGGACTATGCTAGGTTGTACCTTAAGGATATTGTGAGTTTGCATGGAGTTCCATTGTCAATCATCTTCGATAGGGGTCCCCAATTCACTTCTAGGTTTTGGAAGGCATTCCAAAGTGGGCTAGGAACAAAGGTGAAACTTAGTACCACATTTCAACCACAAACGGATGGTTTGGAATAAGGAACCATCCAATCCTTGGAGGAAATGTTGAGTGATGTATTATCGACTTCAAGGGGAACTGGGATGACCATATATCTTTATTCGAATTCCCCTACAATAATAGCTATCAATCAAGCATCGCCAGGCACCCTTTGATGCTCTTTATGATAGGAGATGTGGATCTCTAATTGGGTGGTTTGAGATAGGTGAGTTTTCTCTACTAGGTCCCTAGGCAATCTATGAGTCCATGGAGAATGTCCGGCTCACAAAGGATTGTTTGAAGATGGCCCAAAGTCAACAATAATCTTATGCCAACAATAGAAAAAGGGACCTTGAGTTTATGGTAGGAGACATGCTTTATTTGAAGATATCACCCACGAAAAGGGTGATGAGATTTGGTAAAAAGGGGAAACTTATTCCCGATATGTGGGGCCATATGAGGTTGTGAAACGCATCAGAAAGGTCACATATAAGTTGAAACTACCTATTGAGTTTGATCCGGTGCATCCGGTTTTTCATGTTTCAATGCTCATGCAGTGTATAGGTGATCCGGTGTCTATCCTTCCTCGAGAAGGCTTAGAAGTAAATGCCAACCTTTCTTATGAAGAGGTTCTAATTGGGATCTTAGACTGGCAAGTAAAGAGGTTGAGGAATAAAGAGGTAGCTTCTGTGAAGGTTCTTTAGAAGAACCAACTAGTGGAGAATACTACTTGGGATGCCGAGGCCGACATAAAATCCCGATATACTCATGTATTTCCCTCCTCTTCTATTCAAGGTTGAGATTAGTAACTTTCCTTAATTTTTTGTATTGAAGGGTCTTAATGTGTTTTGAAACTTTTTGATTTCCATTCATTGTCCACGAATTGGTGAAAAAATCCATGTTTGATATATGTCTTGAACTATGTGTCTTCATACTTGATGATACTTGATTACATGTTTGGTTTATGGAGTTATGTTATGTACTATTTCTTGTGAAATTTCTCAAGTATGAAGTTATGAAAGTCATGTAGTATTTCTTGGAGGACATGTTGATTTATGTAAAAAGGAGAAGGACATTCCTCCTTTGAAAAATATGAAATAATGAAATATGTGCATTTTGATAGTTGACATGATTTCTATCTTATAAATGGTGCATTGTTGTGTTTAGAAAGGAGTGAATGTTTCCTCCTTTGTAATGGATTATTTTTATGTCCCATAGGTTGGTTGGGCTTCTATTCTTGAGTCATAATTCTAAAAAGATGTTTAAAGTGTCATTCGAGGATGAATGTTCCCCAAGCGGGAGGGAGGGGATATTGTTACACCTAAAAAATGTAAGGACCTATACTAGAGTCTCACCTAGTGTCTAAGGATTTAAAATCACGTCCTTAGGTCTAAATGAAGGTAATTAACTTGACTAGGAAGTGTTGAAACCTATACGTCAAGGAACGACCACGACGTCCGTAGACAAGTTAAAATGATCTAGTGCGCCTTTAGCTTTTGAATGAGTTTAGAGAGTAGTATAAAAGTCCAATTTGGTGAAAAGGCTTAAATTACACCTAAGAGTGCGTTTAGGGTCAAAACGTTCGGGTACAACTCCCCAAGGACCTCAAAATGGTCCTAGAGGAGAACCCAACATTTGACCCAAAAAGTCATCAAAAGACAGTGGGAAATCGACGAAAGGGAACGACGATCCGTTGATGGGAGTACATCCTGTAGATGGTGCTCTTCATTCAAGATATATAATCCTCCCCTTGAGACTCCAAAATACAACCTCTTTCCCAAACCACGTTTGACCAGTATGGTCCGTGGATGGGACGATGAGATGTCGGCGGGGGTCATCGTTTGACCCTAGTTCACTGCCTCAAAACAGATTAATTAGGGGTTGTTTGATAATTATTTATTTAATTAATTAATGACTAGGGACGGTTATAATTAGTTAGTTTAGGAACATAAAATGATCCTAAGTCATTAAACTAACCTAACACTTCATCAATAACAAAACCCAAATAACTCCCAATTCTCTTTAGTTTTTCTCCCTACCCCAAATACCCCCCATTGAAGAACAAGTTCAAGATTTTATAGGGCTTAATGATCAAGAATTTCCTTCACCATTCTTCAATGATTCTGATGTTATGGAGGCTATTTACTCCTGCGAATCTTTTTCCTAAGAGGCTCTTTAAAGATTTGATTTCAATGTTCTTCAAAAACCTTGTTTTCATCCAATTTCGTGGGTCTACTTTCTTGATAGAATTCTGTAATTTAATTCAATTATTATTGATGATTGATGTGTGTTTATCTGTGGAATTATGTAACCACCAAAGCCTTGATCAAAATCTCTACAAAAACCCACGAATCCTCTTCTTCCCCTAACCCTAACTTGTGATTTAGGTTGGTTCATGATTGAGGGATATGAAATTGAATGTAGTTTTTTATAGTTTAATATTATATGATGATGTTAATTGAATTGTTGGTTAAGGATCATTGAATTGAGGGTAATATCTTGGATTAGATTCTTGGAAGCAATTGGTAAGACTTTCAAGATCATCAATATTTTAGTTCAATTATGTTGGTCTACTCTTGATTTTGCCAATTCAATTGAGGTATGAATATGTGAGTATGATAGGAGATGAGTCAATTATGAATATTAAAGTATGTTATCAATGTGACAAATTGTGAGATGATAATAGGCGTGTTATCATGAGGGATTGAAGATCTTATTACCAAGATAATGATGTAATCTTGTCAGTTAATGTTGGTTTGTGATGAAAGGAAGTTCTCATTCTAGAACGTAAGAGCTTTGATCATTTTATACAAGGAGTTAGTATCCTAATACCTATTATATAAATTAATGTTAAGAAAGACTCTAAGATACTTCAAAAATGGAATATGTAGCTTAGCGCCGACTGAACTTGACAATGAGAGGTGTCCCTTAAAATGAGCAAGGTAGGTTCACCATGTATCTCATGAGATTGAAAGTACAATTCAAATTGGCATAAAAAGGGTTTCTAGAAACAATCTTCTAGTTCCTTAACTATGTGCCCCCATAGAAAAATCTAACTAGTGGATCCACGTAGACGTTATTATGATGTATATGCCTTACTTTGGCAAGTAGGATGCCCTACTTTCGGTGTGAGGGGTTGACACCGGATTCCATGTTTACCTAACATGGTCTATTGTCGATTATGGAGAAGTTTCACAAAAATAAAATGAAATGAATGAAACTAAAAAGATGCATAAAAACTAGGATGACTTAAGAGGTGCACTAGAGTAGGTAAGGGAATGGGATGTTACCTAAACATTGCGCATATGGACCTTGAGGGGATTCTTAGGCTGGTCTATTCATATACATATATGTTATGAATGAAATGCATAACGTTGATTCTATATAATGTTGGTCTCATATGATGTTGCATTCAGTTGATATACATGTTGTTGGGTTATATGATGTACATGCAATGCTTATGGTATCTTTGATAGTTGAGTTAATTTATGTGGGTTATGGGGTTTCACTTTGATGTTGCACTAGTTGACTTGAGTTGGGGTTATAAGTAAGGTCTTTTAATGTATTGATGAAATGTTGCTTATGGCTTTACAATGTTGTCGCTAAGGAACATGAAATATGAAAATGTCTTATTTTTTCTATGTTATAAAATTGGCTATATTCTTTGTATGTGCATAAAGGGTTTCAAGTTAAAATAGCATGCTTATAAACCAATTGTCCTTTTAAGCATGTTTCTAAATGTTTTAATTGCATATGTCTTCATTTAGTACATGTGGTTTATACTAACCCATATTCTCTATATTTCTACAATAATGTCTAAATTTCAAAGAAGCTTGGATAGATTCCCAAGTTGATCAGTCCTCATGTCCGAGGACGAAGCCTACTACTGTAGTTGATATCATTTGATTAGTCTAAATACATTGTTCATTTCCTATATTGTAAAGACTATTTGTATTCTCTTATGAGACTTGTTGTAATGTTGTAAAGGTTATGTCCCAACTCCTGTACTCCTATCTTAGATGGTTATGTGTTCGATGATGTAGACTATTTTCGATAAATGAGAAGTCTATGTAAACTTCATATGTAAAGTTTTTAATTTTCCATATTTTTATTGACCTATGAAATGCGTTGATGTATGCTAAGCTCTTGTTTTAGTCCTCTAAGAGGACAAAAATGCCACTTAGGATTAGGGGGTCTCCTCGGTCGTGACAGTTTATTTTCCGCTTGTGTTTGAGCTTTGGATGCAATCCTTCCAAGTTGAATTTTATGGGTTCATATACCCCAGAGGTATCGCGATGATGTCAACAATAGTCCACCAAATGGACATCTTGTACCTAATCAACACCTTGATCACATCATGAACCTGTTCATCATTAAAATCTACACCCAAGATCACAATTAAAGTGTTGTTAGTTCCCAAATATTCATACCTCATGTTACGGAGGTTGCTCCTCAATGGATGGGTTTGCTGGAGTACTTGTTTCTTTTCCAGATTCAACTTCAACTTCTTTGGAGCATAAGAGTGTGCTCCCATACCGTGCAATGCATTTACTATCTCTGCATAATCAAACCTAAAGTCTTCTTCAAAATTCATCAACGCAGCAACTATAGTCTCAACAACCAACCTCCGTTCAATAGTTCCTCCCATTTCTTATTTCTCAAAGACCTCTCTTGCAGACACTACATTGATGTCATGTGGCTGGTTCATGGATCTGTAAATATTTAAATTTACCTCTTCATTGTTGATTCTAAATTTCATTTCTCCTCGATCAAAATCTACCAATGCTCTACTTTTTTGCCAGAATTTATCTTCCCAAAATAATGGGAACCTCAAAAACCACTTCATAATCCAAGATCACGAAGTCTGCCAAAAAGATGAACGTATCCACATTTATAAACACTTAACATTGTATGCCCACTGGTTTCTTCAGTGACTATCTGCGATCATCAACCTCATTGTAGTAGGTTCTATAACTCCTAAACCCAGTTTCTTGTATATGGATAGCTTCATCAAGTTTATGTTGGCCCCTTGATCACACAAGGCCTTTCCAAATTTGATTGATCCAATAGTTCATGGTATGGTGAATGCGCATAGATCCTCCTTCTTTTGAACCAAAGACCTAGTAACAATAGCATTGCATTGATCAATATGGTTAGTAAAATTAATAGTCACCGTTCTTTCGTTAGTAACCAAGTCCTACATGAACCTAGCATATCATCACATCTTCTTAAGAGTTTCTACCGATGGGATGTTCACTGACAAGAGTCGCAACATGGTGATGAACTTTGCGTATTTTCCATCTTCGGCTTTCTTCATAAATCTTTGAGTGAAAGGAGGAGGTGGTCTTGGGATTTTCTATAATGGCAAGGTTCCCACAACTTTTTTTGATTTAGCTCTCACTGGTTTAGTTATTAATTTAGCATCCTCCAACTCATCTACTATCTCAGCTTCATCCTTCTCTCTTCCAGCTTGGTCCAACAAATGCTCATGTTAAGTACTTGAAGAAATAGGGTCGGTAAGGATCTTACAACTCCTAGTGGCGATAGCCATGCAATTCTTGCCTTTTTGGAATTTTAGATCATGTCACTTTGTAGTGACCCATTCTTCGTCTAATTTAATAAGGCCAAAAGTTCCCCCAACTGCTGCTCGATCTGCTTGATTGAGGGTGTGTGAGAGTCTACCAGCTAACTCATACAATATAATTTACCTTTCATCTCGTTTACCTCTGCATCGGCTTATTCATCCTTTTGGAGCACCTTGGACAAAATCTCTTCCAGCTTAGACCCGTTGGAACTACCACTTCCCCGATCTTTAGTACCTGGGGGCACATGCGTACCACTGCGATTATTCATTTACCCATCACTATTCTGTCGGTTTTTTTTCTCTCTATTTGCTAGCCTATCATATTGTCTTTCCCTGGAATAGTTTTGACCTACTTATCCAGTATTGTAACCCTGGTTATCTAAGCTATAATTTCGGAACTTTCCTAGGTTTTCTTGATAATTGGCATCTTCATCTAGGTTGATGTCCTGATCTTCATACATGTTTTTTTGACTGAAAACATTTACTTTTATATACTTGGTGACATATGCTTCGTGAGTAGATCTATTTGTTTCCTAATGTGTGTCATATGCTAATCCATATTTTCTTCTCTCTTCCTTTGTTCAACAGAAAACTCAAAAGTGTACCCCAAATCTCCTACTTCTACATCCCTTGTGTACCATACCCTGATATTCTTTGATGTCCATTAGTTGCATGATCGTTGAGACTGGATTCTTCATAAACAATACTCCACACACTGCATAAACAATAGGTTTAGTTAAATAGTTCAAAGATCTATAAAAATCCTTGTTTAAATGCCTCTAAGTGAGACCATGGATTGGGCACTTTTTCAGCTATCGGCTGAATCTCTACCAAGTGTCCTGCATTTCTTTTCTCGGTAGCTGCTTATGGGAATTGATCTTGTCTTTCATTTGCAGCTCTTTGATTCTAGAAGTCGCTCCAGGAATGCCTCCTTCAACTCAGTCCAAGTCGTGATTGAGTCAACAAACATCTCATTCAACAAACTCGTAGCCTCTCCAGTAAGATATAAAGGAGAAAATGTCAACCCCATCACTATTTGGCTTACTCTAGGAATCTGTTGCAATTGTCAAATTTCCACAAAGTTCATCAAATGCTGGTTAGCATCATCACCTGCTGCACCCCTGAACATACCTTACTAATTTAGCAGTTGAATCATAGTTCTGGTGATTTTGAACTTAACACCTTAAGGTAGTGGAGGTAACAATATCTCTCTAGTGGTTCCGGATCCATCAAAATCTAAGTCATATTCCTTATACATCATGTGAGCTGGATGTTGTGCTCTACCCCTCTGAGCTATTGGTTGGCGGTGGGGAGGAATGATTCATCCACTTCTTTATTCTCCTCCTCTGCCCTAGGTTGATTGTTCAAAACATTCGGCTGAATACTTTTTGCGATGCTTTTTGCTTCCAATAGAAATCTCAGTCTCTGTGCCTCATGTTCTTGTGTGTTCACCATTTTTTGGATTTGTCTTCTCGAGTTATGGGTCGTATGGGACTAACTGGGCTCCTTTACTAATGGTAGTTGGCAAACACAGTTAAACTCACCTAAAAGAGACAAAGACAAAGAACAATACGTAAAATTATGAAATCTACCACACTTAGAATAAAATCTAGTAAAACACTTCTAACATGAAATTCACCGAAAGCGGCAAAAAAATTTGATTATTCCAAACTTACACCTCTATTAAGAGATATAAACGGTCGATGTCAATATATAAAACTCAACAAGATTTGAGGTTGATCCCTTTGATAATTTCGATAAAAAAATTATTTCACTGTCACGTTTTACCCAAATGTTGTCCTTAATAAACAATTGCAGAAAGTAAAATTAGATTTATCGTTAACGCTTTGATAATCAAAGTTGAAACTAAAGCCTAATTCAATAAGTAACAAAATATCAGTTTCAAATTTATTTCAATAATTAATTGAAACCAGTATTGGGTTCCCCATAACGTTGCGTATAATGTTCTTACGTAATTGATTTTCAAGAAACCTACATGTAAAAACTTTATGCGAGTTAGTTATATCTATCACTACTCAGAAAATCCTCACCAAGTCCTCTCGATCCTAGAGTGTTACACAATTTACCCTCCCCTATAATGGTGTTAAGGTTATTTTCTCTCGAACTTGAAATTTGACTCCAATTAGTTAGATTAGTTCAACTCTTTCCTAAAAATCATTTTCCTATTGAACAAATCAAAGATACAAGCTTAAACTAATGCATGCTCTCCTCACGATGTATGAATAACGAAAACTAAACTACAATTTGTAACCAAAAATTGCCTTTGACTCATTTTACAAAATCACACTTACAATTTCGTCATGGATCCCACAACCACAGTTGTGCTGTTTAGCCACTCATAATTTCACATAAATGTTCAGAAATATAGAATGAAAACATATTAGAAAGTACTTACGAGAATAAGCAATGAACAACCACTTTGATATTTCATGAATCCAAAATAGAAGTCAAACATAATTAAAATCAAAAGTCAAAACCAAAAGCTATGAATTAAGGATACTTTGTTCGTCGTTCACTGAATGATAAGATTAATAATTAAAATGATTAAATTAATTTTAAAATATTATTTTCAAAATATTTTCACTCGAATTAGGACTGAAATGTCAGGCCCTTCATGCCACATCCACGGTTCATTAAGGGCTTCATGATCCGTTAAGACCTCTGTGGTCTTGTCACATCCAAGGAGTACCCTCTAGATGTAACAGGCGTCGTCGTCCTCGGAGAGGACTAAGACGAGCTTCTTAGCTTTCATCAATACATTCATACGTTAAAAAGCGGAAAATTTAAAAAAATTCATCTACATTACTTTATGAGGTTTACTTAGACCTCTCGCTTACACATAATATATTCATATCGAGTATACATAGACCCTTCGTATAAGAAGATTACGTAGTCTTCTATTTTTATGGCGCATATATATATAAGATACATAACATAGTCTTAAAGGGAATGTCTCATATTAAACAATCTAAACATAGTCGAATCAACATGGGCATAAGCCCTTACACAATGTATTTGAACAAGTAGAATGAAATGATCGCCTTTATACTATAATAATGAAACATGGATAGAGTAATAGCAAGGCATCTTCCTCGAACCTGAGGACTACCCACACTTGGAGAATGATTCAAAGCCTTCCTTCAAAAGTGGTCACGAACCCTTA
Organism: Solanum sitiens; assembly: GCA_016801875.1. NCBI lineage: Eukaryota > Viridiplantae > Streptophyta > Magnoliopsida > Solanales > Solanaceae > Solanum > Solanum sitiens. The sequence continues at coordinate 409,769 of JABWTJ010000163.1, forward strand.
AACAACTGGAACCTAAAATGTTTGGGACAAACGGAGAAATGGGTTAGTACATCACTTGTAGTAAGTATGAGATGATATGCACATACAACATAGAAATCATGCCAAAAAAGGGACATTTATTCAAAAGTATGCCAAGTCACTTTGAAAAGCCTTATGCACAATCAAGAACCAATACAAGTCAATAAGCACATATTTGTTAAGTCAAGACCATGTTTAACACAAAACCATCAATACCAAGTCTAGTCAAGTCAACATGAATATTAACATAATTGAGCACATAATCAAGATAACTCTATCATAATGTTATAATATCAACAAGCACACATAAGAGTTCATAATATCATAATCTAAGCAAGACCATCACTCATACATCCCCATTAAGTCCACTAGTGCAATGACTAATTAAGGCCCCATAACCTCACTCAACCAAATAAACCCAACATGAAGTATAAGAAATGCCAAACTTTACATACTATATCATTAAGAGTAAACATCATCATACTTTAGCAATAGAGACCAACAACATATTCATAAGTGAAACCAATATCACATAGTGTCATTAACATGTAAGATCAACATATACATATCATTCACATTTATAAGAATATAAGAACATAAAAACATCTTTCCAAGACTTCCTTCAAGGCTAACAAGGGCAATAGTTAGGTAGAGTCCCATACCCCTATCAAGACTAAGCCAAACTCCTTAGGTCATCCTAGTAAGAGTTCACTTTATTATTTCATTTTACTTTCGGGAACATCCTCCTTTAACTGACATAGACCACATGAGCTAATGTGGAATCCGGGATTCATCGAACCCTATAACGAAAGAAGGTGGACTACTTGCCAAGGTAGTACCAAAACATGAACATATCATTTAGGTGGATCCACTATCTAGTATTCCTATGGGAGAAACAAAGTTCAAGAACTAGAAGATGTAGTTGGGACACTCTTTATACTACATGCATTATAGTCTCCAATCTCATGTGTACGATAGTGATCCTACCTTCCCTATGTGGGAAGGGACACTCCTCACTTCTAGTTCACTCGGTGCTAAGATAGAGTCCCTTTTGAAATGTCTTTCATTAATTGTCATAACTTAGTTTAGGTTATAGAGGTCTACCCTTATATAGTCATAGTCATAGCTCAATAGGAATTACATGAGTATGTTCCTTTCAAAACAATTCACACATGTGAGGTTAGCACATTTACATAACCATATTATGACAAGGCACATAGGAAAATTCATCACCACTCTTATGTCATTACATCTTAGCCAACAACTGACAAGCCATAAATCAAGACATTTAAATTCAACATCATACCAGCCCTAATCAATCATATCATAAGGTGTATTTTATAGTCTTCACCACTAAACACAAGTAATCATAATTAAAGTAAAGGGTTGAGATCACAAGACTTGCAAAATCTTCTTCAAAAGTCATCATCCATGGTCTTAGAATCAACCAACTAATTTCATCCAATAATAGGTGTAATAATATCATTCAATAGTAATTAACACAATACTAAGCCAATTGCATCAATACTATCAAAATTAACTTTAATTCATAACCTTAGGTTAGGGGAATAGGGTTCATTATTAATTCTTCAAGAAATAGATCCAATTCAAAATTACATTACCCTAGGCAGCTCATGAATGAATTATAATAGATAAAACAAGTCTGACAATAAATACACTCTTCAATTCCCCTCAATTCACAAGCAAGATCAAGATTTGGAGAAATTGGGGAAAGGGACATGATCCACACAAAATTGCCCTTATTAACATCAATTACTCAATAATATATACTCAATGAGACATGGTTAATCACAATTAGACATAACCAATCATCAATTTGAATGTTTTGAAGTAAAACCCATTTATAGAAGAAAAACCTAAGAATTGGGTTATTTAAAAAACAACTTTAAGAGGACGTCTTTGGGAAATGAATCCCAAGAGTGAAGAACCCATACCTTAATGAAGATTAATCCACGAAATTAAAGTGAAATCCTAGAGAAATTGGTCTTCTTGTTCAAGCTTTCTTCTTCTTTCAATGGAGGTTGAATAGAGAGAGAAAGTAGATAGAGGTGAGAGCTTTTGGGTTTTTATTTGGGTGAGTAAAATGTATGGGAATCTGATCAATACTCAATACATAGACATCCGAAGAAATACCCAAAAGACACCTCACTTAAGTTCACCCTTTAATGAAATCAAACTTGAATTCCCATGTGGGACACATTTCATCCATGTGCATGTTGGCTGCTGCTTTGGCAGCTTTCTTGGCCAAGTTTGGGGTCCTTTTGTGGACCCCTAGGGCGACCCTTGGGGGGTCGTAGCTTGAATCTTTCACTCTATATACATGGTTTTACCTATTTAATTTATTTTAAAAGTTTTAGACCTCATACAACACCTCCAAACCTTAACAAAACCTAAGGAAGTTTTACTGGTTCAATTACACTAGCTTCCGGACGTCATGGATGTTTCTTGACGACTTGATTCTAAAACTTCCTATATGGTTTATTAACATTATTATAGGACTTATTGCGGTGTTTCTAACCTTAGACCAACATGTGAGGCTCTAGATTAGGTCTTTGACTTTTGAAGTGTTACAGGTCTTCCCTTGAACTCGTCAAAAGTTTGAACTTCAATAATTGATCACTAGAAATTACATCATGGAGAACATGACAGAATAAAATAGAGTTCCTTTAGTTATTCTCTTGTATTGTAAAAATGCCTTATATAATTCTGGTATCTTGGATACTTCGTCTCCTATTATTGTATATACAGTACTTAATAATCCATAGTTGTAGCAGGTTGCTACTAAGTTTGGATTTGTTCCGGGTTGTGCTATTAGCTTGTTATAGCCTTGTAAATATTGGGTTATGTAGTCTTCATTTGGATTTTTTGTAATTTTTGCTCTGGGATTTTGATTTAGGAAAGTTTGTATCTTGTATATGTTTTCTATATATGCTCTAGTGATGTGGTTATATGCCTGTTTCTGTATATCTAAGCTGGCTTTATAAGTATTTATCTGTGGAGGTACAAATATGTCTTTTTGGGTATTTCCTGGAGAATATGGTTTGGAAAATAGTTTGGAATTAGCACCAGGAAGTAAAATATTTACAGCAAGGTGTAAAAACCTATATATATTAACAACAATTTCACTAGGTAATCCAGGGCATACATGTCCTGTTTTTATAATTTCTGTATCTAAAACTAATTCTCTAATTATGTAATTATCTTCTTGTCCTGTATTTATTAGTATCCTGTATCTTTTTTCATTAATTATTCCAGTTATAAAATAATGATTTGCTGTTTCTTCTTCTGTATTTAATATTTTAGAAATTTCATATTTTCTTTTGGATGTACTGGCTCTTGATGAGGTAGTCTTATTTAATATATTTGGTATGCTTGAAGTGCTTATTCTTTCTTTTACTATTTCTAAATCTTCTTCCATGTCAATTTCTTTATAACTATAATCATTATTGTCTATTATTGTAATTACTTGGTCAAAAGGGTTTTCTATTTTTATTCTATCAATCTTATTTTTTGCCATGACTTTATGTTTTGTTGTTAATATATATAGGTTTTTACACCTTGCTGTAAATATTTTACTTCCTGGTGCTAATTCTATTCCTGATAATTTCCAATATAATACTAATGATTTATCTATATTTCTATCTGTTAATGCTATTGAGTAATTTGCACTTATTATAAATTTAAATTTTTGGTATATTAAATTTCCTTTTACCACACTAATTACGCTTTTTTCTATAGGGTGTATTATTCTATCATCTGCTAAATATATTTCAGTAGGTGTATCTATTCCTTCTCTAAAACATGCTTTTATTAGTATTTCTGTTCCTCCTAAGTGTACATATTTTATAGGTGTTTTAGCTTTTATATCTTGTATTTCTTGATTTATCATTCTTTTGTTTAATATAGGTATTTGTGCTTTTCCTTTTGTATATTTACAATCTACAATATGTTCTTTTTGACTAACTACATAGTATTCTTCTTTTTGTCTTTTAAACCAATTTTTTAAAGTAGGTATTTCAAGTACTTTATCTACACTTAAATCTAATTCTTTATTTTTTATTTGTTGGAAAATTGTATTATCAAATATAATTTTTTGTTCTACTAATTCTTCATTCTGATATTCTTCTTTAGATATTATTTTTATATCATTTTCAGTCATTATATTTCTTCATTTATCATTTCATTATTTAATTCCATATTTATTTCTATATCTTCGGATTCAATGTCAGATAATTCATATATACTATCATTTTCATTTAATTCATAATCTATGTAATCTATCTGCATATATTTTTCATTATCCATAATTATTTCTGCAATTTGTTTTCCTTTTAAATTTTTAGGTAATTTACAATCTCTAGCTAAATGTCCTAACTTTCCACAATTGTAACAAGTACAATCTGATAATTTTCGTTTTGGTCTATATGGTCTTTTTATTTTATAATTTTTTACATAATATCTTTTTCTTGGATTTTTATATTTATATCTGGTTTTAGTTTTTCTATAATTTTTATATTCTTTAGGTTTTTTATAATATTTATCTTTGCAACCAAATTGTGGTGCTATCTTGTTTTTACAACATGCTAGATTTTTTATTAATACTTTTTCAATTTTTAATTTTTCTTTTTGATTTTCACATAATTGGATAAACCATTGTTGTAAAAATTTTATTCTGGCTCCCAAAGTATCTGTTATTCCTTCATTATTCCAATCTTTAATTATATTTGTACTAAATGGTTCTGGTAATTTTGTAAAATATTGTTGTCTTATTTCTTTTGCTTCATCTATATTATATCTTGCCTTGTAATAATATTCTTTAAATGCACATGTATATTCTTCTATGTAACACATATTACATATTGCTAATTTTCACATTAGTTGTCTATTTATTATTTCTTCTTTATTTTGTTCTTTTATTTCTGTAGTCATACCTCCAAATTCATTTCTTATTGCTAATTCATATTTATCTAATATATCTATATTAGATGTTGCTGTTGATCCATCTATTTTTTTATCACTCCTAAGTGTTGCTATACTTTCTGATGGTAAATTTTCTATCCATAATTTTGTTGTTCCAACAAATGTCCTTTCTATATATCCTGGTGTGTCTTTTACTGTTATTTTGTTATCAACTAGTTGTTTAGATATATTTCCTACCCATAATAAAATTACTTTATTTATATCTGTAACACAATCTAGATCTAAAAAGTTATATTGTTCAATTATTGGTTTAGGTATCCATTTTTTATTTAATCTGCTATTCCATATTGCATTTGTTCTATCTGATATTTCATAATTATCTGTATAATAAGTTGGTGTTGATCTTCTAGGACTACTTCTTCTAGGACTATTATCTGGAGTTTTAACTCTTGATGTACTTGGTTTATTTATATCTCCTGTATTTTTTTCTAATTTTTTCAGTTTATCTAGTTGTTCTAGAATTTCTGTATATGTTTCAGTTATATCACTTATTTCTGAATTTTGATCATTCATTGTATCTAATTCGTTTATTTCATCATTAATTTCATTTATTTCAAGATTTTCATTTTCATTTAATATTCGTTTCATTTTATTTATTTCACTAGTCAATTCAACTTCTTTTTCTTTTTCTTTTTCTATTTCTTTTTCTTTTTGTTTAGTTTCATATAATAATTTTAACTGAGCTAATTCTTTTTCTAATTCACTTATTTTGTATTTTTTGTTTCTTCTATCTTTTGTACTTCTTTTTTTGCTTGTGTTTTTATTTTTTCAATTTCTTTGGCTTTATCTATTTCTTCATTTTCTTTTGTTATTCTTATCATAGCTGTTAAACTATCTTCTAATTTTGCTATTTCTTTTTCTAACATTAAATATAATTTATCTCCTATTTTTTTATATCTTCTTCCTAAATATCACCCCGGCAAGGCTAATGTGGTAGCGGATACTCTAAGTCGATTGTCCATGGAAAGTGTGTCCCATGTGGAAGAATCCATGAGAAACCTGGTGAAAGATGTTCATAGGTTGGCTCATTTAGGGGTTCGAATTGAAGATTCTCCTAATGGTGGTATGGTGGTACATCATAACTCCGAGTCGTCTTTGGTGGTTGAGGTGAAGTCTAAGCAACACCTTGATCCATTGTTGATGGAGTTGAAAGAATAGGTTCTTGGAAATATAAATTAGTCATTCTCCCAAGGGGGGATAGTGTTCTTAGGTATCAAGGAAGATTGTGTGTGCCTAATGTGGATTATTTGAGGAGTACGATCCTTGAGAAAGCTCATGCAACCCGTTACTCTATTCATCCGGGTTTTCAAAATGTACCATGATCTTAGAGAAGTGTTTTGGTGGTATAGCATAAAAAGGGATATAGAATTTGTTGTAAAGTGTCCCAATTGCCAACAAGTGAAGGCCAAGCATCAAAAGACGAGTGGTCTACTATAAGAAATCCAAATTCCTACTTCTAAGTGGGAAGATGTTAACATGGATTTCGTAGTAGGTTTATATTGGTGGTAGTGGATAGATTGACCAAATCCTCTAACTTTATTCTCGTTAATTCCACTTAATCGGCGAAAGGTTAAGCAATAATCTATATTGTCAAGATAGTGAGTCTTCATGGGGTTCCTTTGATCATCATATCGGATAGAGGTGCTCAATTTACATCTAGGTTTTGGAGATCTTTTCAAAAAGGAATGGGTACTCAAGTGAAGTTAAGCACCGTTTGTCATCCTCAAACGGATGTTCAAGAGGAGCGGACTATTAAAACTCTTGAAGATATGCTTAGAGATTATATCATTGATTTTAAGGCAAATTGAGATAAGCATTTTCCTTTGGTGGAGTTCTCATATAATAATAGTTTTCGTTGATCTATATCTATGGCTACTTACGAACCCTTTTATGGCAGGATGTGTAGATCTCCTATTAGATGGTTTGAGGTTTGCGAGTCTTCGCTTCTTGGTCCCGATTTGATATATAAGACATTGGGAAAAGTTCATATCATAAGGAACCGGTTGCAAACATCCTATAGTTGGCAAAAGTCTTATGCTGATCATAGGAGAAGAGATTTAGAGTTTGAAGAAGGTGATAAGGTGTACTTGAAAATTTCATCTATGAAAGGGGTGGTTAGATTTGTCAAGAAAGGGAAGTTGAGTCCTCGTTATGTGGGTCCCTATGAAATCTTGAAAAGGGTTGGTAAGGTTGATTATGAATTGAAACTTCCTAGTGAACTATGTTCAGTTCATCTGGTTTTCCATGTTTCTATGCTTAAGAAGTGTATCGGTGATCCTGAGTCTATTCTTCATATTGAGGGTCTTGTTGTGAAGGATAACCTCTTGTATGAGGAGGTTCCAGTTGAAATCCTTGATCGTCAAGTGAGGAGGTTGTGGAACAAAGAGGTGGCCTCCGTAAAAGTATTATGGAGAAACCACCTAGTTGAGGGAGCAACATAGGAGGCCGAGGCCGACATGAAGTCCCATTATCCTCATCTCTTTCCTAATTAAGGTTAGTTGTTTTTACTTGTAGTGAAAATAATGACTAAATTTGAAGTTGCTATGATTTTTTGGCGAAGTTTTGCAAAAAATTACATTTTATTGTGTCATTACATTGAAGTTACAGTGAAGTATGCCTTTTGACTTGAAAATTTGCAATTCTTCTTGTTTTGAGTTATGTTGTGCATTTTGATATGGTGAGTCTTTAAGAAATTATGTTGAGCCTGTTGTAAGTTGAGTTTTGGCATAACTGACTCATATATGGTATGTTAAGCTCATGTTGTTGTGAGAAGGAAATTCCTCATAATGTGATTTTGAGTCTTATGTGTGGTAATTGAAGTTTTGAATTGCTATGTGTAAAAATTCCATGATTGATGTTGTAACTCATGTTGTTGTGTATTGTTGTTTGTTGGGCTGTCTATTCCTTCCTTCTAAGAGATTTTAGTATCATTCGGGGACGAATGTTCCTAAGGGGGGATAATGTAACACTCCGAAAGTCTAAGATGTGTTCTAGATCCTAACATAGCTGTCAAAAAGTTTAGACACTGTTTTAAGGTCATAAATAATGAATATAAGTCATTTAGAAAGTTTGGAAATCAAAACGTCAAAGAACGTCCATGACATCTGGAAACTAGCTCAAGAGGTGCTAGTGTGCCTTAATCTATTTGACTAAGTTTTAGGAGTCGAAAAATGATAAAATTTGGTGTAAGGGTGTCAAACATGTATTAGAGTTAGTTATTAATCAAACCGTTCGGGTATGAATCTCTGAGGACCAATCAAGGTCCCTTGAGGAGGACCCTTATGCTTGGGTCCAAGGCTGCCTAAGACAGTGTCCACAAATGACTTGCCACAAGCGGTTTGTAGTCCAATCGATGGGGCGTCGATTTCTTCTGTCGATGGACACTTAGAATATTGGGCGAAGGTTGGAATTTTACAAGTCTCTGATCCAAACGACGGACCAACAAGACGGTTGGTACCTTGGTCCGTCGATGGACCAACGTAGCGTAGGCGGGGTGTCGTCTGTGAGGGCACTGGTTTTGCCGCCCATATTCAAGTTGATTAAATTAATTAATTATGGGGTTGGTTAACTATTTAGGGTTTAAGGTTGTTCTGATTAAGTTAGTTAACAACCTATATAAAGACTATAACCTAATTAAGCTAATCTAACCCTCATAAATCCCAAAAACACAAATTCTCTTCCTTCTCTCTTCTTTCTCTCTCCCAAGTTGAAGAACACCATAGAAGTCTAGGTCAAGGGATTCTGGGGCTTCTAGAGATCAAAGTTTCTCCATCAAACTTCATCAATCAACAAGGTATATGATTCCCTCGACCTTTGGGATCTCTTTCCCCAAAGGGTTCCTTCAAATTGATTTCAAAAGATGAGTTTTCATGTGGGTTTCTTCTAATCAAGAAATTGATCCTTCAATTGGATTTGTTTATGGTTTTTTTGATTGTATTAATTAGATTATGATGAATTATGACTGTATTAAACTACTCATTGATGGATTGGTCCAGTTTGTAGAAGATGACATGTTCCCATTAACCCTAGGTTGTGATCTTGAGTTCGGTGTAGTGTTGGTTCAATTGACTTGGTTATTTGTTAAATTACTATCCTATGATTTTATTATATCAATTTATGAATATATTAAGATGAATTGTACTCCTATGATTCTATTTCTTGAGTAGTTGATCTAGGTTGTGAAGTAGATTATGAATTTGACCTAAGGCTTTAATCTTAAGCTATGAACTAGTGATGAATTTTTATATAGTGCTTTAATTGACTTCATTATCATGTTGGTTACTATTGTGTGATGATATTACACCCATTGATGGGTTGATTTTAAGGGTTTATGGTAAGACCTTGATGTTGGCTTATGAAGTAGACTTGGTAAGTCTTGTGATCTCAACTCTTTACTTCAATTATGGTTACTTTTGATTAAGAGATAGATGTTGTATTCAAGTATACCTTATATTAAAATTTATAGGGTTTGTATGATATAGATTTGAAATGTCTTTACTATGGTTTGTGGGGTGTTGGCTGTGATGTAAATGTTATAAGGATGGTGATAACTTACCAATGTGCTTTATCATTAATGATTACATGCTAACCTGACATGTATGAATTATTATGAAATGAAAATACACATGCAATTCTTATTGAGCTATGATGATGATGATTATATAAGGGATAGACCCTGTGACCTAAACTAAGTTCTGATAATAATGTATGACTTAAAGACATTTTAAAAGGGACGTTAACTTAGCACCGAGAGAACTTGACAATGGGAGGTGTTGACTTTACGTAGAGGAAGATTCACCCTATAGTTCCACATGAGGTGTTGACTCCCCTATGAGGGATACTCACCCTATGGATTCTCACGAGATTAGGCTCCAATTGACAAGTGGCATGTAGAGAGTTCATACCTATCTCCTAGTTCCTTAACTATGTTACCCCCATAAGAAAACTAGCTAGTGGATCTACCTAGAAAGCTATGTTTATATTTGGTTCTACTTTGGCCGGTAGACCACCTTCCATCTGTGTAAGGTTTTACAACACCTGATTCCATACTTAGATATTGTGGTCTATGTCGGTTAAGGCTAGTGTTCCCTAAACTACAATGATGTAATGAAGTACAAACCAACTAGGGTGACTTAAGTGGTTTGACTTAGCCTACATAGGGGTATGGGACTCCACCTATGCCTTGAACTAGTTTTCCTTGAGAGAAGCCTTAGGAGGTTGTTCTTATGTATGTATATGCTTATAAATGTAAATGATGATAATGTGATTATCTTACATGTAAATGACACTATGTGATGTTTGTTACTCTTATGAACATGTATTTGTTCTCTATTACTAAAAGTATGATGTTATGTACTCTTAATGATAAGTTATGTGGAGTTGGACATTGGTTATGGTTCTTTCTAGGTTTACTTGATTAGGTAAGGTTATGGGGCTTTGCTTAGTTATTTCACAAGTTGACTTAATGAGGGTAATGAGGAATGGTCTTGCTTTGTATGAAATCTTATTCATGCTTCTGATGTTATGACTTGATGATAGAGTTGCATTTAATTATGGGTTCAAGTATGTTGATATGCATGCGACTTGATTTGACTTAAGGTGGTTGTCTTGTATAGTACATGGTATTGACTTGATGAATATGTATTAATGACTTATATAGGTTCTTGAATGTGCATAAGGCTTTCCAAATACAAGATAACATGTTTTAAATGAAATGTCCCTTTTTAGCATGATTTGATATTTTATGTGCATATGGTCTCATACTTAGTACAGGTGATGTGCTATAACCCCATTTTCTCCCTTTTCTTGAACATTTTAGGTTCCGTTCGTTGAAGGCTTTTGAGACAACTTTGAAGAAGACTTGGAGATCTCAACCATCCAACTTGGGTAGGTCCTCACTCTCCGAGGGCAATGCCATAATCAAGCTAATGAAGTTGTTCTAGTTTTAAGACTTTTATGTTTTTTCCTTTTCATTTGAGTACTAAAGATTGTATAGCCTATATGTGGCTTTATTACATTGATGTATGGGATAGGCCCAATGGATATACTTTTGATTTAGATTGTTATGAGATGAGACAATCTTTTAAGACTATGTTAAGTATCTTATATATCTATGTGCAATAAAAGTAGAAGAGTATGTAATCTTCTTATACGAACGGTCTATGTATACTCGATATAAATATATATTACGTGTATGCGAGAGGTCTATGTAAACCTCATTATAGATAGAAAAAGTTTTAAATTTTCCGCATTTTTAACCTATGAATGTAATGATGTAAACTAAGAGGCTAGTCTTAGTCCTCACAGAGGACGACGACGCCGGTTACGTCTAGGGGGTGCTCCCCGGATCTGACATCACTTTATCACATATAGCATATCATCAAAGAAGCACATAGGCACAACAAAGACAACTATAGGTCATCCAATATACTACTATTGAATCATCAATATAAACATCATAAGACTCATGTAATCAAGTAGGAAGAATCATGAATCACCCCTAAGACTACACACATAAAGACAGTCATTGTCTAACATGATCGCCTAACAATATCAACAGAAGAACACATACATTCACCTTATTAAAAGTAGATATATATGATCATACTTCACATAAATCAACTACACAATCCATAATAATATGTCAAGTAGTGCCGACAAGGCCATGATCATCATAATACATAAAGTAACGGCGACGAGACCAAGTAATTCACAAGTAAAGCACATAACATCGCCACCATAAGTGGACCATACAAATCACAACATAATAAGGACCTAAATTACATAAACTAAATAGAATTAGGGAAGCATACCACCAATCCATTATCATGACTTCAATCCATACCTAAACCACCCAATACAATACCAAAAGGCCCTTACCCATGGCCATGATCATCAATTCAATAAAAAAATCACGATAATCAATGAATATAAGTCAATGAAATATAGATTTATCAATCTAAGACATCCTATACATCAATACAATACAATCTTACATCATTCAATAGCCCAAAGAAAACTACACTAGAATTCATAAGCATTGAGACATGATCACTGCACCCATAAAATATTCAAAACTAGGATTGCATGGTTTCATAGAGTTTTTAGGTTAAAATCATCAAATTAACATGAATTCAATCATATTATAATGATTAAAAACGTTTTATGCGAGAACTAGATAGATCATAAAATTGGAGAATTCATGTTTTGATCATCTTTAAAAAATCATTGGAATTGACTCCTTGAAGAAAGAGATTTCAATGATGAATAACCATACCTTAATTGTGATAAAACCCACAAGATTGATGGAGAAAAACTTGAGAAAAATAGTCGTCTTCCTTGGAGCACCCAAGCTTCAACAATGGAGGTTTTGGAGAGAAGAATGGAGAGGTTTTGTTTTGAGTTTAGGGTTTAGCTTTTATTGGTGAGCTTAGGGGTATAAAAAGACTCAATAATCGTCAATAAATCATCCCCAAATTACACAATCAAAAAAACCTGCACTTATTGGACAATTTAACCAACTCAAATTGGACTTAAAAATGACGCGGCCAAATCTGGGAGTTTACTTCGTGCTGCGGAGGAATTTTCAAATCTTGTTTCTGGAATGTTTTGAAAAATAATGGTTCATGACAGCCTCGCATCGTAGGGCAAGAATGTTTCCCACTCAGCGTCAGCTGCACGACGCGTATCCACCACCATAATTAGGCTGGCGTGATAGCTTGGCTATCCCATGTTTGGGTCCTCTTTGGGGCCCTTGGCTAGTCCCCGAGGCATCATTATCAAACGTTTCAACCCTTTGAATGTCAGGCTATGCGTAGGAACCATCATTACCAAATTTTACCTTCAAACCATCCCCCCAAAACATCACTACAAAACACTAAGACACACTAGTTCAATTTCGACTAGTTTCTGAACGTCTTGAGCGTTCTTTGAAGTTTGTCCTCCAAACACTTCCAAACCTTATATAATGCATAATAACACTATTATTAACATTTTTATGACTTTAAAACATCATGTAACACATGTTAGGTTGTAGTTCAACTTAGCTCATTTTTAGGGTGTAACACTAGTGTCTTTGTGTGTGCTTATAAATTGTAAGATTTTCCCTAAATGATGCATGTTTATGAAAGCTATTATTATGCTAGAAATTGAAAACTATGTGAAATGACTTCCTATTTTTGTAATGTGTGTGTTGTGATTTACCATTGTGACTTCACTAGGAAAGAAGTATGAGCATGCTTTGGTTTAAAGGTTGAGAACTTCTTATTTAAAATGAATTGACTGTTGTGCCTTTCTATGGTGTGAACTCATGAGACTTGTAAGTGTGATAAGTAGAAGGACATTCCTCCCTAAACATAACTAAGCATGGTATGGTTGAGTATGGCCCTCATGGCATTTGGCCTAACTAATAACAATCCATTGCTATTCTACTTGACTCAAGTCTATATGCATCAAAGTATGAGTTTAAACTTGCTTCTTGAGTAATGTGGAATCTTCCTATATGTGATCATATAAGATGATATCTTAATAAAATGAAATGTAATAAACATTTTATGATTAGGAGAAGGATGTTACTCCTATGAACATGATAAGAGTTTATGTGTTTGATGCATTAAAAGAGTGAGTGAATAAGGTTTTTGATTGCTTGTGTTGCATTAAGTGCTAAATAGTTTGAAGTTGGTGTTCGTTTTAGGTTTGGTGCATTTACTTTTATTTGATGATTTTATGAATGTTGTGAGCTACTCTATGGGTCATGGGAGTCCTTGTTGTGTTTAGAATGTTCCAAGTGTCATTCGATGACGAATGTTCCCAAGTGGGGGATATTGTAAGACCCCCAAAATGAGTTAAGGTGTCTAGAGCCTCACATGTGTCTAACAAGGTTTAAATCATGTTAAATAAGCATTTTACAGTATGCATGCTTGATTTGAAGTCGTTTGGAAGTCAAACATCGAAGACGTTAGAAAGTTAGCCCTTGAGACGTGCATGTGTATCTTGACATGTTTTGATGTGTTGCGAGTGTTTTTTGACGCTCAAACTAGTAGGGAAGGTCCTTGACATGTAGGAGAGTGTATTTACATTGGAAACACCCAGGTATGACTCCCCAAGGGCCTCGCAAAAAGCCCTGTAGGAGGACCCCAAACATTGCCTAGGCATTACCCTTGCAGTGTCAAACGACGGCCTTTAATGACGCCTCGTAGGTTGACCTATGCCCCATCGATGGGCAGGTGTCGTACAACACTTGTCCTGGAGGAGGATCAGCCCAAATACAACTCTTAGACCCAAACTACGGTGGCCACCTACGGACACTCATTCAAACTAAGGGGCATCGATGGCTGTCCGTTGATGCAGCCTGTGTCAACTGCCATGCGCACTATTTCATTAAAGGGGTGAATGTCACGTTCCTAAATTACTATGGAAAGTTATTATGGGGTACTTAGTTATATTAAGTTATTTAATAACATGAAAACCTATTCTCAATCAATTATTCAAAATTAGACTTCCCTCTCCAAAAATATCCTCTCTAGAAACCTCCATTGGAGATGAAGCTCAAGAACAGCCATGATGATGGATTCTCATGAGTTGTTCATCAAGTTTTCATAGTTTATTCATCTAATAAGGTATGGTAATCCTTCATTCCTAGATAATCATTCATCTAGAGAGTTTCTCCTAATGTTTTTAAAGAGAATTAACGATCAATCTTCCTAGTTTTAAATCTAGCCATGGGTTCTTTCTATAAACGATTTCAAAAGAATGATGATAATAAATTGATGATTTACTAGTCTTTGAATGTGATTTTCAATTCAATTCAATGTTGAACCCATTATCCCTCGCAATCTCGATTTAACCTATAATGTAGTATGTTGTGATCTTGATGCTAGAATGACTGTTATGAGATTCAATTATGATAAATTGATTTACCTACTGCCTAATATGTATATTTATGATGAATTATGTACACTTGATCCAATGTGGATCAATGTTTGAAGATTTGAATAAAATTGACCTATCATTTTCTACTTTTATAGCTTGTTATGTAGTGATTTCAATGTGATCTCAATTCTGGGGTAGTTGAAGTAGGATTTCGTTTATGTTATGTTATCTTTATCTACTGTCCTATAATTGTATTATTGATTAATTATGCATATCGATCATTGTTGATCAAAGCAAAGGATATTTGGTAAATGATCTATGTTTCTCTACTCTTTATTGAATTGATTATGTAGTGTACATATTAGTATCATGATCTTGTAGTGGTTTATGCATGATTTAGATACTTCCCTATACTTGAATTGTTGATAAAAGGTGAATATGGAACAATGATGATCAAAGGTTGATGAATTGGTAAGGTTTACTCTATTCCTCTAGTTTTCTATGTAATGGCTAGTTTAATTGGCCTTGTATGACATTGTGTGGTATGGTCCACTTATGGTGGCGGTGTTTACTTTTTGTAAATCTATATATGTGTTTATTATGGTCTTGAAGAAAAATTGATGTTATGCGAGTGTGTGTTTATGATGATCTCACTATGTGAAGCATGCCTAGTTTTCTATTCTAGTTATGATCTAGATTGTATTGCTATTGTATAAGCATGTGGAGGACTATGTTAGGGTTATATTTAGGTTCTGCCATTGATAAAGTAAAGATGATTAATGACCCCTACCTATGTACCCCTATATGATTGTGGTCAACATGATCACATAATGTCTATCAACAATATATTGAGCCATCCACCCTCTTAGGACCACAATGCACAACCAAGCATAGACCACACAACACATAATAGCATAGAAGACAAGACAACATCACCTCATGCATGCTTACAAGTACTATAGGTTCATGGTGTATAATGAAAGGGTATTCTCATATGCACTTGTGTCTACTACTATGCATGTAAAGTAAGTTCCCATGAAGTATGTTGTGTATCTATTAATTAGGATGACTTGATAGGTGTACTAGTATGTGAAAGGGTATGGGACCTTGTCTATGCATCGCACATGTGTGCCTTGATAGGATAATTCCTAGGTTGGTTATCTAGGTACATGATTATGAATGCATGAGTAAGCTATGAATATCTCTTATATGGTATGATAAGGTATGAATGTGCATGATGTCTAAATGTGTTTATATGAAAGAATTTCTCATATAGTTACACCTATACTCTTATTCATGAATGAAGTACAAGTATGAATATGTGTGGTCTAAGGGTGTTTATGTGAAAGGTTTACTCACATATATGTATACACACACACATAAAAACTTGTCTATGTTTCTTGTATGATGATCTAGTAAATAGAGGGGCTGTTGAAATGTGTTCTCAAGGGTATCCTAAACTATATGGTACTTTACATATGATATGTCCATGTGAAAGGACTTCTCACATTATTTAGGTTGATGAACTCTCATATATGACCTATGAGCTAAGCATATGAGGGGTTAACTCTCCTAAGACTATATATTATAAAGTAATGATAATAATGACTTTTCAATAAAGGAAACTTAGCTTAGCACCGAGTGAACTTAGATGAGGGGTTCCCCTTCCCAATGTGGGAAGGCTTGTTCACCATTGTCCTCACGAGGTTGATAACTACAATGCCTCAATAGGCATAAAGAGGGTTTCTACATATACCTCAAAGTTTAACAAACTATGCATGCTCTATAGGATCTTGCAAGTGATATCACCTAATATGCTAGCATGATGTTAATGTTCTACTTTGGCAAAGTTGAGCACGTTCCCTTGGCGTAAAGTTTTACAACACCAAATTCCATGTTTAGCACCCATGGTATTAGTGTCGGTTAAGACTATAGTTTCCCTAAAGTAAAACGGACAATGGAAGTAAAGTAATGACCCTAACTAGGATAACCTAAGGGAAGTTGCTTAGTGTAGGTGGGGTATGGGACTTCACCTATGCATTTCACAAGTATATCTTGAAGGGAGTTCTAGGACGGTGTTTTAATGTATATGACAATGTTTATGTTTCTTATGGATGACATTGTAGTGTCCTCTACTTGTTGTGATGATATGCATTGGTATGAGTCCTAAAGGGTCTATGCGATGTGGTCTCTTCTTATGTGCATAATATTGGTCTTATTAACTATATCATGAAAGTCCTACTTGGTATGCATGTAGTGACTATAGTACCATGGTTGGTGTGTGAAGTACATGTTAAGGCTTGTGGTATGTTGATAGGTATACTTAGTATGTGTGAGGTTATGGGGCTTCACAGTACATTGCACTGGTAGACATAGATTGGGGTTATGAGTATGCTTTTATAAGAGTCTATGTAAAGTGAAGTTAGTATATGTGCAAGTTGACTACGGTTTACTGTAATGGCTTTGGTAGTCTTGACTTAAATATGTCTTATGGCATGTAATTCTTCTATGAATCTAAGTGTTGAGTTAGGAAGGTTATATGTATGAGTACCTTGTGAACTTAAGGTGATGCATTGCACCAAGTATCACTAGAGGGTTACTTGGGAATTTAAGAAGTTAAAGAGAGAGAAAGTTTACTGTAAAATAATGGTGTTGGCTGTAATTTAAATAAGCTTACTGTAAAGTGGTGACTAAAACCTTAAATGCAATGTATGATTTTAAGTGATGTTGTGACCATTGAATATGCCGATATGAAGCATGTGAATTGTATGATGCTTGTTGTATCAAATTTTTATGAAGTTTTCACAAAAAGGCATAATGCATGGTTTTAAAGGAAAATGTCCCTTTTAAATGCATGTTTTTACATGGTTGTCATACTTAGTGCATGCTTGTACTAACACCATTCTTCTCTACCCTTTTACACAAAGTGTAGGTTATGGATGCTTAAAGGATGTCTCCAAGGTGAAGGGGCTTGATATGTGTTTCCCAAGCTCAAGGAAAAGGGATCCTTAAGTTCAAGGATTTCCTACGTCATTGTTTTAAGTAATGTCTTGTAATAGCTTAGTTATGATTTATGTTGAAAGGTTCGTGTCCTTATTATACTCTACTAGTGTTGAGTCTAAGATGGCAAAGAGACTTAGAGTCTTCAACTATGTATTATGATATTTATATATAATGGAAGTGATATTTCTAGCATATGATATGCTATGAAAAGTTTTAAATTTTCCGCTAAATTTATCCAAGAGGTCAAGTACGGCATGTTACTTCTAAGGGGTGCTCCCCGATCGTGACACATGCCTAGTTGACCCTATATGCTACTTGAATGATATTGTACATGTGATAAGATGATAATGAAGTGTGTCCTGTTTTGGTAGACTCTTGTCCCTTACTTGATACATGAAGAATGTGAATATGAAACCTTGACTCAGTAGGCTAAAGTACCTTTGTAATGAATGTAATTGTATGAATGGAATATGATATTGAATATAGAAAAGAAGGTCATTTATTTGGAACCTTTTAGAAAGAAGGTTATAATATCCTTGAAGTTGAAAGCCGTAATGGTATCCTTCTTGTGTGAATGGTTGACTTAGGGGTGGTTGTATGGAACGACATGAAATCATCCTTAGCAAAGTCATTGAGATATCCTCTTAGCCATTATAGGCATCCCTAGTGGACCCTCTTTGGTAAGGTGTATTATGATTTGGTTATGAACAAGATATGCAACTTCTTCATATACTTCTTTATTGAAATACTCTATGAGAACAAAGGCTAGCACCGAGTAAGTATGCTTGGGTAGTAACTCTAATTAAGAAGAAGGCTAGAGTACAAATAAAACCTTGATATTCCTTAAACATGTGCCGATATGGGATGTGTCCTAGTTCTACCATTGGCAAGTAGAACACCCTCTATCGGAGTAGGTTTATGATTCCGGATTCCATGCATAGCTAGTATGGTCTATGTCGGTTATTGTCTATTCTCATCATGTGGGATACATGCTAGTGTTGGATAAGTTATATGAAGTTTAGGTAGTGGAATGGGACGCTATCTAGACATTGTGCGATTAGGCTTTGAAGATATTAGTGTGTGAGTCCATAAATCTTCTCCAGAGTAGCTTTGAGGATTACTTAGGTAGGCTTGTAGAGGGTGTATGGGCGTTCTCTTCTTGTCTTACTTAGGTGAGTCATAGAGTAACTCTAGGTAGAGAGTTTTATTAATGAGATGGTAATAATCTTATCATAGGTAGTCTAAAGGATCTCTTCGGGGTGTGTAAAAGGATATCATGGGCGATCCCTTCATAACTCACTCCAGAGAACCTTAGAATCACCTTTGGTAGAAGGGTCTCATGTTATATGTTTTAATGTTTTCTTGATGTTCTCTTGTGATATGTGGCTTATATGTGAAGTTGATGTGATGTGTGGTTCTTCTATATTATGGTATGATGTTTTTGATACGAATGTCCATTTCTCATTATTTTATGTATTAAGCAATACTTAGTACATGCATTGTACTATTTCCATACATTTTGTCTATATCTAAAATTGTAGGTGGAAAGTGAGAAGCAACTTGAAGCAAAGCTTGGAAACTAGGACTCTTTCAAGCAAAGTTGGGGTATGTCCTCACTTGATTTGAGGACATTACTATCTTTAGATTTCTTTCATTAAAAGTATAGTAATAGACATTAGTTTTCTATATTCGTATTGTATGTGTCGTGTCCCAAGTATTCTTGAGTCTAAGATTGGCATATGTTGAGACTTCTTATTTTCTATATTTTTATATGAAAGATGTTTTACGATGTTACTAGTGTGAAAATTTTTAATTCTGCACTACTTTTTATACATGTATGCAAGGAATGATGTCTAAGGGCTGGTACAAGACCTCCGAGAGGTCAAGTACTCCTTGTATCAGCCCAAGAGTGCTCTTACTTCTAGGGCGTACTTGCGAGTCGTTACATTTTCCTCCCCAAGGGAAATTTAACATCAATACTCATGGCTCGTACACAGAGAACCCCAATCCTTCGTGTCTGGCATTCTGCATCAGAAATAGGAGGGGTCATTGCCAATACTACTAATTCAGGTGCTGAAGCATTGACAATTCATGAAGTAGTGGATTATTGTATAAGAGAACATCTAATGCCTCTTATTATTGAGACAAGCTTCCTAATAATCAATAAGGTGATTGATGGAGATTGGAACAGTCCATGGGCTATTAGTATGGAGGTTCAGAAGATGTAAGAGCGGAAAAGAAGGTGGGATTTCCAGGTCTCACATTTTCTAAGAGAAGGGAACCAGCTAGCCGATTCTTTAAATAACAAAGCTATAATACAAGAAACATATTATATGATTCATAACATCAAAGTACTAAATAAAAAACGAACAAGAAATATCAAACATGCTCAGCTAATAACTATCAAACAGATGACTTACTTGAGTAAAGAGTAAGAGATACATAGATATAAATGACCTTGAAGGTGCTACCGCGTAGTGAACGTGAAAAACCCAAACAGAGGATATGATCGGTTTTAGAGAGTGCATTTTGGTCAAGTTGTTGTCTTCAGAGACGGAATTGAGAGAATGAAACATCAAAATTGCCACCAGGACAGAGAGTGAATGTCTCATGGCCTTGACTTTACCAATAGTAAAATACTCACGAGGGTCAGAAAAGGTAATCAGGCTGTAACCAGCCTTGAATGAACTCACGGTAAAATTTGTCCATACTGAGAATTAACCCCAGTTGCGAAGTTGTGATAGTTCAAAAAGTGTGTGGCCATCACTCACAAGATTAATACCAAGGAAAGAAGCCTGGGTGTACCACACTATAAATATACCAACAGTCGCAATGATCACGTAAGACGCTCATCTCAAAAGGGCAGTATTCTATGCAGGGTTGTAAGAAAAGAGACAGAAAAGTAGCAAGATACAAAACAAATGCAGCAACATATAGTAATGCACATCGAAGAATAAGAACTACTGATCCAAACAGACACAGCGGAAGAATACCCAGGAGTTTATGAGAGCATCATTGCTCTACCTAGGTGGTTTCTGCATTATGTCAACATCAACAAGGTTAAATCCGAGAGTTATAGCAGGAGGGCCATCTGTTACCAAGTTTACTGATAGCAACTGCGCATGTATCAAACATTCTGGTATGCCCAAAGCAGCAGTCAAGAAAATGGATATGACTACACCAACGTTAGATGATAACATATATCTGCGTCAACAAATAATACAAATAAAATTAAGTAAAAGAAGTGTGTGACTATTTCTGGGAATAATCACAAATTCAATACCAGAAATATAAGATTAATCTAATGAAGGCCTTTATGTTATTGAAGATTAATCTCACCATTAGAAAACAACTGAATTTCCCTGCAAACAGAATTAACTGTGGATTTATTGTCTCCGGTTATAACCATGATTTTAATTCCATCTCTTCTGCAATCATTTACTGTCTTGTGAACTTCCTCATGTGGGGGTCCTGCATATCAGTCATTTAGTCAAACAATAAGGAAAATGAAGGTTTTCTTGATAGTCGCTCATTATTCTTGGAAAATTAAACCTACTTACCCTTAGTCAACCGCCGTATGTATTCTATACATTAATGTATAATAATCATTTCTTAAAGAGTTAACTACACATTCTTCCCTATGGAGCCACTGTACAGGGCTCTATCAACGCGTTGTACTTCTCATGTGAGAGTTCTTCCATGTTCGGTAATATTGAGGAATCAATGAGGCTAAAGAGGAGGAGAATATAAAGAACAAATCTATCAACATAATTGAGTGGAAAGGAGAACAGAACAACAAAAGATAGAAAAACCAGTGTTCACATAGATATCTGCTTGCGAAGAAAATGGCAAAGTCAGTGAGATCAAAGAGGAAAAAGTGTCTGAGAGCTATAAGGAGGGATATAGTTACTATAGAACTCACTATTCTTAAGAAGAAGCTGCGAAATTTGCTGCCCAAGAAGCTGCCCTTTCTGATCCTAAGCTTATTGTTATGTCTCATAAGCTGATGGCAATCAAAGTTCAAAATCTTTAGACACTCTTTGAAAGAGGTTGAAAAAGAAGCTAAAAATAGCATAGAAGAAGAATCATGGCAAGGGAAAGATTAGGAGGAAGAATGTTTAATTGGAGTATATTCTCTAAGCTGATAGATGTCTTGTTACTTACTGTTGAAAGTCCCTCCCATATTCTCTCCTTAATTCATGATCTTACATTGTAGTATTATCTTGGAACTTGAGCATGTGAGTGGATAATGCTCATACAAATTTTGTTTGTGTGCTGTCAGAATGAAGCCTCAAGTTCTTAAATTATTTTACAAATTAAAATAGATCGTATTATTCATTTACCTTCTACAATATGTTGGAACATTCTAAACTTGCCTGGAAATATGAAGATGTAGACTGTAATACAACAATATTAAGATGTTTTAGGTTTTTGATGAAGTTGATGTGGCAAACATCAATAACAATTGAGGGGGAAGTTGATGCCAACAGGGGAATAACAGAGTTCATGATAACCATACCATGGCGAGGAGCTAACAGATTACTCTCAGTACACTTGCACGAGGAATTAAGCTAACAAATCACTCTCAGTAACACTTACACAAAGAAAACCAAGGTCATGTTCAAACATGCTATCTCTAGCATAAAAAAGGGAAACAAATAGACAAAATAAACATGATCACAACCAGGAAGAGGACTCAAAAGAACAACAAACTCCTGAGTCAGAAAGCGAGTGGCAACCTAATGGATATACTGAGGAAGAAAGCATCAATAATCAACTTAATTACAGTGGTACCAAGTTGTAAATAGATATGTTTCTAACATCTCTGAGGAAAAAATGGAAAATACATACCCAAATGAAGAACTTGTCAAAAACGAGCAGCCAGGGATCAATCTATAATCAATTCTACTAGCTTAGTTATAAAAATTAAAAATTAAAAACCTCTACAGTTAGCGATGGAGTTGAACAGTGAGCATGTAGTTGATCAATCCCTAGGCCTCCAGATAACAATTCAAAAGATATTTTCAACCGTAAAAAGGACATATTTTATAGCTCACTCAAATGTAACTTTTTTGGGTTCCGAACATGAACGAAACACAGTCTGTTGATAAAAAAATATACAATAAAATGTCACAATGAAGAATACAAGATTATATACTAACTTATAATTAAGACAAGATGCTATTTTTTGAAACATGTATACATGATTCCTTTTATCCTAGCAAAGATTAAAGTAGTACTTACACGAAATAGTCACTTCTGATTATAAAAATCTTGTTGGTAGTTGGTTTAAGATCATAACTTTCCATATGTTCTTAACACGTATAAGGATTCATATGTCCTGCTTTATATTTCCTTATATACTGTAAGTTTAGGGTCGTGCGTCGCCCATGTTGACTGACCCGACCCGGCCCAAGAGATTAAGTGTTTTATAAGAGATAAGAATTACTTATCTCTTATTTGAAAAAGAAAGGAGGGAACGTTAATATACTGAAAACTTCCCAAACCCTATTTATTCTTTTACAGAAGGAAAGAGAAACAACAACGTAACAAATAAAAAAAAACAGAAAACACAAACTAGAAGAAAGAAAAAGGAGAACTTTTTGTGCCTGAACATAGACACTTAGTTTGTGAATCAATCTTTGATTCCTACTGATTCAAAGAGGACTTTGGAGCAATTGAATTCCGCTACAAATAGTATGTTACACAATTCTATATAAATCCTACAAATGGTATCAGAGCCAGATTATTTTGCTCTATGTTGAAAATTGTTGTTGTAATTTGTTGTTATGAGATAGTTGTTAATAATATCTGTCGAATTCTGTGCAAAAAGGTTGTTAATACAAAATAAGTGTTACTTACGTGTTGAAAGCATAGGAGAACTGATGTTGATTAAAATTTAGGACCCATTATTATGTCTTTTGAATTAAATATGTTGTGTGAGACACGCGAATTTGGGGTTTACTCTGTTTCTTTCATGAATTTCAAAAGAAGTAGAAAAAATTGATGTTGAAAATCTGATTTGGAAATGTCACATCCGGTTTCTGGAATCCGGATGCAACCGGCGTTGTTAATCTCTCAGAGGTCTAGACAAGCCTCTTCTTGGATTTCATCACAATCATATAGTTAAATTTGCGGAAAATTTAAAACTTTTAAAGCATAATGAAGTATACATAGTCTACCTATAATTACTACATAGATTGATATTCTAATGAGCTCAACAAAACAACCATCTACGTTTAATAAATAATTCAAATGAAAGAATAAATATATATCATAATAGTTTGCCATAATGTCCTTAATAGAAAGCTTTGAATAAAATATTTGAAATGAAACGCTAGGGACAACATACACTAGCTATTTCTAAAGTACTAACCTAGAACGATAAATGTAGCATCCTCGAACTCAATAGGACCTACCGAAGTCTGGAGATCGCTAATCCAAATCGCTTCAATGAGTCTTCAACTTTCTCTCTGACCTGCACCTATAAAAGTAGTAATAGTATAGGGTTAGTACACACTTTTACTATGTATGGGTGTATGCACACATACACATAAGGACTATGCATGATTAAGGAAAGTTCTTCTTATAACAACATGCCATTTCTTGAAAGTGAAGTCACCTGACTTTCTAAATTCGTTATTTGTAATTCATGGTGTGAGTATGACGTATTTTAATGCATTCAAGGCACACAACTCATTTTCTATATGAACATAAGACCTTGGAATCATGAAAATAATTTTAGAACATCTCAAACGAAAATTTATAAATTTACTCCCCCTTAGGCCGAGAGCTCTACTTTCCAGTCTTTTGTTCTTTTATTGTCTAGTTCAATATTCTCCTTTGATCCTATGTTTTACTTACAAGTGCAATGATTCATTATAGTCCCATACCTACAATGAATCAAGTAAGTAATTCAAGAGATTAAGGAAATGATTTAACTACAATTGGACATGAAATCATTATAAGCCAATCCTTATTGGTTATGCCTATTATTTTATCATTTACATAATATATGAAATCATTATAAGTCAATCTTATTTGGCTATGATCATTTGCATAATATAAGAAATCATTATAAGCCAATCTCATCTGGCTTTGATCGTTTTCATAATATAAGAAGTCATTATTGGCTATGCCCCTTACTTGTTGAAACTTCATTCTTATCAAATATTGATGATTGATATTTTTAAACTCTTGCTTTCTTAGTTCACATTGAACTTACATCTCTTCTTCTTTATTTCTTACTTTCTTAAAGAATTCTTTAGCATTAAGATCATGTGAAATGACATGAAATCCAGTGTCTTCCCCACACCAAAAAGAGGTGGTTCACCGATCAAAGTGAACCTAGATCATGTGTGTTAAGATGAAATCCAGTGTCTGCCCTACACCGAAAAGGTGTGGTTCACCGGCTAAAGTGAAACCAAGTCCAGTTTCTTCCCCACATCGAAAAGATGTGGTTCACGGCTAAAGTGAAACCAAAAACTTTCTTTGAGAATTAACCGACATAGATCATGTGAGCTAAACACGAAATCCAGTGTCTGCCCCACACTAAAAAGGGGTGGTTTCACCGGCCAAAGTGAAACCTAATCTACCTAGCTCTCTTAGGTGGAATCCACTAGCTAGTTCTCATGCTGGCAACATAGTTTGAAGACTAGGAGATTTTTGGAGACTCTAATCCTCCTTGGTGGAGCCTCATCTCATGAGACTTACATGTGCTTGCACAAGCTCATTGCTAGTCTATCGGTGCTTTGCTCAATTTCTTTTACTTCATAACTTTTAGAGTTGAATAAAACATTGTTATATTGCTTCTAGTTATGAGGTTTACTTACTCTGTGGATAAATTGTCATCCCTTTCTTTACTTGATGAAATGTGAATTTAACCTTACATTATCATCTTGGTGTTAATGAGACTCGTCTCACACTTTCTAACACCCTCTTATGTGAGTATCTTTAACATAGTTGTGTTAGGTGTAAGTGAGACTTGTCTCACTTCCTTTTTACACCCCATTCTGGTCAATTTCATAACTTATAAGCTTTTAGTTATGTTATTACTCACCTTATCTTGTTCAATGTCATTAGATAGCCTTGTACCTTTCTTTATGAACGTTATAAACTTTACTCAATGTACTTACTCTATATTCATAGTTCATTTTGATAGGGCATATTGGGACTTGTCCCAATGATTGGTATACCCTTGGTTATGAATTCATTGACTTACATCTTGTCAAGTCAATTCTTAATATGTATTTTGGCATTACAATACATTGGCCATATAAGATTAGTATGAAATAGTATTGGCCAGTTCTAATAATATTTTGGACATAATCTTACTAGCCAATTTTTTGGCATAAGCCAATCATTCACTCAATCATGATATTATCATTAGACAAATCAATAAATTTGATGAATGTACTATAGTGATCTTCTCAATATAAACAAGTCGACATTTAACAGTAACTAAACATCATAACCGACTTATAGCAAACTTCATATTCTCAAACATAATTAAGAATTTCATCATTGTTTATTTCGTGTAACTAATACCCAAATCATACAAATCAAATCTATAGGCCTCATTAGTCATTAACAAATTGAGAAACCTACACATAATGATCAGTTAGCACCATATACCAAAAACATGTTCGAAATTACGTATACATACCTATTAGAATCGAAATCAAGGATAACAAGGGAAATGGACATTCAACAATATCATTGGAAACAACCCTAGTTTCGATATTCATGAATTCAAAACATTTGAAAATCCTCTTGGAGAAAGAATTCTAGGAGAGAAAACCCATACCTTATGTAGAATTGAATCTACGAAGATCACTTTGCACGAAGACCTTGAAGAATACCTTGAAATCCTCTAAGAGAACCTTTGTCTTTCTACGTTTTTGCTTACTGCCTTTGAGTTGCGTTTCTAGGTGAATGATCGTGGGTTTTATGTTTTAGGAACTGATGTTGAATAATTCCACTTTGGACTAATTAACTTAATTAATAAATTATTGCTTATTACTAAAATGCCCCTCCTAAATTGACTAGACATAGGAGAGCATTTGACTTAGCCAAATCTGAAAATTGGCTAAGGGTCGAGGCTTGACCAAGTCTTTAAATTAATTAATTAAGTTGCTAAATTAATTAATTAAGGGACCTAGGGACATTACTAAAATACCCCTAAGTCACTAGGACCACAACTAACCTCTTTGGACCATCCCATGTTAGGTACTAGGTTGTCTCTTAGTTAGTTACACGGTTTGGTGTCACCCGACTAGGTCTTAGATTGTCGAGTCCCTTAGTTGGTTCATTTTCGTTTGTGATAGGTTAGTTATCTAGTTGGTTAAGTTAGTTAGAGTCTAGAGTTTGTTAGGAAGCCAGGACCCACTTGGCTGGACCGTTCGCGCGCCTGCCCTCTAACCGCCTAATTAAATTTGGTTGGCTTGGTCGTGTGGTCCCCCTCGGCCAGTTACGCATGTGCTTGCACATGTGTTTCTGCCTATTTTTCCCAACCGTGCACTTCTATGGTTGCAATTGGAAAGTTCACTCCTTGTCCAAGGATCCTCGTTATGTCCTTGGACACTACTTAATCTACGTGATCATTTTAATTGGTCATGTACTAGGGTTCCTAGGACACATGGATGCTTCGTACCTAATGTGCAAATGATAGGAAATATATGTTTTTAGCTTAGGGTCTTCATTGCAAGTACATTTGTTAAACAAGCTTATTAATAGTTAGAAAATTGGCTAACAACCTTTAAGCCAATATTTTCTAATATGCCCAATATTCTCAATATTGGGCATTGGGATGCCTATGTATCCCCATACATATCCTTGAAACCGAATGGACCTTTTCCTAAACAAGTACATTTTTCTGGAATGTTACATTATCCCCCCTTAGTAAAATTCGTCCCCGGATGACACTACACATCATTTAAAAACAAAGAGGTAATTTCGAAAACACTTTAACATACTTGAAACTTTACTCTTTTTGAATATATGATTCACACTTACTCTAGATGATGCATATTACTCAAAGCTTATCTGAAGCTTCATATTTGAGATTGAAGAAATTCCTTCTCAATCACACATAGCTTAATGCACATCACAACTCATGCAACACAAAAATCATGTCTACGCTATACAAAAACAGCAACATGAATGCAAGCATGAACTCATTTAACTTATATAGTTCAAGTATAAAACACACGATTATGGACTTACAACACCAAAATCGACTAATGCACTAAAAACTTAGAGTTTCTTAAATAAAACCAAATTTAGGAAGAGTATATCTAACCTCAAGAAATGAACAAGTGAGGGTAACGGGATCTCATATCAGCCTCGGCCTCCCATGTTGCTCCCTCAATAAGGTGGTTCCTCCATAACAATTTTATGGTGGCAACCTCCTTGTTCCTCAATTGCTTCACTTGGCGATCTAAAATTGCAACTTGAACCTCTTCATATGAAAGGTTCTCATCGAATCCTAACCCCTCAACAGGCTGGATGGATGTTGGATCGCATAGACACTTCTTAAGTATCAAAACGTGAAACACTGGATGAACAGAAGTCAAGTCTTGTGGTAACTTCAGTTTGTAGGCCACATTTCCTACTCGCTATAAGATCTCCTAAGGACCTGTATACCTCAAAATCAACTTACCTTTCTTACCAAACCTCATCACCCCTTTCATGGGTGATAGGGTGATATCTTAAAGTAGACCTGATCACCTACTTCAAATTCAAGAGCCCTCTTTTTGTTATCAGCATAGGATTTTTCACGACTGTAAGCAGTATCCAATATATCCTTGATCGTTCTAACCTTTTCTATATCCTCATGTATGACCTTAGGGCAAAGGATGGAAGACACTCCTACCTCAAACCACCCAACTGGAGACCTACATCTCCTGCCATATAGTGCTTCAAAAGGTGTCATCCCAATACTGTAATGGTAGATATTATTATAAGAGAACTCAATTAGTGGCAAATGATTATCCCAAATCCCCTTGAAGTCAATAACACATGCTCTCAACATGTCTTCAAGGGTCTGAATGGTATGTTCTGCTTCTCCATCCGTCTGAGGATGAAAAGCAGTACTAAGCTTCACCTATGTACCCAAGCTGTTTTGTAAAGATCTCCAAAAATGAGAAGTGAATTGGGCACCCCTATCCGAAATGATAGATAACGGAATCCCATGCCACCTCACGATCTCATCAATATATAGCTTGGCATAATCTTCAGCTCTATAAGTAGACTTCATGGGAATGAAGTGAGCAGACTGAGTCATCCTATCAACGATGACCCAAATGGAATCATGCAGTTTCCTAGTCTTTGGCAGACCTACTACAAAATCCATATTGATAGTCTTCCACTTCCATGTTGGGATCTCAATCGACTGGGTGAGACCCCAGGCTTAAGGTGTTCGGCCTTAACCTGTTGGCAATTGAGACACTCCTCCACAAACTCAGAGATATCTCGCTGTAGACAATAAAATTCGCGTCGAGAAAACAATAATCAAGAACGGAAAATTATAGCAACAATCGATTTATTATTTCAAGTGCGAGTGTTACAATCTCTATGATTTCTCTGAATTCATCTTTTCAAATATAATTCAAAGGCTTTAAAGCTTTAAAGCTTGATCTTGAACTTGGGATTTATCTTGATCTTGATCTCTATCTTGATCATGATCTTGATTTGAACTTTATCTTGATCTTGAACTTGAACTTGAACTTTATCTTGATCTTGACTTTCTAGTTGAATTCAAGGACTTGGAGCTTGATCTTGAATTTGGTGGTCTTGATCTTGATCGTTCTTGAACTTGATCTTGACTTCTTCTTGGATTTGGACTTGATCTTGATCTTGACTTGAACTTTATGTTGATCTTGACTTTCTAATTGAATTCAAGGGCTTGGAGCTTGATCTTGAATCCGGTGGTCTTGATCTTGATCGTTCTTGAACTTGATCTTAGATTTGAACTTGGACTTGGACTTGATCTTGATCTTGACTTGAACTTTATCTTGATCTTGACTTTCTAGTTGAATTCAAGGGCTTGGAGCTTGATCTTGAATCCGGTGGTCTTGATCCTGATCGTTCTTGAACTTGATCTTGGAGTTGAACTTGGACTTAGACTTGATCTTGATCTTGACTTGAACTTTATCTTGATCTTGACTTTCTAGTTGAATTCAAGGGCTTGGAGCTTGATCTTGAATCCGTTGTCTTGATCTTGACTTCTTCAAATCTTGAACTTGAACCCTTGAATTCTTGAATCCTTGAATTCTTGAATACTTGAACTTGTAGAGAAATTTATGGCTTTTGATCCACGAGCTTTTTCTAGCTTCTTGTTTAGAATTCTTGGTTCTCTTTTTCTGAATTATGAGACCCCTATTTATAGTTTTAAAAAAGAGGAGTTGCGATTGGAATAGGACTCCCTTCGGCCAATTAGATTTAAGTGAAATATCATATGGGCTTTATGGAGCGGGCTTTAATCAAGAGGATCTACCAAATGGTTTAGAGAAACGCTGAAGTCCAAACCGCTGCAAGTGTCGTCAATCTTTCCTCTGACCAGCACCTATAAAAATAGTAAATAGTAGGGGGTTAGTACACCACTTGTACTAAGTATGTGTGTACGCACACATACACATAAAGCTATGCATGATCAATGAAAGCTCTTCCTAAGCAACATGCCATTTCTGGAAAGTCTAGTCATTAGACTTTCCTAATTCGTTAGTTGTGAATTGTCGTATGAATATGATGTATTTTAATGCATTCAAAGCACACAACCTATTCTCTATATGATTACAAGACATTAGTATCATCAACATAATTTTAGAACAACTCGAGCGAAGATTGGAAATATTTGATCCTCTAAACCCGAGAGCTCTTTCCTTGGGACTTAGTTTATTTTTCAGTCTTTTTCTTCTTCTTGTTGTGTAGTTCGATAATTCCTTTGGTCCTATGTTTTAATTACAAGTGCAATGATTAATTTTAGTCCCATACCCACAATGAATCGATGTAAGTAATCCAAGTACTAAGCAATGATTTCCCTACCCTATAGTGAGTCATTCTTTACACTATATA
The DNA here is from genome assembly GCA_016801875.1 of Solanum sitiens. NCBI lineage: Eukaryota > Viridiplantae > Streptophyta > Magnoliopsida > Solanales > Solanaceae > Solanum > Solanum sitiens. The sequence goes on from JABWTJ010000163.1 coordinate 440,735, forward strand.
TTCATTACATTTCATAAGCCATTCTCTATTGATCATGCCATTGATTTCATTACTTTCATGTTAGGGAAGTTATGGGGTATTTAGTTAACGTTATGTTTGTACTTCCCTTTATTGGCATCATATAAGAAGTCATTATAAGCCATGGCTCTTCCTAATCAACATGCTTTCTGAGGAGGTCAAATCTCTGGACTTGCCTAATTTGTAATAGGAAGGTCATACCATGAATATGTCACAGATCATACACATATAGGTTCACATAACATACATTTCATGTTTCATATATTATACATTTCATATCCACGAGACCATAGAATCGTGGATGTAGCATTAAGGCATCTCAAGTGAGGGCCCAACATATGGGACCTCAACCCGAGGGCCTTCTTTAGCAAACACAGAGTCTTCTTCATTCGATCATTCATACTTTAAATTATTCATTTTATCATTCGTAGGTTGATGTAAATACCATCTATACCTAGGATGAATTTTAAGACTCTCATCGGGATCATGAAGTGCAATGACCAAGAATGACCTAATGTCATTACTTGAATCTGGTTTCACCTCTTGATTGTCTTGCACAAACACCTTCGGTATCGTTCATTTCATCATCTTTCATACTTTGGGGAACTTCAACCTTAACCGACATAGATCATGTGAGCATCATGAAATTTGGTGTCTCCCCCACACCAGATAGAGGTGGAGTCACTGGTCAAAGTGAAACCAAAACATGCTAGCTTATTGGGTTTGAACCAAGCTAGTTCCCTATGGTGGCAACATAGTTCAAAGACTAAGAGATTTAGGGAGACCCATACCCACCTTGGTGGTCAGTCTCATCTCATGAGAATTATGTGAACCTCCGCCCTTCTCGAAAGAAGGCATCACCACTCATAACTAGCCTATCGGTGCTCAGTTTAAAGTTCCTATTAACATTCAACTCATACATCATCGAAGCTTGCTTCTAGCATGAGGTAGTCATAGTTCATTAGATGATTTCTCAACTCTTCTTTACGTATTAAGTGTGAATTGTCCTTACACTTACATATATAATGTGATTGAGACTGTCGCTTGATATTCAACACTCTCTTAGGTGAGTACTTTTAGTGATCTTTACTTATGCTTGGTTGAGACTTGTCTCACCATTCATCTTAGAAGCTTATCATGTTGTCACCATTTTCACTAGCATCATAGTTTAACATAATTACTCATCTCATTACGTGAATGTTCATTTCTTCATCTTGTCGTTAACATACATCATATGTCAAGCACATGGCCTTTAGTGTACTTTACACTCATATTACCCCTTTCGGGTTGCTCATATTTGGCTAAGTGTTTCATGATCATCTAAGTGCATATTGTGCAAGACTTATGCATCTTGCCTATTCGATCAAGGGGATCCGTGTTCGAATCCCTTGGGCAGCATATAATTTTCGATTATATGTGAGACTTATGTACCTCACACATTTTTTGCCTTGAGACCGGGTTCGATTCCCCTCTCTCACAAGATTGGCATATGATTAGTATTGGCCTAAATAATTGGAAATAACTTCATAGTCAGTTTATTGGCACAAGCCAAACATTCATTCAAATATAATTTCATGGAATCATTAGCAAATTCTATTACATATTTTGGAGATAATGTTGTAGGCCAATTTATTGGCATAAGCCAAACTTTCACTACACTTGAACTTTTAACCTTTGATTAACTTACAAGAACAATTCAATGTTTTTACGTTCACAAGTTCGTGTGGATAGGGTATGTTGGGACTTGTCCCATTGATTGGCATACCCTATGTTATGAGTTCATTAATGTAGAGATTGGTATGAATTTTCATGTTTTGGAAGTAATATGACTAGACATATGTTTTACTAACCAATTTGTTGGCACAAATCATAATCCCCTATACACTGGTCATGAGAATATCATTGGCCAATTTAATTAACTTCATGTAGGTACCATAGCTAATCTCATCATTAGTAAGTCAATCTTCCCATCATTCTTTGAAAGCAATGTTGTAGCCACTTATATTAAACAACCAATTTATTGCCCAAATTATTGGTATAAGATAGGCAATTCATTCAAATGTGATTTCATGGAGATCTTTTAAGCCAACCTTATAAAATAACTTTAGGCATAACGTTTTTAAACATCTTGAACAGCATAATATGATCATTTAACGAACAAAACATCATCAACAAGTCACATTTACAGTAGGTATGCAAAACAAATCGTAATCATGTTCATACATAACATTTTCGGACACATCTTAGCAAAGTATCATTCTCTTAACCAATCTTAGTTAATGACTTTAGGGTAATGTTTTTAAGACATATTGGACAGCATCATATTAATATTTGATGAAGTGAGCATCTTCATAACGTCACAATAACAACAAGACAACATTCGGACAAACACATTAACACTTAAACAATTACGGGTGTAACTAACACATCGTTGATTCATGATTCATGTTTTAAGCACTTAACATTATACGATCACAACTTCATAGGTTAATAGACATTTATATTTCAAGAAAATTACACATAAAATCAGCCAGCACCACATACCAACAACATGATCTCTAACCTATTCAACATTGAATCAAAAGGATACTAGGGACAAGGGAGTTCGACGAGAACACGGGAACAACCCTTGTTTTCAAGATCTTTGAATCATTGGAAAGAATGTTATCTTGGATAAAGAAGTCTAGGATATAAACCCATACCTTATGTAGAACTTAATCTACGCAGACCACCTTGAACGAAAACTTGGAGAAACTTTGAAATCGCCTAGGAGAATCAATGGAATTTTCTATTTTTCTTTCGTTCGCTTACTTAATCTTTTGCGTCGTGTATTTGTTTGAGTTTGAAAGTGAGTCTAAGTATTAGGAACTGATCTTGACTCATTCAACGCAGGGCTTAATAAGTTTATTAAATAAATAAATTAATTAATTAGTAAAAAGCCCGTCCTAGATTGACTAGAACTAGGAAAATACAATACTTAGTCAAGTCTAAAATGTTTCCTAAGAATTTCGTATTGACCCTTTAAATTAATTAATTAAAAGGCTAATTTAATTAATTAAGGTACCTAGGGTAATTACTAAAGTACCCCTAAGTCATTGGAACCATAACTAACTCTTTTGGGCCATCCTAGGTTAAGTACTAGGATGTTTCTTGAGTTATACTAGGTTAGTGTAAGAATTTCGGTTTCAACCCTTTACTTTAATTAATTAAATGGATAATTTAATTAACTAAGTTACCTAGGGTAATTACCAAAGTACCCTTAAGTTATTATAACCATAACTAACCCTTTGGACCATCCTAGGTTAGGTACTATGATGTTTCTTGAACTAGTTACTAGGTTAGTGTAAGGATTTCGTTTTGACCATTTAAATCAATTAATTAAATTACTAATTTAATTAATTAGGTTACCTAGGTTAATTACTAAAGTATCCCTAAGTGTTTAGGACCATAACCAACCTTTTGGACAATCCTAGGTTAGGTACTAGGTTGTCTTTTGCTTGTCTTAACCGAAATCTGGAAATAGCTTTGTGATTTTTGTTTTGTGCATTTAAATTAATTAATTAAGTTGCTAAAGTAATTAATTAAGTAACCTAGGGTAATTACTAAAGTATCGCTAAGTTGTTAGGATCATAACCAACCTTTTGGATAATCCTAGGTTATGTACTAGGTTGTCTTTTGCTTGTCATAACCTAAATAAGGAAATTGCTTTGTGATTTCGATTTTGTCAATTTAAATTAATTAATTAAGTTGCTAAATTAATTAATTAAGTAACCTAGGGTAATGAATAAAGTATCCCTAAGTTGTTAGGACCATAACAAACCTTTTGGACCATCCTAGGTTAGGTACTAGGTTGTCTCTTTAACTGGTTACTAGGTTAGTGTCACCCGGTTAAGTCTTAGGTTGTTGGGTGCACTAATTAGTATATTTGATTTGGTCCTAGGTTAGTTAGCTAGTTAGGGCAGTAGGTTAGAGTCTAGAATTTGCTAGGAAGTTAGGCCCCACATGGAGTGGTCCCTTGTGCACGTTTTCCCCCTAACTACCTTAACCAAATTCGGTTAGGGTGGTCCCCTCCTTTGGCCACTTCTTCGCATGTCCTGCACATGTGTTGGTTGTACTTTCCTAACTAACTATTATTTATGGTTCCTTTGGGAATGTTTAATTATTGTCCCAAGGACCCTCACTATGTCCTTGGGCACTGCTCACTCTACAAGATCATTTTAAATGGTTATGTACTTAGGGTACTAGGCTTGACACTTGGATGCCTAGTACCTAATGTATTTGCAACTGATGAATTTCTTAAATTTAGCTTAGGGTCTTCATTGCAGGTACATTTCCTAAACAAGCTCATTAATACTTAGATATATGGCTAACACCCTTCAAGCCAATATTTCTAATATGCCCAATATTTTGCTTATTGGGTATTATATAGAAATTGGCTATTACCCCTTAGCCCATTTTCTATACTATGCCCAATAGTTCTCAATATTAGGGATTGGAATGCCTATGTATCCCCAATACGCATTCTTAAAGACCAATTGGGCTCTTCACTAGACATAAATTTTTTTGGAATGTTACAGTTCTTGAGCTTCACCTTCAATGGAGGTTCCTAGGGAGAATTGGTTTTGAAGGGAAAGTTTATTTTGTGTGAATGGGATTGGGAATGGGTTGGTGACGTTTTTGATAGCTTAAATACACCCAAAAATAATAAAATTATCCAATTATGGTCAGGTTAGGACGTGGGGTGTATTTCCCATTCCCCCCTTTAATGAGTAGTAGCTAGGCAGTGATGCACTATCCTGCAACGATGCACCTAACGACGGGGCGTTGGTCCATTGACGGGCCATTCTGTGCCCTCCATCGATCTGGTCTGAGGCTGTCATGTCTCTAAGCCTTCTGCAGGCTAAGTTCCCATCGACGCCTCCCCATTGACGGGGTGTCACGCCAAAAACAGGGCATCGTTTGGCTCGTCGATTGATACTGCCAAGGCAGTGTCTCAACAGCCCTTGGGTCCTTCTTGTGGGGCCCTTGAGAAGTCGTACCCAGACGTTTCTAACATAAGTATTAAAATTGACAAGTCAAGGACCTTCCATGTAAGTTTCACCCAAAATGCAAACGTAAAACACGTCTAAACATGCTAGGCCCCACCAAGACATACTTGGACGTCTCAAGGGCTAACTTTCGAACGTCTCAGACGTTCTTGGACGTTTGACCTTCAAACATCATGAAACTCTATATACTGCCTATATACATCATTATAAATCATTTTAAGAATTCATAATCTCATAACATACCAATATAAGCACGTATAGACACAAGAGGCACATAGGTGACTAGTCGTCGAACGTCTTGGTCGTCCCTTGACGTTTGACTTCCAAATCACCTCAAACCTTACATACTGCCTCAATACCATATTATAATTCATTTTAGCACCTTAGACCCTTATGATGAACATGTTAGTATCTAGACACCCTAACTCATTTTGGGGGTCTTACACTTATAATGGGTGCAACATCAAAAGTGAAGAGTCTGTGCAACTAAGGATTTAGGACAAAGGTTTTCGTGAATCAGAACATAAACAAAAATGGGATAATATGTCAAGGAGCATTGGATCCGTGGCCTAACAATATTTAAGGTTAATTTGTTAGTGTATTCAAATTACTTATTATTGAGTTACAACTTCATTATAAAAAGTTTGATCAAATATCATAGAATTTTTTCTTTTCTTGTGCACATAGTATCCTAGTACTTCTTTGAATTGTTTCTATGTTGTATAGATCTTATGTAGTAATATGTTAGTTAAAGTAGGGCTTGGTAAGCATTTAGTGGTCCTAATAAGGATACAGAAAAGTAAACTAAACTAAAATTAATATGTGTTGCAGAATGCATGGTGCTCTTTTGTTTTTAGATTTGGCTTGAGTTTCACTAGTGTTTCTCATTTAAAGCAATTAGTTTATGCTTAAATTTATTTAGGATTAATATTTATTGGCACTACTTAAATATTTTTATTTGCATCTCTGCTAAGCTTTATTTTGATGTGCATTGATTTATGTGATATACTGATAATACTAAATTTTTACTTAAATGGATGAAGTACTTGTTATTGTAGTCCTTATTCAGTAATTAGTAGGAACTAAGAGTGATAATAGTTCTTTTCTTTATGGACTAATACATAAACATGCCTTTAACTTGGTTTCATTTTGCGTCTACACCCTCCAACTTTGGTTGTGCACAAATAACCACTCAAACTTCTATAGAGTTGAACAAGTAAATACATGCATCTTGCTTGGTGTCCTACATTGAAATTCACTTCCTACATATTATCATACGTGGTGTCCTACGTGTATTCTATCACGCATGACATTTGCAAGTTTATTCAACTTTAAGTGTTTACTTGTGCAAAAAAATATAATCAAAGGGTATATTATATATTGTGTCTTTCCTTAATTATGTTTTAGAATATGCTATCCGACAAATTGTATAATTTTGTCAGAAATTAAAAGAAGTTTTTCTATACGATGGGGTAATGAATGGTGCTGACTTTTTGTTCTGGAGAGTTTTTGTTTAATTGGAATGTTTGGCCTATAACATTCCAAGGTATACCCACTAATTTGAGTACATTCTTAAGATATCCATGTGAACCAAACACATGGTTATTATTTCTCTTAATGAACAGTTTTCATCCTTCCATTATCCAAAGTCAAAAAGCTTACAAAAACAATGTTTTACATTGCATGAAAGTCTCCCATATATCTTTTTTGTTCATACATTATAGTCTAAATTTTCAATAAAAGATTTCGTAGTATACTCGTTGGTCTCTTTAATCTTTTGGTATTTGATTCCTCTACTGATAATGTGTCATTATTCTTATGTTAAAACCTGTCAAATAATCCATTGTATACTTCATTAGAACAATTAGTAGTTCAAATTATTTATGCCTCCTTACTTGTTATTTGATTTATTTTATTATTCATAATGACTAATTATCTTTTTTTTTTTAATAACACATTTATAAAATACTTTATAAGGAGAAGTTTGATAGGATTTCTACACCAACGGATGAATATGGTATTGAAGTAATGTAAGAATACATTAAATTTGAAGAAACATACCAACAAGTGAAGTTGGAGACCTTAAATTGAAAGAAACATGTCAACAAATGGAGCTGGAGACATTATGTTCGAGGACAATGCCGACAAGGAGCTTATGTTGATATTTTTGAGCTTAAGTTGACATGGAGCTAATTTTAATGTTTCTAAACTGCCGATATGTTCGATTTTATTTGTATACATGATTTTCATTTTTTAACGACATACCATTTTGAAATGGTTGTGCAAATAAATGCATAAGTATAGTTAATGAATTGGTGTAATTTTAATAGATTCAATTACTTATGTAATGATATGTGAGATTTAATTAATTTTGGTTTCTTCTAAAAGTAAGTTAGGAGGTCATGAAAACATTACAAATAAAGGCAAGAAATATCCAGGATGTTTACATATTAGCTTGGAAAATGTTCAAGCAAAAGAAAGTTGTTTGCTATGAAGTTACATAGTAATAATCCTAGATATTATGTGCTTGGATATGTTGCCTAGCAAAATATACTAGCTAAATTATCTAGGCTAACAATGTTTTCCTAGCAAACTTTTAGCTAAGAGCGTATTGGCTACAAATGGTTGTTACGGTCATTTTCCTAGTAAAAATGAGGTTAGCTAGGAATTTTGTAAGTTAGCTAGGGATTTAGTCTCTCAGTAATGACCTTTTCTCTTGTAGTGAGTGAGAAAGGACTTGCGCCGTGCCACGACGTTAACTAAGGCACTTCTTAGGAGGAAACCCAAGGTTCAATTTCTTTTTGCTTATTATGATTGAATAATGGTGAGTTGATTGTGCAGGTGAAATTCAAGAATGTGTTGAAAAGTGCAGGTTGGCGAGGTGAAAATAGAATTGGTGAATCGCGGAGATGGTTGGCTATCACGCTATTGTTCGCCGTTTGGACCTCAAATTAACTGAAGACTTGTAAAACTCGGCGAGGTAAGTGACATATCGATGTATTGCCTAATGGTTTGGCGACAATGACTAACATCGCTGAATGGGCGGTTTAATTGAAAAACTAATAGTTTAAACTTCCACTTCTTTTATCTCCCTCGCTTTTTAACCTCTCAAACTCTCACCCGGTAGTATTTTCCTTAATTTGTGATTTCTCGTCATTTCTTAGTCGTCCATATTGTGCTCAGAGCATATTACTTTGACGCCTAGCATTTCAATATTGTGTATATGACATGAAAGATTATTTTTTCCAAATCCCAAAATTATGTTTTCGAAGTTTGAACTCTTTTGCAAATGATTGTACCATATTGTTGTGTGCTGGGCCTCTCTGATAAGAATAGATTGTCTTAATGTCGTTTTGAAGTTAAGATTTTTGCATGTAGTGCTGTGATTATCAAATTCCCATAATTTTTATGCTTTTAAATGAATGAATTTTTTTTTTGTTGCTCTTGCATGTTGTTAGATTGATTGGGTGAAGTCTAACTAGCTCGACTTTGGGCCAAATGACATTTATTTCTCAGTGATAGAGTGGGTGACACCCTTATTAAAGGCAATTACCGTCAAATGGCCAAATTTGAAAAAACATGGGATATATATGAGTATTCTAGGGGGAGGGGTGCTATGGTTCTGAGCATAATTTAACTATAGCATGCTTTGATTTTTATTTTGAGGGTTGCAGGGTCGAATTTGAAAAGATATGTTGGAAATAGGCACATTGGGTTGTTTGGCGAGCAGGGTTGAGCTAGCCGAAGCACTCAGTGGTTTGCCTAATAACCCCATCACGCCTTTAATTTCATGCTATATGTGTTGTTGGTTTCTGTACCTTTCAGCGAGAAACTTTTGGTCGCCAAAATCACTCGGTTACTCTCCTGGCGACGTGCTCCATTCTTAGTATTGCACAGTCAGTCCCGCATGAGTCGAGGCACGCAGGCAAGCGAATAGAAAAGTAGCCTTTCTCCACGGAAAACATATTCAAGTACCGAACAACCCGTAGTCTATCTATCTGCCTAGCTTTGGTAGATTTCCCCCAACACTATCCACAGAAAATCCACGAATCCCTTGGTGGATAAGCCCGATAACTCAGAAGCGAGAGCTGCTATCGATATTGGAAACGTCCTTAGTTCCTCAATTCATTCCGTGGCGTGAAGGCCTATTTAGCGCCTTTCCAAAGGTAAGCGGTTAGGTTGACTTTGGAAAGGCTACTAAGGACCGGGTGAAGAATGAAAAACGTCCGCTAAAGCCCACGAGATAAGGTTTGCAGATGCGATCATGAATAGAAAGGAAAGGCCTCATTTTGGTCCTGTAGAATGAATCTGAAAAGCAAAATCCTTGATAGTATTCTTGATCACCCTTTGTCTTCTCCCCTCTATCCCTTATTGCACTGTAACTTTCAGCGGACAAACCCTTTCTCGCCGAAAGTGGTCGGAGATTCATTGAAGGAGCATTCCTATTGCCGATTTGTTAAAACTTTTAAGCCATCCCTTGGGCGATCCTGATGTATCTCTCCCAAGAGGGTCTAAGACTCGCCTACCTGATCGCCGAGCCTATCTGCAATAGATTTTCTGTTATGTTTGCTTTTATGCTAATTTCTCCCGATCTTTTGCATATATGGTATGTACAAATCTAACCATGCCACCCAAGAAAAAAATATAGAGAGTTAATATAAACGATGGAGGTTAAAATCTCCCACAGAAGAGAAGGAAAGTACTCCCACACGGAGGCAAAGGCAAAAAAAAAGAAGCACATAGCTAAGAAAGTAGCTGCAGATACCAGGGATGATTTTTCTGAATCGGAAGATGAGGATCCTTTGATTGACCAAAGGAATAGGCACCATTATAGGTCTCAGTTCTTGCCCACCAGAGTTCCCTCAACTACCACTCTCCTAGAATAGATTCAGTGAGCCAACTCAGGCACATCCAGTGATCCCTGCATTCCCTATTATTCCTCCACCTAGACTGTTTAACAAATTAAAATACATACCATACTAGAGGACAAGATGTTACCTAAAGAGGGCTTGGAATAAAAGTATTGCGATATGATGGTCACCCTCTGCTACCTCGAGTTTGAGAAGTACATAAGGACTTGAGTCCCTTTAATTCCCTTATGGGTCAGAGAATTCTATAAAACCTATGCAGAGTTGGTACCCAAAAGGAAAAAGAAGGCGAACGAATTCAGTCCGGTGAATTCAGTCATGGTCAGAGGCAGGAAAGTTAGGTGTAACAGTGAATATATTAGCATTGTTTTAGATAGACCGCTGCACTCTGCACTTCCTTATGAGGGGTTGCCCATAACTCAATCCCTATATGACTTGAAAGGTTGGTTGGATCCTCTCAATTTTAACACCACCCCGAGGTGGATGGATGTAGAGGCTCCTATTGACAAGATGGACTTGAGAATTGTTGCTAGGTTCTGGTTTGGTTTTATGAGTAGCACCATAATGCTATTCCAGAACGAGTCTATTATTCACCATCCTAAAGAAGCTAGCCTTGGTTCTATCATGTCTAGGAGGTGCATCGACCTAGGACTATTGATTTCACAGGAGATGTCTATGAGAACTAAGAAAAAACAGACTTCTCTACCATTCTCGGTCCTGATCACTGTGTTGTGCCAGCGTGCCAAGGTGCCTACAAATTCTATGAGAGATATTGGACTACCATGTCTTCTTCTATCGTCATTTGGAATATTTAGGACGAGTACACACAAGAGAAAGTTGATGGGAGGAGAACAATTGAAGTAGATATTTCTATGGAGGTTGATGTTGGCTTATTACCTGTAGAGGCTTCATCGGCTACCCCATCCCCTGGGTCTTTAGGTAATTATTCTACCTCTATTTCTTCATAGGACCAAACACCTCCACCTTATCCCAGCGAGTCAGGATTACTCAAGTGATTAACTTGAAAATAGGAAATCTTGCCTATTCAGCTGGTGTGAGGGTGACTTGATTGGAGTGATCCATTCTAGGAATAATTTAGAGTGTTATTCTTGCTTCACTAAAAACCCTCCACACTTCTATTGATGCTCTATCTATTAGAGTCACATCCTGTGACAGTACAATGGGAAGGCTCTGAGGTTTTGACTTTGAAAGTCGAAATAGCATACCTGAGGAAAGACGTAGACTATTTGAAGTTAACCAACATCACACCATTCATTCAGGATGCAGATAGTTAGATGCCACAGAGTCCTCAGGGATTCCTCCGGATACAACCAAAGATACACGTAGGGAGTAGGATGCACTTGATGAGTTGAATGCTAAGACCGATGAGGAGCATATGGAGGCAAACATATACAAAGATCTTCCAAACCGTAGGGAGGCTGCGGGAGACCTTTGAGATATTGAAGTGATAGAGGAGATCATGATGGATGTTAGGATACATGCATCCATTGTAGGTACACCTGTTGCCGCCCCAAGAAGAGCTAAAATTTCTGAGGAGACTCCGACAACTGCTGCCCAAGTCCAGGCTAGCGCACCAGACACATGATGCCTGATCAGTCATGTCATCAAAGACACAACTTGCAATGCAGGTGTTGATGATCATACCGTAGTATAGTAACCCAACCAAGGGTTGGGGTCATTTCCACAGGGAGTGGTTGTGAGAATTAGTAGAAAATTAGAATCTAATTCTAGCTAGTCGTAGCTAAAGACACTATTGTATAAAAACATATTAAATCAAAGGGGGTGACGCAAGCGTCTATTATAAAATGGGGGTTTGTCACAAGAAGTAAGGAATCAACGAAATTAACAAAAGGTATTAGGCCAAGGAGAAGGGGAATTCTTGGGAAGTTATAGGAATACGACATAAACAATATTGTTGGGTACATTCTTTTGATAGAAAATTCATACAGTAATTGCGACTAGGATAAATTTTATGGGGGATAAGCTCTTTCTCAAGCAATTTACCCTCTTTCAAATAGGTTCTTCTCGGACACTCACTTGCCGCATGACACACAACCTCTGCCTTAACCCACTCACTCTCTTGAGAAGATTGTGTGATGTGAAACTATGCTTCACTCTTACGAGCTGAACCTCATGTCGACCCACTCCCACCGGACATCAATTTATTAGTGTTAGTTTCTCCACCTCTCTTCGCAAGCCGGAAAAACAAATATGAGATTATATTTGAAACTACAATCTCATTAGATTCATCCACAACTAGTAAATGAATAAATAATTAAACTACAAATAAATTATCAGCAAGCAAGACCCAACAACTCATTTAACCCATATTCACAAAATCACATCCCAAGAATTGGGGTTTTAGCTAGACATGAACAAGAGATAGAATTTTTTACCAAAATGAGCTTGCATTCAAACGGGTATGGAGACTTAAGTCTTGTTACAAGCCAAAAATGAAGAATCCAAGAGAACCAAGTCCAATTCCATGTAGATGAAACCCTTTTGGTCTTCAAGTTTTTCTCCGAAAACTCTCTCAAACATAGAGCTAAAAAATTGATAAAAAATGTATAAAATTCGATAAGAGTCTGATAATAATCGATACTAAGCTAAAAAACTCAACAAGTATTTATAGTTTTGAAAGAATAGTGCTGCAACACTTCCTTTCTTTCCATTATCCCACTAAAACAAAAGGTGATCTTTAGACCTATCGGCGATTCTCTAAGTTGACTCGGTGATCCTCATGCCTTCATTTCTTCGTTATTTTCATTCTTTATCCTCTTTTTTTCCAAGTAATGTCCATGCTTTGCCTCAAACTCAAAATAACTAAAACTCAAGGTTATTCATCAGTAACTTGAGACAAAACAAACATTTAAGGATACTATTTCTATAAAAATATAGCCCTAAATGAGTCCAATTTGTGGACACATCAACACCCCCAACTTACACTTTTGCTTGTCCTCAAGTAAAACTCAAGTTTAACAGTTGAAAAAGGATGACTCAAACAGTTCTACACAATATTCAATAATGAATGTACACAACAAGACCCAATCTACTTATGCAAGGATCAGTTGTGTAATCTAAGATTCAAGTTGTGACACACTATTGCAAAATATTCTCAAGTTTGCAATACTTGCTTAAAATGCAAGTTCAACCTCAACAAAAGTATTCAAATGCCCTCAGACAAATGATGATTCCATTCTCACACACATGATGTATAATCATTTAAGGTTATGGAATCACATACAACACTCACACTCACAAAGAAGAACACAATGCCTGCTTTCACCCATAGGTTTGCCCTTATTTTCATATCAACATTTGTTCCAGCTTTCTCAAGATCAAAAAGGTTTTTTTAAGGCTTTTAATAGGAATGGGTGCAAATGTATGTTCATTTAGGCACAGTGACTATGATCGTCATGGAATGTGGTACTTACAACACTTCCTTTCCTTTCCATTATCAAGTTCATTATTGGTCACAAGTCATCCCTTTATTCATTTTCCAAAATGTGCCGTAAACCCCCTTTTTAATTTTGTAATTTTTCTTTTTCATTTTTTTTGTTTTTTTCTACTTTTTTTTATAAGGAGGGGTTCCATTTCGCTCAACACTATGGGTAGAAAGGATGATTTTTGCACTTTCTTGACTAGCCTTCTCTTTTCACCTCCCCCAACTTAATATTTTGGCCTATGTTGGCTATTGAATTAGGAATAACTCAAGAATATTATGGGTAAAAATTCTAGACAGGTTATGTTTTTAATAAAGTTTCTTCCAAATAAAGGTAAGGCTCAAGGGGTATTCAAGTGAGGTTCCCACACTCACAAGGTAGGTCACAAAGAGGTATATGTCAAATTGGATCACACTCTATAAAGTTTCCTAAGATCATATCAAGAAAATGCCTACCTGATTCAACTAGACAGACGGGGCAAATTCTAGGTGTTGTCATGCATTGTTTAAGGTTAGCTTATCACACAAGGCATTCGACATTAAAGTAAAAAAATACTACACATTTTTTCTAGTCTACAACGATCATTACAAGAGAATCAATTTCACAATGGCTAATCACAATGAGATGCAAAGAGTTCATATATTGTAAATGCAACTTCATTTGTCTTGGTTGTAGCCGTACAATGTTTATTCGATTGCGAGGAGTATTTAAGTCATCGGTGTTGGTCAAAACCTAGACTTAAATTTGCCTAAGAACAGCCACGTTATCAAGTACATACAAAAGGTGGTGGAAATTTATGAAAAATATAAAAATTATTTGAAAGGGTCAAAATAATTTTTCATTTATAACAAAATGGGAGACATAAACTTAAACATCCACAAAAACAGATAAAACACAATGTAAAGAAGACAACCCAAATTATGTCACAACCCACAAACAGAAATAGTAGTAGCACAAAAAGTGGGACTCACCCACAACAAATAAAGATACTATTTGTCCTTAAATATATATATAATACTAATCCAAGGGTCAAATCAGAGAAAGACAGAGATAGGGATTGAGAATAATCCTTTTTAAGCAACTGGTTCGAGTTGGAGTCATTCAAAATATTTAGCATTAAATAGAAGTCGAGGTGGGGGCGCTAGGAAGACTGCTAAGTTGTTCAACAAGCTCTACAAAACTTCTCTCAAGACCCCAATGCACCTATTTTCAACCCATGTTCTTGCATGATTTATAGCCGGCTTGATTTGACTTTTGCGCCGAGAAATTCAAAGTTGAATAGCTAAGCATCAGTGCAACCCATGTTCTGAACACCAATCGATGACTAAAACACTTATGTAAGGCAGATATATATGGAAATTAATGTGCAAAGGTGCAATTGGAGGAATGAAAGCATGTAAAAGTGAACGAATTTTAGGATTTAAACAATTTGCTCGCAAATCGTCTAGTTTATACTCATTCGGTGGGAGTGGTTGTAATAGTTGAGCCATTCCTCATTAGCTGAACAATCACTTACTTCACCGAGTTTTACAGAATTTACTAGTAATTTTGGATGTTCAAACGATGGTAAAAATCGAAATCACCGACATGGTTGGCAATTCACCAACAATTTCATGGGCTCCCCGAGTTTTACAAACTCTAGTTATGAGGATATCTCGAGTCAAAAAGCGGATAAGGTCGGTTTCAACAACCTCTCCGCCAACATGTCGACTAGACATGTTGCTCGCCACCAAACACTTGTTCAAACACATTATTGTACTTCAACCTTTACAACCAACACACTATTATTTTACCAAAAAACAAATAATATATGATAAAGAGTTTTGGGTTGCCTACGCCTTAATTAACGTCGTAACACAATGCAAGTCAACATCTATTTTTCATCCTTGGAGTCAGCCATGATATTGTTAGGCCGGTCCTCGACGAACGGTGGATAACGACCTGTTATTTAATGGGTGATTTGAGCATCCTAAACTGAACAGTAATGGAGTTTTAAAGTAGACACTTCATTTAGCATTTCAATGTTGTCTTTCATATCCTTCAATTCTTGTCTTGTACTTCAATTGTTCGCTTAATGAGTGAAACAACTTCATCATCTTTCACACCTCCATGCTTCTTCCCATGTTTACATTCTTGGAGGGAAAAATGCTTTTCTTTTTCCATGACTTGTACTTCCAACTCCATGACTCATTTGGATAGATAATTCATCTAGGTTACTAGTGTATCCCACTATTGTTTCTTTTTGGCTTCCTTGTTGGCTTCTACCATGCCGTCAAGGAGTTTTGCTACGAATTCATAGAGCTAGTGTATTACAACCCCTGCGCACATTTGATTAACAATACTTATATTTTTGGGTCCAAGACCCTATAGAAGCTATCCAGTAGTGCCTTGTCATTCATCCCATGATATGGTCATGGTTGTAGAACCGCTTGAAATTCAGCCACATTTCCTGAATTGAATCATCGCCAACTTGTTTGAATGTCAGGAGGTTGTCCATGAGATTCAATAGTTTCAAAAGGGTATGATCCGTGTGATACCCGTAATGACTATCCATTCCTAATTCCTTGTTTCGATGTTCGAGCAAGAAAACAAAATTATAAATAAGGTTAGTAAGACTACAACTAACAAGAAGAAAAATTCTACTTAACTACATAATCACCAGTGACACTATTCCCCGATAGCGGCACCATTTTATTCGGTGACATCATAAAAACACAACTTTCAATGCAAGTGTCGACGATCATACCATAGTATTGTAATCCAACTAAGGGTTATGGTCTTTTCCACAGGGAGTAGTTGTGATAACTAGTAGAAAATTAAAATCTAGTGCTAACTAGTCGTAGCTAAAGATATTACCGTATAAAAACATATTAAATAAACTGGCTGACGCAAGCGTCAATTATAAAATGAGGGATTTTTCACAAGTACTAATTAACGAATGAAATTATCAAAAAGTACTAGATCAAGGCGAGAGGAATTATTTGGATGTGATAGGAAAACGGGATAAAAAAAGATTATTGGGTACATGCTTTTGATTGAAAATTCATAGAGTCATTGCGACTAGGCTATACTTAAAGGGGGATAAGCTCTCTTTCAAGCAACTTACCTTGTCTCAAATAGGTTCCTCTAGGACACCGACTTGCAGCAAGAAGCACAACCTCTGCTTTAACCCGCTCACTCTATCTAGTTGAGTGTGTGGTGTGCGACTAGGGATCACTCTCTCTATATGAACCTCATGTCGACCCAGTCTCACCGGCCATCAATTTAATAGTCTTAGTTTCTCAACCTTTCTCTCGAGCAAGCCGAAAACACATATATGACATTATATTTGCAACTACAACTTCATTAGATTCATCCACAACTAATAAATGAAATCACAATTAAACTACTACGATAAAAACTAATTTAACCCATATTTATAAAATCACACCCCAAGAATTGAGGTTTTAGCTAGACATGAACAAGAGATAAAAATTTATACTAAAATTTTCTTTCATTCAAATGTTTATGAATATTTAAGTCTTGTTACAAGACAAGAATGAACCATGCATGACGACAACTACAATTTGCCCCGTTAGTCTGATTGACTAAGTGATGCGAACTCATATGATCTTAGGCACCGTTGAAATAGTGTGAACCAATTTGACCTATACCTCTTTTATGAATTATATTATGAGTGTGCGAACAACTTGTAAACACATGTTGAGCCTTAACATTCTTTGGTTGAAACTTGATGAAAACATGACCTCTCTTAATCCTCTACCCATAATCATCTTGATTTGTGTTTAATTGAATAGCCAACATCGGCTAAAAGCCTAAGTTGGGGGTGTGGTGAAAAGAGAAGGAAAGTCAAAGAGTGCAAACATAGTCTCCCTTAACCCATGGTTTTGATTAAAAAGGAACCCCTCCATACAAAAAAAAAAAAAAAAAGAGAAAAGGAGAAAGTAGGAATGAATAAAGAAAGTCATGGAATAAAATTATGAAAGAAATGGGGTCTTCTAAAAAATTCATGGAAAGGGAATAAAGGGATGATTTATGAGCACTAGAGTAATGAATGAATGAAGGCAAAAGGAAGTATAATGAGCACCAAATCTCACGAGGATAAAAGTCACTAAGCCTAAATGACCATACCTATACACTCAGCCCCGTTACAAGACTTTAAAAGACCTTTTTGATCTTGAGTGAGCTGAAACAAAAGTGGATTGGGAAATAGGGGCAAACCTATGGGTTAAATCATCATTATGTTCATCTTTTTGAGTGTGAGCATTGAAATTTATTTCAGAACTTTAAATTGTGAATCACTATGGGTGAATATGGAATCATCCTTTATGTGAGGGAATTTGATCACTTTGTTTGAGTTTGAACTTGCTTTTGAAGCAAATTTCATGAGCTTGAAAATCTTTGATAATGGTGTGTCACAAATTGAGTCTTTGAGTGCACATTTGATCCTTACATGAGTAAGTTGAGTATTGTTGTGTGCATTCATGATTGATTCTTGTGTAGAACTATTTTAGACATCCCTTTTTGAACTGCAGAACTTGAGATTTACTTGAGTACAAACAAAATTTTATGTTTGGGGTGTTGATAAGTCCACAATTTGGACTCATTTAGGGTTATATTTTTATTGGTTTAGTGTCCTCAAATGCATATTTTGTCAATAAAATTGATTAAAACCATGAGTTCCAGGTATTTTGCTCTTAGAGATAAGACATGGATACTATAGAGCAAAAAGGAACAAAAAACCCTAAAAGAACGATGAAATGAAGATTTAAGGATAGATAAGCTTGTTTGGCATGTCGCCAAACAGCCTTATCCTCGCCTTTTATTCTAGTGAGCTGAGCCGTAAAGGAAAGGATCAAATTAGCGGTGAAAATGAGCAGTTGGCGTGTCACCAAGAAGTTCCGCGAATTAGTACTATGTCACTCAATAATCCAAAACACGAAGATGTTGTAGGCTAACACAAGACGTCAATAAACATACCAAAGGGCAGATCAACGAGTTGATCGGCAATCTAATCTAACTGTGCCGAGTGGTCCTCGCAGCACAACTTTTTGAAAACTATAATTATTCATTAGTATTTAGACTTAGTATCAATTTTTATAGTTTTGAAAAGAAATTTTTAGACTTAGCTTCTATTTTAAGTTTCACAAAGCTTTTGGGAAAGTTTGCTCTTGAACTTGGAGATTTGAAGATTCTCATGTTGAAGAAATTCAAAGTGGGTGCTGG